>JAVJIF010001682.1:0-365000 GCA_038442645.1 Agave tequilana
TTTAGTTTAATTTTAATTGGTATCTAGAGCATGTTTTGTTTTTGAACATTTCATTGTGTATCTAGAGCCTTTTTATTGTTTATGCATTTCTATGCATTCATGTTTAAGAGCCTTTATTGCATATTATTATATTTATTTGTTTATGCATGAGTTAAGGGGGAGCTTCTTTGAAGCTTAACTTTAATCCATGCATAATAAATTCATGAGTTTTGTCATCATCAAAAAGGGGGAGATTGTTGGCCGGAGGCCTTCCTCTCTAGTTTTGATGATGATTAACTCATGTAGTTATGTTTACTAATAATCATGTGATTTTAGTTTCAGATCATTAAGCAAGATATTAGTTGGTGATTGCTTCAAAAAGATGAGTTTGGAAACCTTCACATGGTGATTCCGGTGCCCGAGTTTCAAGATCACTCATTTACACTCGGTGGATCACGTTTGGGATCGAGTCGACTTGAAGATGAAGATCGTCAAGAAGACTTAGGTATCCTAGTTTAGTTTAGTTGTGTTTAGATCCATTTGTAAAGCTTAGAATAGTTGATATGCTCAAGTGCACAACACACATGTTTTATGTTTGGATATTGGTTTTCCGATTTTTAGTTTAACCGATATTTGTTTCATGAATAGATGATCAAAACAAGTTTACTTTGTTTTTATGTATATTAGATGTGCTCTATATATATACATGCTTACATGACTTATACAAACTTATTTTGACTATCTTATTCATGTATAGAAAAATCCAAGCTTGACAAAATACAAGTTTTGGTTTTTGGTAAAATGTTAAGACACAAAAATAGTTTCATATGCTTGATATTTGAGTTAAAATATTTATCACATGTTTATGTATCAATGCAAAATGATAAACTATTTTTGGAGATTTTTACAAGACTTAAAAGATTTTTAGAAATATTTTAACAAGTGTTTCTGACCTAGGACAGTGGCTGATAGGCCAGGTCGGCCGACCGCACGATCGACCGAACCAAGAGCCGGTCGACCCTGCGGTCGACCGACGTGCACAGCCTTGTGCACGTCTAGCAGCACAGTGGGCCGGCCGACCGAGCGGTCGACCGGACCAGAGAGCTTTGCTCTCTGTATCTGGGCGGTCAGCCGGACGGTCGACCGGATGCCCCAATGGTCATATTTCTGACCGTCGGCGGTCGGCCGGGCCGGCCGACCGCAGGCCTGTCAGGCTGACTGATCAGCCTAACGGCTAGTTTTCTGTTTGGGCTATAAATACCCCATCTCTTTGGGGATTTAGGTAAGAATTTTTTAGCCAAAATTTCCTGATATCTCCAGTGTTTTAAACAAGTTTTCAAAAGAGTTTAAGTGCCAAAAAGATTTCATCTTTGTTTTGTTTTAGGGTTTTGAAAAATCAAAGAAAATAGAATTTTGGAAGATTTGGTTTGTTCTTTACTTATATCTTTTACCAAGAGTTTTCCCAAGTATTTTTCTTTGAGTTTTTGTTTTCCAAACTCTAGTTTTTTCACACTTGAGCTATCCTCTATTCTAATCTATTTAGGATCTTTTGTTTGTGGAAAAGAGAAGTGTTTGAGGTTGATTAAGCCTCCAAGATTGTAAACCCTCCTTTATTTGAGTATCCCTCTTTGGTAGAGGGTTGATCGGAGTGGTGTTTGGATCCCTCTTCTGTAGAAGTAATTGTGATTGTATTGGCTACGGGCCTTATCCCTCTTCGGTAGAGGTGGATTGTGTTGTATTGCCTCGGTGGACTGTAAGGTTGAGAGAGGAGTTCGGTACTCCTATAGTGGATTGGAAATCCTTCTCGGTGAAGGCGGGGACGTAGAGCTAGGGGCTCGAACCTCGGAACATATCCTTGTGTTTGCGTTGATCCATTATCTCTCTAAACTCTCTCTCTTATTTGTGTTGTGCATAGCATCATTCATTCATATCTTATTGCTTGCATTTGTGTTGTCCTTGCATTATTTCATATTGCTATATCTCTTATATGCTTGGTTGTTTGTGTGTGCCTCACTTATACTTAACCACAAGAGCTTCATATAGCACCTCAACCCATATCTAGGGGAATCAAGAGGAGTTAGTCCAGAGCCCTTCACGGGGAATTCGGCTACACTTGTGTGTTGTACTAAGTGTGTTGCAAATATTATCTTAAGCTTCCGCATTTAGCGCATTTAGTTTCTAGATTAGCATTATCACCTATTCACCCCCCCTCTAGGTGATTTACAATAGTAGGTGAGTAGCTTCAACAAAGGTATTTTGGAGCTTCTAACATGGTGATTCAAGAGCCTGAGCGTCAAAGATCATATATAGCACTCGTTGGAGTCAAGCTCGGTGAATCACGGTTTGGATCGAGTCGGCTTGAAGACGGAGTTCGTCAAGAAGACTTCAGTACATAGTTTAGTTCTGTGTTTAGATCCATTTATAAAGAATAGATAGTGTGCATATGCAACATGCTTCAAAGTGTTTAAGTATCATGTTTTTGTATTGGATGAGTTTTGGACAAAGCGTATTTTCAATTCAAAAATTCAAGTTTGAAAAAATACGGTTTTTCGTTTTCGGCAAATTTGTAAGTCACAGAAATGGTCAAAAAAGTTTGAAATTTGTGTTGAAATTTTTCACACAAGTTTCTATATCAATTCATTATGCTAAAACTATTTTTGTGAAATTTTAAGGAATTTATGGGATTTTTTAGAAAATTTTAAACCAAGTTTTTCTGTCCCTAACGGCCTTCTGCCAGGCTCTGGCGGTCGACCGGGACGGTCGACCGGACCCAGAGTCTGTCGACCGGGACGGTCGACCGGACCCAGAGTCTGTCGACCGGACCGGTCGACCGACTTGCACAAAACGTGCACGCTGGCCAGCCACTTGGGCCGGTCGACCGAGCGGTCGACCGACTGCAAGTGCCCCACCTCTGTGGGGGCGGTTGACCGACCGGTCGACCGTAAGGCTTGGGCGGTCGACCGACCAGAGAGCATTTGCTCTCTGGATTGGGATGGTCGACCGGAGAGCTTCAACGGTCAAATTTTTGACCGTTGGCGGTTGACCGAGCCGATCAACCGCCAGCCGCCAGAGCTGAAAATCAGCCTCAACGGCTAGTTTATTTGGAGGCCTTTAAATACCCCATTTGTATAGGATTTTCTTCAAGATTTTTAGAGCAAAATTTCTCCCTTCAACAAAGGTTTTATACAAGTTTTCAAAAGTGTTTTTAAGCATAATGGATCTATCTTCATTTGTTTTCAAGGGTTGAAAAAATCAAAAAAAATAGAAATTTAGGATATTTATGTTGTTCTTCATTTCTATCATATTTAAAGTGTTTTCCCAAGTATTTTTCTTTGTTATTTGATTTTCAAACACCTTGATTTCCACACTTGAGCTTATCTACTATCCTATCTATTAGGATCATTATTTGTGGGAAAAATTAGTTTGTGGTCTTTGTGATCACCTTGTTGTACCCTCCTACTTGTTGTATCCTCTTGGTAGAGGTTGATTTGGAGTGGTGGTTAGCTCCCTCTTTGGTAGAAGTTGAGGTTGTGGTTTGCTCCCTCTAGTGTAAGGTAGAGTTTGGATTTGTATCCCTCTTTGTGAAGAGGTGGATTGTGGTTGTTTGGCTAAGGGCTTACCCCTCTTGTGTGAGGTGGTATTTGTGTTGCCTCGGTGGAGGTTGTATTGATTGAGAGAGAAGTTCGGTACTCCTGGTTATTGTATTGCCCCAAAATCCTTAGTGGAGGTTCCCTGTGTGGGAGTCCTAGGTGGACAACTTAGTGGATTGGAAATCCTTCTCGGTGAAGGCGGGGACGTAAAGCTGGGTGCTCGAACCTCGAAACACATCTTGTTGTTTGCATTTGATCCATTGACTCAACTCTCTCTTATATTGTGCCTTGCATCTATTCATATTGCTCATTCATATATTATATGCTGGCTTGTTTGTGTGTGCCTCACTTGTGCTTAATCACGAGAGCTTCATATAGCGCCTCAACTCTTACTCAGAGGAATCAAGAGGAGTTAGTCCAGAGCCCTTCACTGGAAATTCGGCTACACTCGTTGGTTGCATTAAGTGTAGTTGCAATTAGTATTTAAATTCCGCATTTAGTTCATTAGATTAGCCGTACACCTATTCACCCCTCCTCTAGGTGTACTTTCTGTTGGTTTCTGCTTAACAAAAATCAATCTGACAACTAATCAAGATCACTGAAATATCAACAATCTAATTGGCCAGGTCGGCAAATATCAGGTGGGAGGTTTTCCGCTCAATAGAACGTTCCTTAATTTAAGAACCACCTTTCAATTTCCTTCCTTGGTTAAACACCAATTAGACTGAATCTAAATTAGTCTCGATATACTG
The DNA here is from genome assembly GCA_038442645.1 of Agave tequilana. NCBI lineage: Eukaryota > Viridiplantae > Streptophyta > Magnoliopsida > Asparagales > Asparagaceae > Agave > Agave tequilana. The sequence continues at coordinate 4,322 of JAVJIF010001682.1, forward strand.
TAAAGTATATCCCCTGTATAAAGGACTTAATCCACTTATACAGTATTTGGAGTGAGGTACGCTTAGAGCGAATCTCCTTAAGACAATTACGTCCCCCGCACCGGTGCTAACGGGATAATGGACGCTGGTCTCCCAAGATACAACACTCCTTCACGGTATTTGGATAGCACTACCAAATCACCGTACGGTCGAACCCGTAGTCAACCAGTACCTTCACAGGATCGTTGAAACATCGTTACAAGGACAAATTTCGGATGAATATTTGCCTTTACTTTGGAGGAGCACCCACTGTTGAGGACAAAGGAAGGTTGAAGAATATTCTTCTTCAGAAGTCTTAGTTTCAGACAACAATTCTATAAAAGAATCTGTTGAATTTTCTAAGCCCTCTTTCAGAACGAATTTTGCAGAATCTTCTTTGGAAGTCTCTTCAAAAACCGAGTTACGGATTTCTCGCTGGAAGTCGCTTGGAACTCTACTTCCCAGTTCAGAATGCAGACTTGCTTCTGCTTCAGAACTCAGATAGAAAGAGAGAGAGAGTTGTTTACTTGGTGTTGGTGTTGTTGTGTTTCAATTGAGAGATGGGAGCGTTTTATATAGCGCTCCAGGAGGGGCCAACAGGTTCGAACCCAATGAAAGGTTGCAACGGCTCGGTCTGAACCGTTGCAACAGTTCGACCCAATAGTCGCACCTATTGGCTGTCCAACAGTTGCGACCATTGGCTGTCCAACTGGATCCGGATGGTGGGTCGGGTCTCGGAGCGGGTCTGGTTCGGGTAGCGGAGCGGCCCATACCCTTGAGACCCGATTCAAAAAGAATCAGGCCAGGTAGGGAACCAGAACCAGAACCAGAACCCGGACCCGAGCCCGGCCCGGCCCCGGCCCCGGCCGGCCGCCGCCGCCAGCGGCGGGCGCGCGCGCGCACACACGTGCGGGCGGGCATAGATCCCTCCGAATCGCGCGCGAAAACTCCAAGTACCCAAAGGGCACGCCCTTTGTTCTCAATTTTCTCTATTTATACACCACAAACTTCCATCCCATAGCCAATGTGGGACTAAATGCTTTTAGCTACCTTTAGTCCCGTTTTGGCTTTGAATTAGGCAATCTTTAGACTTGAATATCTCATTCATTCGAAGTCAGAATTGAACATGTGAATATACCACGTTCATCCCCAATGGAAGGAGAACACACTCCAACCATCATCCAATTGATTCGATCAACGGATCTCACATAATTCAACTCGAAGATTCATACTTATATTCTTCAATTCCAACAATCCCCCACAATGAATGGAGATTCAAGGAAATGACACACAAAGAGACTGACTCTATTGTGAAAGGTACTTGAGAAAAGAAACTGCATAAGGATAGGTGAACTAGGTCTTGAACCTTCCATAGCGAAAGCTTTATCGGACTTACTGGCTAATCAGTGAATTAGGTCTTGAACTGTTAGCCGTTAGTGTAAGCCAAGTCAACAAGCTTTACACAGTGACTTTCCAAATTAACTTTGGTTCTCGGTTGTGTCCGTTTTGGCCCTGGACATTCTTGGTTTCAGAGAGTATCTTTAGGGAATAACAACCTCCATAGAAATTTCCAAAGAGCCGACCCAACTCTATACTCACATAGGTGATGGATCTATTAAGAGTAGTCTACTCTACTCCACTTGTTTAGTAACAAGATATAGGCATCATTAAAAGCGTTAAGCTTATCCTTAATCCACTTGTAGAAAAGCACTTATGTGCACCTTAGGAATGGATTGGAGTCAAGCTCCCAATTGCTTACTTGTTGAGTCAATCATAACTAGTTTTTCTTCTTGAACTTAGTCCGTGGGATCTCTAGTCGCTAAGTGAGGTTTCCATTAAGCTGACTCGGTAAGGTTAGGCTTTTAGACCCATTCCCTCGATACACAGTTTATACGCTCTCCACTTAAACCTTTAGTAAGCGGATCCGCTAAATTATCCTTTGACGATACAAAGTCAATAGAGATAATTCCATTTGAGAGCAACTGCTTCACGGTATTATGTCTACGACGAATATGTCTAGACTTACCGTTGTATATAACATTTTGTGCCCTAGATATAGCTGCTTGATTATCGCAGTGTATACATATAGCGGGCACTTGCTTTTGCCATAATGGTATATCTTCTAAGAAGTGTCGAAGCCATTCTGCTTCTTCTCCAGCCTTATCTAAGGCTATGGATTCCGATTCCATAGTGGAACGGGCAATACATGTTTGCTTGGAAGACTTCCATGATACCGCTGCTCCTGCTAGAGTAAATACGTATCCGCTAGTTGATTTTGATTTCTCAGAATTTGCAATCCAATTAGCATCACTGTATCCTTCCAGTACAGGTGGATACTGTTCATATCTCAAGGCATATTCCTTGGTATGTGATACGTAACCTAATACTCGTAGTAGAGCGGTCCAATGTAGATCACTAGGATTGCTAGTGTATCTACTTAACTTGCTTACATCGTAAGCAATATCGGGTCTAGTGCAATTCATCAAATACATTGGACTTCTGATAATCTGAGAATACTCCAACTGGCGTATTCCAGTTCCTGTATTCTTATGAAGGTGGACGTGTGGGAGAAAAGGATTTGTATTCTCCTTTATCTCATGATCCTTGAATCTTTCTATCATCTTATCCACATAGTGAGATTGAGATAGACTGATTCCATCTGCTATTCTGGTGATTTTAATTCCTAAAATTACATCAGCAACCCCAGATCCTTCATATCAAAACTGTTGGATAACATTCGTTTAGTGGACTTAATAATTTCAATATTAGTCCCAAGTATCAACATGTCGTCTACATAAAGACAAACAATGATACATGCATTTCCAACTGTTTTAGTGTACAAACACTTATCGCATTCATTGATAGTGAATCCATCTTTGATCATGACACTATCAAATTTCTCATGCCATTGTTTTGGAGCCTGCTTTAAACCGTATAAGGATTTTACCAATTTACACACCTTGTGTTCTTGGCTCTTGACTTTAAATCCTTCAGGTTGCTCCATATATATCTCTTTATTTAATTCACCATTTAAGAATGCAGTCTTGACATCCATTTGATGGATATCTAAGTTATGCAATACTGCTATTGCAATCAACATCCGAATGGACGTTATTCTTGTTACTGGTGAATAAGTATCGAAGTAGTCAAGTCCTTCTTTTAGTCGAAACCCTTGGCTACTAATCTAGCCTTGTACTTATCGATAGATCCATCGGGTTTTAATTTTCGTTTGAAAATCCACTTACACCCAATTGGTTTACTGCCAGGAGGCAAGTTTACCAATTCCCATGTATGATTACTTAGTATGGATTCTATTTCGCTATTTATAGCTTCTTTCCACATTTGTGCTTCTGAGGTTGACATAGCCTCTTTAAATGTTTGAGGCTCGCTCTCAATAGCGTATGCTATGAAATCTGGACCAAAAGATTTTGAGATTCTAGATCTCTGACTTCTTCTTGGTTCAGTTTCCGCATTAACAGTCGGTTCCTCGGAACTTTCGTCCCTGAATGTCATCTCGTGTGTTCTTTTCCCAGAAGTCTTATCTGCTTTCCGTTTGTACGGAAAGATGTCTTCAAAGAACACAACATCTCTAGATTCGATAATCATTTTTACATGAATATCTGGTATCTCTGATTTATGAACCAGAAATCTGTAGGCACTACTATTCAAGGCATAGCCTATGAATATGCAGTCCATAGTTTTTGCTCCCAACTTAGTCTTTTTAGGTAATGGTGCCAGTAGCTTTGCAAGGCACCCCCACATTTTGAGGTAATGGTAGGAAGGTGTCCTTCCATGCCATAACTTAAATGGTATAAGACCAAGTTTCTTGTGGGGTATTCTATTTAGAATATAATTTGCAGTTAATAGAGCTTCCCCCCACAAGTTCTGCGGAGCTCCAGAACTTACGAGCATGGAATTAACCATCTCCTTCAAAGTTTTGTTCTTCCGTTCAGCAATTCCATTTTGCTGAGGAGTATATGGTGCTGTTGTTTGATGGATTATATTAAAATTAGCACATAACTCACTAAAATCATTTAATTCATATTCTCCGCCTCTATCAGATTTTAGAATCTTGATTTTCTTGTTGAGTTGATTCTTAACTTCGGCTTTATATGTTATAAACATATTTATTGCCTCATCCTTACTATTTAAAAGATACACATAACAGTATCTTGTATAGTCATCGATAAAAGTAATGAAATACTTTTTACCGCCTCTAGTTGGCAAAAACTTCAAGTCACACAAATCGCTATGAATTAACCCTAAAGGTTCTGTATTTCGATCAATTGAGTGAAATGAATTTTTCGCCAGCTTGGTCTCAACACAAATCTCACACTTGCCAATTTCTTCCAAGTTGAGTTTAGGAATATATCCCAGATTAGACAAGTTCTTTAATGACTTGTAATTTACATGCCCTAATCTAGCATGTCACAAATTAGGAGACTCAAGCAAATAAACAGAAGATTTTCCTTTATTTATAAGCTTTGGGTACAAATACACAGACTTTTTATCTACCACTGCAACATTGGCTTTAAAAAGTCCATCAACAAGATACCCCTTTCCCACATACATCCCTCCCTTAGTAAGTACAAATTTATCAGATTCAAACACCATTCTAAATCCTTTCTTACTAAGTATTGATCCGGAGATCAAATTCTTGCGGATGTCTCGAACATGAAGCACATCGTTAAGAGTAAGCTCTTTCCCGATGTCCATTTCAGGATGACCTTGCCTTTTCCTTCAACCTTTGAGACGGCTGAATTTCCCATGAATAGTTTCTCATCTTGCTCTAGTATTTGATATTCAAAGAATAACAATTTCTCCGAGCAGATGTGCCGAGTAGCTCCCGTGTCTACCCACCAATCCTTGTTATTGGTTGTCAGAGTCACTTCTGACACCACAGCTGAAAGACTTGGTGATTCATGGTTGGTCATGTTCGCCTGTGGGTGGCTCTTCTTAATCTTTTTGAGACGGCTGCGACATTCATTAGCCTTATGCCCTTCTTTGTTGCAGATATAGCAGGTTCTTTTGAATCGCATGCTTTTGCCGTCTTGGGCCTTACCTTTGTACCCTTGGGAAGTCTTATTCCGCTTTAAGCCTTTGGAAGTAGACGCTTTCCCCTTTGAGTCCTCGATCATATTTGCTTTTGCTTCGTAGGAGTTCTTGCTACTCCTTTTCTCAGACTTGCGGTTGTCCTCCTCGATACGAAGCCTCACAATGAGATCTTCCAACTTTAGCTCCTTTCCTTGTGCTTCAGGCAGTTCTTAAAGTCTCTCCACGCAGGTGGGAGTTTCTCAATGATAGTTGCAACGTGAAAAGTTTCAGGAAGAATCATACCTTCGGCTTCTATCTCGTGCAAGATAAGTTGAAACTGTTGCACCTGACTGATTACAGTCTTGCTGTCCACCATTTTGTACTCCAGAAATCGTTCTATGACAAACTTCTTGGTACCACTATCTTCAGTCTTGTATTTCTTGTCAAGACTAGCCCATAACTTCTTTGCCGTTGTGATAGGACTGTAGACATTGTAAAGAAAGTCATCCAGTCCATTTAAAATCGGTAAAGGAAGTCACATTGAGTCCATGCATCAGTTGTAGGCTCTGGTGGATCTTCTTGCAGGAATCTGGCCAGATGAAGAGTGGTAAAGTAGAAAAGCATCTTCTGTTGCCACCTCTTGAATTCTGTGCCATCAAATTTTCCTGACTTCTCTGGCTTCGGGTTAGGAAGTGGAGTTGGCATTAAAGCTTGTAGCTGCATGTTTGGTGCCTTACTAGTGCTATCTTGATTAGTCTTAGACATTTTCTGCAAGTTCAAGCAGAACAGAAGTAAGAAACTTCAATTCTAATTGTCTTAAGATTGTTGGTTTCTGCTTAACAGGAATCAATCTGACAACTAATCAAGATCACTGAAATATCAACAATCTAATTGGCCAGGTCGGCAAATATCAGGTGGGAGGTTTCCGTTCAATAGAACGTTCCTTAATTTAAGAACCACCTTTCAATTTCCTTCCTTGGTTAAACACCAATTAGACTGAATCTAAATCAGTCTCGATATACTGTAAAGTATATCCCCTGTATAAAGGACTTAATCCACTTATACAGTATTTGGAGTGAGGTACGCTTAGAGCGAATCTCCTTAAGACAATTACGTCCCCGCACCGGTGCTAACGGGATAATGGACGCTGGTCTCCCAAGATACAACACTCCTTCACGGTATTTGGATAGCACTACCAAATCACCGTACAGTCGAACCGTAGTCAACCAGTACCTTCACAGGATCATTGAAGCAGCGGTACAAGGACAAATTTTGGATGAATATTTGCCTTTACTTTCGAGGAGCACCCACTGTTGAGGACGAAGGAAGGTTGAAGAATATTCTTCTTCAGAAGTCTTAGATTCAGACAACAATTCTATAAAAGAATCTGTTGAATTTTCTAAGCCCTCTTTCAGAACGAATTTTGTAGAATCTTCTTTGGAAGTCTCTTCAAAAACCGAGTTACGGATTTCTCGCTGGAAGTCGCTTTGGAACTCTACTTCCCAGTTCAGAATGCAGACTTGCTTCTGCTTCAGAACTCAGATAGAAAGAGAGAGAGAGAGAGAGAGAGAGTTGTTTACTTGGTGTTGGTGTGTTTCAATTGAGAGATGGGAGCGCTTTATATAGCGCTCCAGGAGGGGCCAATAGGTTCGAACCAACGAAAGGTTGCAACGGTTCGGTCTGAACCGTTGCAACAGTTCGACCCAACAGTCGCACCTGTTGGCTGTCCAACAGTTGCGACCGTTGGCTGTCCAACTGGATCCGGATAGCGGGTCGGGTCTCGGAGCGGGTAGCGGAGCGGCCCATACCCTTGAGACCCGATTCAAAAAGAACCAGGCCAGGTAGGGAACCAGAACCAGAACAAGAATCAGCACGGCCAGCCGGCCGTCGCCAGCGGCAGCGCGCGCGCGCACACACGTGCGGGCGGGCATAGATCCCTCCGAATCGCGCGCGAAAACTCCAAGTACCCAAAGGGCACGCCCTTTGTTCTCAATTTTCTCTATTTATACACCACAAACTTCCATCCCATAGCCAATGTGGGACTAAATGCTTTTAGTTACCTTTAGTCCCGTTTTGGCTTTGAATTAGGCAATCTTTAGACTTGAATATCTCATTCATTCGAAGTCGGAATTGAACATGTAAATATACCACGTTCATCCCCAATGGAAGGAGAACACACTCCAACCATCATCCAATTGATTCGATCAACGGATCTCGTCATAATTCAACTCGAAGATTCATACTTATATTCTTCAATTCCAATACTTTCAACTGTAGCGTTCATTATCTACGAGATCGAGACGTTACAACAAGCCAGGGATCGTTTTTGGAATTAACCTTAGGGGAGGTTGATTGTTAGAATTATTTATTTTGAGGTTTTTCCCTAAAATAACCCCTTTTATATGAAGTCAAAACTTAAATTTGTTTCAGAGAATGAAAAAGAAGAAATTTATAAGCAGTTGGTTGGTTATTCTCTGCAGTGCCATTTGGCAAAAATTTAATCGACCGGCAAAGATAGTTTATTCTTTTTCTAACATGTGAAACACAAAAAAAAGTGGTGAAGGGTTAAGAAAAGTTTACTCCTCAAAATAGAGGGCTATGACAAGGTAAGAGATAACGCTTCTAATTTATAAGAATTTGTCTACAATTTATCCTTCCAAACATGTAGAAAGTTTTTAAATTTTTGATAGTTGGATAACTAATTAAAAACATTTTTTGATACTAACTTAATCTCATCTACATGTTTACTCCTTTAAGCTAATTTTAGTACTTACTTTTTCAGTTAGTTTAGGTCTAGCTCAATAGTAAAAAAGGAGGAACCAGACATGTAACATATATGCTTTTCAGATAGACTTTTGTTGTTCCGGGAGGATTCTAACCCGAATCCTTCCCACTCAAATACAACCATATATCATCTGGATACAAGATCCATTTCATTGATCTATATTATTTCAAATATCTATAAACTAAAAATCAAGTATTTTAAATATATTTTGCCTATGCATTAAGTAAGAAAAAATACGGATGGCCTAAATAGTAAGTTGGTTAGTTTAACAGTATAGAACATTTAAAACCTAACAAAAATTGATTTGTAGGGGTTTTTAAATATTTAGATCATGATCAAATGACCGGATCGAGAATTTATATGTCTAAAGATATAGATCTAACAAACTCAATACTTTCGGCTATCCATTTTGTGCCGCTTGGTAGATAGACAAAAAGTATTCAAAATAATTGATTTTTTTATTTTAATTACTTTAAATAATATAGATCAACTTCAATGGAGTGGATCTTTTATTTGAATGTCAGATGTTGGTATTGCGTGAGAGGATTTGGGCTCGATTTCTTCTGGAGCTGCACAATCTATCTCTATGTTTCTTTGTCAGATATGAGGAGCTAAGAAAAATAATTATATTCAGCTTAAGTTTTATCAAAATACTTTTTTCTCCAACGTACATACCGCATAATGGTATACTACTATTTCTGAAAACATGTATATATACATGGTCATGGTGGTGCTTTTCTTTTTAACCTTATTATTATTATTATTATTATTATTATTATTATTATATTATTATTATTATTATTATTAGTGTGTGTAGTGTGCATATATATATTTTTAATATATATACATGTATCTCTAGCTGGATATTATCAATATCTTGATGAGATACCAAATGTACTTGATGGTTATCATTTACAAGTGCTTAATTAGTGGGGAATATCCATATATGTAAACAATTCTTGTTCTAGAGCTAGAGTGAGTGGATAAGCTTAACTAATAATGGCTTTTGGGTGGTGATTGTTAGATTATCTATTGACTGATCAATCACTTCTTGTTCTTTTCCTTCTTCTTTTTCTTTAAGGTTGGTGCCCCTAAAGGACTGCAAGTTGATCCCTCATGCTGCTTCTGTTGGTAAATTTAATAAGCAACTGGTGGAACCCCCACCATGGCCCTCTCCATTAGACAAATTTTCGACAAAATTAGTATCAATGACCTTACCTAGTCACATCTCAAAAGAAATAAAACCTCAAAAATAGACTGTGTGAGCTACAATTTATTGAACTTTAAGGGTTTGATAATTGTCTTAGTCCCCTTGAGCGTCACCACCACCATTATCATCACTGTCATCGTCATAACAGTGATAATACAGTTATCGAGATCTAACCCATTTGAAAAAAAAAATAACAGTGAATTATGGAGATTTTTAGTTCAAGTCTAAATGTTGTCTATCTCACAGCAACAATAACGGTGATAATAATAATAATAATTATTGTTATTATTATTACTGTCGTTGTTATCACCGTCACTATCAGCAGATGAGTCATTTAAAACTCAGAAGGCATTCTTGAGAAGAGTGGTGTTTTTGATATTACTCAGAGTTACTTGACCAACAATTCTTCAGACTTTTGTCCACAAAATTGATAACTCCCTTCACATTTACTCCAACACTCAAAAAGGTTAGTAACAGTAATAAACTTAAAAAGAATTGTGTCCTTAATGGAATCATAATTTTAATGTGACAGATCTTGAGTGAGGAATAGCTGCAAAATTTTTTATTACTAGATTTGCGGGAGCAAAATGGCGTTTTCTAATATAAAAGAGAAGAAGGAAAAAAATATAACGTGATGGGCTCCATAATTGTACTGTTTTTTAGTTTAAAAATGTGTGTGTTGTGTGTGCGTGTTGGTGCGGCGTCGAAACGTGGAAAAACTGGGTCCATCCTTTTTATGGGAAAAAAGAAACCGAGAGTGTACGTAAATATCCACTGACCGAGGTGCTGGCTTTCCTTTTCTCGTCTTCCATCCATCAATCCTCCATTAACTGTGTTTTTGGTTTTTAAGTTTTTGAACGGCTGATGATGATGCATGATGAGGTCGATAAGCCTTTGATCATTTCTAGAGATCTTCTTTTTACCAAACTATATATGATGATTTGATAAGATCCTGAACATAGAGACGGCTAAATATATCTTCTCAGAGCCAGTCACATTAGTCAGAGCCTTAGGTCATGGAGTCTCGATTAATGGGCGGTGTGGTGGGGAATTTTCGTCGCAGATGTTCGGACGCTCCCGATTGATCCTATAAAAAATACAAAAAAAAAAGAGAACACTTTTCAGGTCATGAACACTGATGTGGTGCCGGTCGAAAACTCTCGGGCATCAAAAAATGAGAATCTTAGTTTTGAGTGGAAGTAAGGGAAAGAGTGCTCGTTTAAAGTGTTTTTGATGGTAATCAGAAACTAACCTCTTTCTCCATAGAGATCGAGGTGTAAATATACATGTTGGAGTTATAATTGATGGTGCGGATATTTCAGATTTCATAACTGCATGATTTGTATGTTGTGATTTTCTCATAACCGTCAAGATCGCTCTACTTGATTGTTGGGATTATTAAGCAAAGATATCCACCGCCATTCATAACTGCCCGCATTGAAATAGAGGCGTTGTAATGTTTTGAACGTGGGGATGATCTGGCGGCGTAATTAAATTTGTGAATCGCAGGGATCCTACCGCTAAACTGTAACTAGTATAGAAGCGACAGTCTTCGCGGAGGGTGTTTGTCTCGGTGGCTGGGGACCTCCGATTAGCGGAATAGTTTCGTCCGAGTTGAGCATCCAGATGGATGATCCCAGATCGTTGTGGTCCCGAAAAGGAACCTGGTAGACGTAAATCCGTGTAGGTTGTTGCGGACTGTGTAGTCTCAGAGCAGGACCCAAGGTTTTCTCCTTGGGCCCATATTAGGCTTGTTGGCGTGTCGGATTCATTGGTTGCTTGAGATGCTTCTGAAGAAGTGGCACATGTGTCGTGATTTTGAGAAGGGTGATGTAGGAGATCACCCAAGAGCAGGCCAAAATAATCTGACTTGTTGATAAACTTATGTTCTGGTTCGTTGACAGGTTTTTCTCGAAAGTGAGGGGTTTACAGTCTGCCCTTTGACTACCGACATCACCCTCTAGCTGTCGAAATTATATTGAGTATCTGCTAGATTCTGAGTTTAATTAGGATTCGTTTTTGGGTTTAATTCAGACTCTAAGTGATTTTGTTTTTCTTTATTTAAATTACCTAGATAGATTATGAGTCTTTTAATTTTTTCCTTTTAGAAATAGGTTCCAATTTCCTGGTAGGAGTAGTATTTTTTTGTGAGCCTATATAAAAGACCTCATACTCTTTATTTTTGTCATTGAATATTGATTAATAAACTTAGAGTTTTCCTCTAACTTGCTAGTGGATTTGAATTGTTATCTCTCGCTCATGGATTCAAGTAAATTGCTCGTGAATTCGACCAAATCGCTCGTGGAATTGAGTACGATTCCTGTCTGAAGTCTTCAGGGTTCGTAGGCACTAGAATGAGATCTAGCTGGCATCGTTCGTCTTTCTCGCTTCCTACGTTAATTAGTATCAGAGTTTCGGCAACTTTCTGACAATGGCAGGAGACAATGATGGATTCCAAGACCTTTCTACAAGGATGGGCATGACTCAAAGAAGGGATTGTTAGACATATGCTAAAAGTCTTAGCCTTTTTATATTAGAACTCTATATATAGTTTTATTATTTAATAATATCATTTCTATTTTATGAGAATATGTATAGGCAAATGATTGTATTATATAAATGTGTTTCATGTGTTCTATATTGTAGATGACCTGGTTTGAAGAGGTTGACTTACATATAGAAGATCAGATCATTAGATCCCTATAGAAAATAAGTTAGGTCTATAATTTTAGATGAGGTTAAGTACACCATCGGTAAGACTATAATATAATCTTCTGGAATAGTCTATTTTGACTATAGGAGACTATTTGATGTCTCGCGTTATTGCATTAGTGCACTTTGTGTGTGTTGGACAGGACCAAGTTAAGGTAATTTCCTATATCTGACTATATTAGAAAATTAACACCTCATGATTATTATGAGTGCTTAAACTCTTAATCCTAAAATATTTAAGGGACATGTGCATATTATATTTGTCACTTTGATTCATTATGAAGTGAGATTCTTTTATGAGTCAATAGCTTCAATGAGTTGAGTGATAATGTAATGTGTACAATAGACTTTATTCATTGATAGAATCCACATCCCGATATAGGTTGTCTAAAAAATTACTGAAGACTAAGCTTTAGACGCGGGCTTCATGCCAAATGCGAGGGCCGCATTTCAATCCAAACGTGGACCTCGCGTCCTTTGTCAAACGCAGAAGTCGCATTTAAACTCAAACACAGATGTTGCACCTGAATAAACGCAACGCGAGGGTCGCATTCTATGCCAATCGCGATGGTCGTCCTGCTCTTCAATACGCAGACCTCAGAATAACGTTTTAACATCAACATGCAAGGTCAGCGTCCAACGGCGAGATCTGCACCCAATGAGACCCGCGTTTCTGACGTAATAGACAACAGTTACTAGGTCAATCAATATCAACTTTCTCTCCACATAATGGGGCATAAATCCTCATTATGGCGAGCTTTAAGGGGGAATTATCCTCTTGAAAATCCCTATAAATAGTTATGTAAGGTAGGGGCTAAAGGGGAGAAACCCAAGAAGCCAAAGGCTAGAGGAGGAGAATATCTAAAAAGCACACTTGATGCTTGAAGCAAAATAATCACAGAAGGCTGAAATCTAAGCATAAGGCTACTGAACACACATTGTGTTGGAGGAGAAAACTTTATAAACTTTCTGAGTTCAAGTTGAGTTTCTAATCTTTTGCACTGATTAAGATTTCATGCCTGACGAGTGTGTTTCCAATGAGAGTAAGAAGAAGATTCAGAGACAACCTTCTAGCTCGGCTCATTAATGGAGAACATGAATCACTCTCTACCGCTATATAAAGAACCCAACTTTAAATAAAGAGAAGATCAACTCAAACCCTCCTCTCTTTTGAAATTGAATTTTTGATCCGTTGTAATCTTCTTTGCAATCAATAAGAATTTTCACACGACTCAATTTTTCGAGGTAACAAAAGATGACGACTCTGCTGGGGACGATTTTCTCTATTGACGAGAAGACTGTGGCACAGGCTGATGTCAAATTCCTTGGATCAAAGGTCGAATCGCTTGTTGTCGAATTCGACCAAGAGAGATTTGAAGATTTCTCTCTTCAGGCTTCAAAAGCCCAAAGGCAACGCGGCAATACCACAAAGTCTCTTTGGGGACCCGCTCTTAAGTCTCTTCGAAGACTTCTCCAAAAGTGACATGCGCAATTGCTCACAATGCAAGCGGTGTCACTTCCAGCGAGGTTCTAAAACCTCCCATGTAGCCCTCACAGCCATGTTAACATCTTTAAGGAGGCCCGCCAGGTCAATGTATTGGTTCATGGTCAAAAAGATGGTGAAGACCAATCCTTCCATTACTTTCCTCTCTAGACACTGCAATTTCAGGTTACCGGAGATTCCCAATAACCCTTGTGACTCAACCGGAATGTTGAATGTCGATAAAGGCTTCGCGCTTGTTGACAACAAGTTAAAGATGCTGCAGTTACAGTCTGTTCTGCAGACAGTGAACGCGAGACTGAGACCCGCGTTTCTCAATGCGAGACTCGCATTCATCCAACATGCGCTTATCAGCCAAAACATGAGGTCTGCATTTTACTATCAGAACGCGAGACCCACGTTCAACCTTTCGCCAAGTAAAAACGCGAGGTCCGCATTTATCAACCAAAATGCAAGATCCGCATTTCATTGTCAGAACGCGAGACAAGCATTCTGCCTTCTGATAAACCAAAACGCGAGGTCTGCATCTCTCTGCCTGAATGCGAGACTCTCTTTAAGGACAAGGCCTGTTCAAACGTGACCTTTGCGTTTCAACATACAAATGCGAAGCCCGCATCTAGCCTCTAAAGACTAAGAAGAGTGTTAAATTGGAAAGCCCTCCCCCCATAGATTTGAGGCTAGTTCTTTAGAAACCCCTGCATTAGATCTGAGGGACTGATTGGTCACGTATATTACATATATTATGTCACATTCACATAATTATTGTCTAACAAATCATGTATTTGGTCTTATATTCTTCTTTATAAAATGCAGACCAATTACTAAAGAAGAGGGAAGAAAAACGAGCCCAAAAGCCCATCAAAATTCTTCTAATTTAATTCAGAATTAATTCAAATCAAAGATCAGGGAGATTAGGGCAAATCGGGACAAATCAGAGAAGATAAAACTAGTTGAATAAGCGGTTAAAATAAGATCTTCACAAATCAATTGGTTAAAGTCAAAGATCAAAGGAAGTTTCGTTAAATTTAGGACCCAAAACTGTAAATCCAGCAAGAGATAAAAGCAAATCGTGAAACCAAGGAGCATACCCCCCCAGGTGTGGCCACCTGGCCACACCCAGGCCACAAGAACAGAAAGTTATGTTTTCGCGACTTTGTTAAGGTGGTTGGGGGAGGGTTTGCTTCCCTTATCTTCGTACGCTCTCTCCCGTTTGATTTTCCCCTATAAATACTGCATTTTACAGAGAAGGAGGGACCGGAGACTACTTTAAGTTTTTATCTTTACTTTTAGAGTTTAGGTTCTTTGTTAAATAATTAATAAGAAGTTGTATCTCTATTTTTAATTTGTAGTTCAGTCCAGATACAAGTTAGAGAGAGGAAAAGAGTGATTGTAATCTGAAGTTGAAGTGACATCGATAAAGGATCAGAACTTCTCTTTTCTCCAATTCACGGGTATGTTTCATTTCATTTACATATCATGTTTTATATTAATTATGAGTAGTTAAATTTGTTATTCTGGGCTCACTATCATCTCTCTCTTTGATTCCTCTTGTTTTGAATGATTTTGATATAAAGAACCCAATGAAATCATATGAATGCTTGAAACTAAGCCTTGCTTCTTTGAAAGTGTTCTTGAAGGCACATGAGGATGGGTTTGAATTTCTAAAAATTTTATTGTTAAAACATCACTCAAACTTGTTTTTATTTCATACTTGAAAGACGACTTGATGATTTAACATTCAGTTCAAGATGAATTCTTAAAAGAAAAAAGAGTTAACTTTTTCAAACAATCTTATTTGGTTACTTAAAACTTTTGAAATTCAAGCTTAAGTTTTTGCCTATGATTAAGTTGAGATACTGAGATTTCAAGAGAGGAATATATTGTTGAGTAGTAAGATAGTGAGCCCAGATCTTTTTCATATATTAAAACAAACAACCAACCACTCTTCAAGCCTTTTGAAAGATCATCTTTTTCAAAGCCTTCTCTAAGTTTTCAATTTTTCTTTAAATCAGTTCCACACTCTCCATTCTCTTTATAACATAAAAAACACTGACAGTATTCTTTGCTTTTTACACAATAACATCGAAAAGCTTTAATCGCATTCCTCCTCGTGGACACGACCCATCAGCCCAAAGCTAGACGGTAATTCTCACTGCATTAACTTGTAATCAGGGACTACTTGGCAAGAAAGAAGAGTGCTTATCAAATCGCTCCTCAGTGCCATTGCGAGTTGCTCATCTTCGCTATGCTATTTAATTATCACTGTAATTTTCAGATGACTAAGCCGTCAGTTTTTAACCGATTGTCAAAGGCTTCAAATCAAACTCCGCCATGAGCCGATAATCTCATAAGAAGAAGTCATTTTCTAACGCTGAGTACCCGAGATGACTTCCAACATGGTGGGTACAAGCATCATACTAAGCAAGTCGAAAAGGAAGCAACTTGCCTTTAGTTCTAGAAGTTGGATACTAAATGTTCCTCGGGTTTGAAAGAAATACTGATCGAGCCTAAAGGAATTTATCGACACACTCGGGTCCGAACAGGAGCAGTTGCCCCAATCAACTACAATTCACTAGCTAGAGGAATTGAAGCAGACGATGAGCACTCTGCCATCATGGGATCCCATTCATCTAACTCTTATAGGGAGACATATGCCTTAGCATATATGGCTGCTATTCCAAAAGAGATAACCAGAAAATTTGAGGAGCAAGTTCGAGTACAACAGGTGAAGTACGAGATACTTCAAGCCCAACAAGAGTCTATCAATGATCTCAAGAAAATGATAGCTCTTTTGCTTAAAAAGTCAAAGAAGCAGAAGAAATGTCAGAAGACTAAAGCTTTTCCCCGCAAAAGCAAGGGTAAAGAGAAGGAGGATGAAAACTCTACCTCCGAACACTCTGATGGCAATAAGAATAACTTTGGATATAAAAATTCTGAGTCTTCTTCTGAAAGACTAGAGAATTCAGAAGATAACCATGCCAAGAAGATGAACGAGCTTGAGAAACGCCCGAAGATTATCTCAAATTGAAGCAATCTTCAAGAAGTAAGGGTGGTCAGATCATTCCCGATTGAGTGGGATTCGGCTCCTTATCCTCCTAGGTTCAAGACACCAACCTTACAAACCTTTGATGGTAAAGGTTCCCCGAACCAATATATACTACTTCAAATCTCAAATAAAGAATGTAGTATTAAACGATGCCATTCTGACTCGTTTATTCATCAGCACCCTCAAGGGGGTTGCCTTTGAATAGTTCATGAAGCTTCCTTCCGGCTCTATAAGAAATGGTAGACCTCGAGAAGCTCTTTCTGGCGCGATTCTTTGAAGATGACACCGAAGTATCTGTGCCAACTCTCCTCACCAAAACAAAAGAAATGAGAGTTAATCAAAGTGTTTATGGAGAGATTTCAAAGTATGGCGCTCCGATGTTGCTGCCATATCCTGCAAACCACACTCCTAACTCAAATAGGAGTAACTCAAAGTCATACCTGGAAGCAACTAGTCATACAAGGCGAACGACCAGAAGAAATAGTTACAAGAGTAAGCCAGGAAGATTGCAGGAGCATGTAGCATTGAATCTACTGGGCAACGAGGTGATTTGACTTCTGCGACTATCACAATCTCTGAACAGTCTAAATCATTCCATCCGTATAATGTCAAAGGCTATTTGTGTTTGTCATTCTCATGGAGTAAAAACCCCCTAGAAGTACATCATGTACTACTCCAAACAAAAAGTACTATCCATGATAAGGGGCCGTTTGTTTCGCGTAAAACTCCGTAATTCGTAAATGACTTACTACCCAGTTACAACTACGGCGTTTGTTTGGACCGTAATTCGTAAAAGACTTACGTAACTCAACTAACACTCACTTGAAACCCAGTTACCACTCACTTACAGCCCAGTTACAGTTAATTTTGTGGTCATACAAATTTGTATTATTTTTTTATATTAATATTAAAATTTTTTAATATTTAACTTTTTTAATATTTATTTGCAGTATTAAAACTTTTAAAATCACCAAATAGTTAATTTTGTGGTCAACTTTTTCACTTACGACTTATACATTACGACAACCAAACACCATAAAGTACAATACACTTTCCTACTTTACAATTTTATATTACCAACCAAACACCGTAAAATTTACATACATGTAACTCATTTACAATTGTAAAAGACTTTACCAATTATAACTACGAATTACGGCCAGTTACGACAACCAAACAGACCCACACCTCTGATCAAATAAGTACTTACAGAGAACACTAATTTCCTTGTAAAATTCCCTATGGAGTTTATACTTCTTAATCCTCAATAAGATTTTAGAAGTTATCTATGAAACAACATCCAACGTGTTAGACGGCCAAAAGATTGAGGAACACATTGGCTGTTAAGTCCAATATAAAATTCTCGACAACTTATCATGCTAAGGAGAATAGTATGGATAGCCCAACTCAAACGGTAGTTGGTAAGGCAAATTAAATCCGTTGATAGCTTAGGATTTGCTAAAAATTCTAAGGGACCTGATCTCACTAATCTCACCAAAATCTCTTACCAATTTCCTTCAATGGAATGGTACAAAAAGCTGTATATATTATCTCAGTAAAATGAATTACAGATCGAACCTGTAATGTTAAAAATCACACATATAACAGTAAAACTTCAATATACCCCCACCGGGTATAACTTTCACTTGTCAATTCTCTTCAATAGAATGACGAGTCCACCTTACTTGCTCAAATCGTAAGATAGATTCCAGTCATGTTAACATCACACCTCTGACCAAGCTTGCTCAAATCGTAAAGTCACTGTTAAGTTAACATCACACCTCTAACAGTCATCTCCTCGATTTTCTTAAAAGAAAATAAAACTTTTAGTGCTAAGTTAAACTGGACCTCTAGCACTCATCTCACTTTTAAGTTAACATTTCACCTATGACAGTGATCTTCTCGATTTTTCAGTAAAAACGAGATCTTTCAGTGCTAAGTTAACTATGACCTTTGGTATACATCCCCGTTATGTTAAAAATTACACCTCTAACATTTATCTCATTGATTTTCTCAAAAGAAAATGATGAAGTTATCATGTTAAAAACACATCTCTGGGAGTAAAACTTCAATATATCTCTAGTAGATATAACTTTCACTTATCAATTCTCTTCAATAGAATGACGAATCCATCAAAATTGCTCAAATCGCAAGACAAATTTCAGTCAAGTTAACATCACACCTCTGACTAAACTTGCTCAAATTGCAAACAAGTCACTTGTTTTCCATTGCAAAATCAATTTGGAGAAACTTACAAAAAATTGAGGAGAAGATTAAAAGTGATTGAACAAAAAAAAAAATTACAAGTTAAACTCTCCTCTGAGATTTCTGGGGAAGTGTTCTAGTTGGAGTCTGATCAGCGCGACCACTTTGTCCCATTAACAATGCGAACGATCAATTTTTGAATGCTACTGCTTAGGAATCTTTCTCGCTTGGCTCTTGAGATTCTTTGAGAGAGAAAAATCTTAGGGTTTTAGCACCCTTAATTTATCCTTGTAGGATTAGAGAAGTGATTCTCTGAATTCTTGAAAGTAAGAGAGTAGATCGCTTATTAGCTTAAGTTTTGAAGCCACCAAAGAAGCGTTATGGTCTTCAAAAAGCCCTCTTGGACTTAAATTTATTTCAGGCCCTGAGCCTAGCCTACTAATAGGCTATTTATAGGCTCAATGGGGAGTTTTGATTTCCTAGATTGTCCCCTCTTAATGAGGGATCATGGGTATAACTACCTATTAAATCCCACACTAACTTAGTGGGACAATTACCTTCAATCCAGTGGAGGTGAGGCTAGCCTCCTCATGCAAGGATAGCCAATTGAGGTGAGGCTAGCCAATTAAGGCGAGGCTAGCCTCCTCAGGTAAGGCTAACCAGTTGAGGCGAGGCTAGTCTCATCATGCGAGGCTAGCCAGTGGAGGCGAGGCAAGTCAGTGGGGCCGAGGTTAGCCTCCTCAGGCAAGACTAGCCATTTGAGGTGAGGCTAGCCTTCTCAGGTGAGGCTAGCCTCCTCTGACGAGGCTAGCCATGCCTGCTAGATAGTGGAGGCGAGGCTAACTAATTGATCGAGGCTAGCCTCCTAGGTAAGGCTAGCCAGTGGAGGCGAGGCTAGCCTTCTCAGGCAAGGGTAGCCGGTTGAGGTGAGGTTATCTTCCTCAAGTAAGGCTAGCCAATTAAGGCGAGGCTATCATCCTCAGGTGAGGTTAGCCTCCTTAGACGAGGCATCTCTTCTGCAGAGTTGTGCCAAGCTTCAGACGAAGGTAAAAGTTAGCTCTAAATAGAGCTGTGTAAAACTTCATGCGAAGCTAGAAGCAAGCTCTCATCAGAGCTGTGCTAAGCTTCAGGTGAAACTAGGACTTAGCTTTCTGCGCGGTTGTGTAGAGCTTCAGGCGAAACTAACAGTTGCTCTCCGTGGAGCTATGAAGAGCTTCAAGGGGAAACTAGACAAACTTAGCCTCTCAGGAGAGGCTAGCCCCTTAGGCTCATGCGATGCTAAGTATTGAGCTAACTTAGCATCATAATGAAAGTACACCTAGAGGGGGGTGAATAGGTGTAAGGCTAATCTAGTGACAAATAATGCGGAATTTAAAAACTAATTGCAACACACTTAGTGTAACCAAAGAGTGAAGCCAAATTTTGGTGAAGGGCTCTGGACTAACTACTCTTGATTCCTCTGAATAAGAGTTGAGGTGCTATATGAAGCTCTCTTGGTTTAACACAAGTATGGCACACAAACAAATCCAAGCATATATATGATATGAACAATATGGTGTAATGCACAAAATAAGAGAGAGTTTAGAGATATGGATCAAATACAAACACCAAGATATGTTTCGAGGTTCGAGCCACTGCTCTACGTCCCTGCCTTCACACAGAAGGATTTTCACTATATCGTCCAAACAGGACTTCCCACACAGGGAACCTCCACTGAGGATTTGGGTAATACGAACAGGGAGTACACAACTTCTCTCTCCAACAATACAACCTTTATACAAGAGGCAAGGCACAACAAAAATCATCTCTACACTTAGAGGGATTGGCACTTAGCCAAATAACTATCAACTTCACACAAGTGGGATAAGGCTCAAAGCCACAACTCCAACAATCACCTCTACACTTAGAGGGATACAACACAATCAACCACAACCTTCACAATCACCTCTCACTAAAGGGATATCAACACAATCACCTCTCACTAGAGGGATATCACAAAGTAAGGAGGGTTTACAACTTTTGGTGATCATAAAGACCACAAACCAATTTTCTCACAAAATAGATCCTAATAGATAGGATAGTTAGATAGCTCAAGTGTGAGAAAATTAAGATTTTGGAATTCAAAATCACGAAGAAAAATTCTTGGGAAAAACTCTAAATTGAAATATAAATGAAGATCAAAGCAACTCCAAAAGACTTCTCTTTTTCTTGATTTTTTTAACCCTTTAAAACAAATAAAGATTGATCTTTTAAACCCAAAAACTCTTTTAAAACTTGTAACTAAAACACTTAAGAAGATTTTGATTTTGCTCTTGAAATTATTATATGAAACAACCCAAAGAAGTGGGTATTTATAGCCCAAAAACAAATCTGCCCGTTGGCAGCTGCAAAGGGAAATTCTGCCCTTTCGGTCGACCGGGTGGGCCAACAGTCATTTTTATGACCGTTGAGCCACCAGTCGACCGGGACCTGGAAACAGAGAGCAGTGCTCTTTGCCGGTCGACCAGGCTATCGACCAGGGCCATTTCCAGAGAGCAGAAGCTCTCTGGCGGTCGACCGACTAGGTCGACCGGCCTTCCAGCCCAAACAACCGTGCACGTTCGTTCATGTCGGTCGACCGACTTCTGCCTCGGTCAACCAGCAGAAGGCTAGGTCAAATTTTTAGGAATAAAAAATTAGGTATTCTAACTTCCATAAAATCCCATAAAATCACATAAATTTCATAAAAATAAGTTCTTGTAATATCTTTGAAATACAAATATGTGTGATAAAATTTCAACACATATTATAAACTATTTGAACCATTTTTGTGATATGAAAATTTTTCCTTAAACCAAAATCGGTATTTTTCAAAAATCAAACTTTGAAATGGAAGTCCAATTTTTCCAAAACACATGTAAATACAAAAACATGATATTGAAATTTGGCTTAAATACAAAATCGGTATTTTTCAAATTTAGATTTTTGAAATGGAAAACTGTTTTCTCCAAAACTTATGTAAATACAAAAACATGATATTGAACCAACTTTGAAGCATATTGTATATGATAAAATCCATTATACATATAAAGATTTATATCTATATTTTGACTAGAATCTAAAATCGGTTAAACCGAAAATCGAAAACCAGCAAAATTAAAACATGCGTGTGTATTATGAATTTGAGCATATCAACACTATCTAATCTTTACAATAAGATCTAAATAATCTAAACTAAACAAACTAAGGTCTTCTTGTAGAACTCCTTCTCCAAGTAGACTCGATCTAAACACGATCCACCGAACTTGACTCCAACCGAGTACTAGATGCGATCTTGACGCTCGAGCTCTTGAATTAACATGTGAAAGCTCCAAAATACTTTTGTTGAAGCTAATCACCTACTAATATCTTGATCAAAGATCTGAAACTAAATATCACAAGATTATTAGTAAACTATAACTACATGAGTTAATCATTATCAAAACTAGAGTGAAGGGCCTCTGGGCCAACAATCTCCCCCTTTTTGATGATGACAAAACTCATGGAGTTATATATGCATGGATTAATGTTAAGCTTCATAGAAGCTCCCGTTAACTCATGCATAACAATAAACATAAAGATATGCAATGAATGCTCAACATAAATATGCATAAGTGAAGAATGCTTCTCCCCTTTTGCATAAACAAAAACATATATGCTTGATACCAATTGTAAAAATATACATGCATATATGATATCAATTGTAAGTAAATATGCATATAAACTCAAACTCATTTTCCGAATTTCTAAACATGCATATAAATATTCTCGATATTAATTGTAAAAATAAACATGCATAACTGATATCAATTGTAAGTAAACATGCATATAAACTCAAAAATATTCTCCGAATTTCTCTCCCCTTTTTTGTCAATCATCAACAAAGGGGTGAAAACAAATCAAACAATAAGGATATATATGCGATATATATTCATGAAGAGGAGAGACGTTAAGTTAACTCCCCTTGCATACATGCATTTATATGAAAAGAAATGACTAAATCCTAACCACATAAAGCATAATATGCAATGTATAAAAGGAAATGTGAAGCTCCTACTACACACGTGTACTACATACCAAAGAAAGGTCAATCACTTCAATATGACATACACTCAATATGAATCTATATATAGAGAAGATGTTAGGCTACCCTTGCACATAAACAACACAAATCAAAATATTGTGATACCAATTGAAAAATATATCAATTTAGGCTGAAGGTATACATCAAAGCATCATGATACCAATTTATGATACCAATTGAAAATAAACAAAATATTTTGAAGATACCAACTGAAAGTAAACAAAAATTTTGAGATACTAAAAGATACCAATGTGAAAATATCTTGAGTACAATTTAAAAAAAAAAATCTTGTAAATTTTGATACCAATAGAAAATGACAAATTGTATATTTTTGATATCAATTGAAAGATATATATATATATATACACAGAAAATCTTGATACCAATTGAAAGTAATCAATTAATTTTAAAGTAACTTGATACCAAAAAAAATGTCTTGTAAGTTTTTGATACCAGTTGAAAGTAAAAACCAAATTGACTTAGGTAAACATAACTCATATCAATATAGATAACAATGTAAAATGAAACATGATACCAATATTGAAAATGTTAGCATATATCAAAACAAAGTATTTTTCATCATAAAGAATGAGAGTAAGATATCAATTGAAAATGAAATCTATTGAAAGATACCAATTTAAAAGATAAAACATAAATTTCTCTCCCTTTTTGAAATACCAATAAAAATCAAGCATAAGCTTGTATGAGATACCAATTAAAAAATAATTATCATTAAGGACTAAATCAAGTTTAGCATAAATATAATTTGTGCTTTAAGATGTAAAGATATAGTAAGCACAATCAAATCACACACACACACACACACACACACACACACACACACATATATATATATATGAAAATGTAAATACCAATCGAATTGATACTATTTGAAGTTTGAAGCATACATATATAGAAAATAAAATATGAGTATACATAAAATATCAATTGAGATACCAATTGAAAATATGATGAGGATCAAGTGTATAACTTATAATACCTCCCTTTTATGCACATGTTAAAAAGATTTTCAATTAGGCTCACAAGGCATGGTCGCCTATCCGTCCTCCCTTCAATGGAAGGGGTTTTCAAAAATAAGTTTTGAAAATAATTTCGACAAGTTTGAAAACTCTTCCAAAATGAAGAAATACGCAACTAGTTTTATGATAATCTTGAAAATTAGTACGAAATCCTTCAAGTAAAAAATAAAACATGAATATTTTTCATGAAAAACATGTAAGTCACACGATCATCAACGCTCAAAGTCTATAAAGTATATATAAAGCTCATGAAAACAATAATCATGAGTAAATAAGAATAATGTGAGTGTAAGAATCGTATAATCACAAAATCATGAGAATAGGCAATTAAGTTCAACATGAAATTTCTTTATAAACATTTAAAAACATGAAAATCTAATTTTCAAAAAAAATAATACTAACTCCAAGGCATATATATGTTTTGTCTAAATCTAAAGGTATATATACACATCCCTAAACACAAATAAGTCCATAATAAAAATTTGCATGAAAAGCAAATGACTCAATGGTATACATGTATATCTAAAGTTTTAAACAATTTAACATATACATGAAGTTAAACATATGAAAACATGTGTAAAATGGGAATACAAATTTGTAATATATGAATCATCAAAACTAGGCTATACTAGTATATCTAATGGGTACAAATGAACAATTTAGCACAAACATATAATAGTCTATTTGTGGCTCACTAGTTGAACAAATATTAACATAAGTTTTAATGAACGCTACATCCAAACAATAATCAAAACATGAAGTGCGAAAATCATAATAAAAACTAATATGATCATTATATAGATGCACATGCCATTAGAGTTATGATATACACAATAGTTAAACCATAGTGAGAACACTAAATATAAGTCCATATAAATATGGGTGTTTCTCAAAGACTACATATGTATGTCATAAGTCAAATTATCATGACATATGACATAATGAGCATAAAAACATGATATGCTAAAAATGAATAATCTAAAAGTATGTAAATATAAATGGGAGTAAGAGATAGTTATCAAAATCAAGAGGGCACATCTCTATATCTCCAAACCATGGTGGTCCTCTCACCAAACTCTCCTTAAAAGTGATGCATCCAAAATTGTCACCATTTAGCTCGGAAAGTATTCACCTTAAGCCACCAATGCATCTCAGGTCATGTGAGAGCTCACACCTACATTAAATAAAATAGGAGTGGCTTTTGGTACCCATATTCTTTTGGGTCCATGGGGGTTAACACCTTTCCTAACCCAAACAAACTTATTTGCAAAATTTGAATTATGTATCCTATCATAACAAAATTTTATAAGGTGGCCCTTATGTCAACAATGTGTACAAGTGTACACATAAGTATACTTTGAATCATGTGTGTGAACATGAGAAGCATGTGTATGCCGTGTATAGTGTGCATTGATTGGAGTTCATTTTTGCATCATTTTTACATCACCTCACCATGCTTTATGATAATAAAAATGGGATTTTTTATTACTTTTCTCTTTTATTTTAAGGTCCAATAGTTTATGGAGAAGAAGGCCCAATTCTTGTGATTTACAAAGGAATTAAAGGAGTAATTTAGAAGACCACAATAAGGAAGCCCAAATCTGGAGTGATCTAAAGCATATTTTCCACATTTTAGAGCTCTAGCTGGGCACACGAGGCATAAAAGAATGCCAGAGAAATCGCTGGCGCAACTGCCAAGATTCTGCCACGGAAATGCGACCCTGGCCGCGAACCCGCGGCAGTCCTATGGCCGTTGATCAATCGATTGATCCTACGACTTTGGTGGGATGGCATCTTCTCCTGAAGGCTACAAATAGACCCTTAGGGCCTTTGTAATCGAGGAGGAGAGAATAGCATTCTTGTTTAGGGAAATTATTAGGATTTCTTTAAGTCTTTTTAGTTTTTGTGTAATTTCATTTTCTCCTTCTAGATCTAGAAAAGAGAGAGTGAAGGTGAGAGATCTTTGTAATTGAAGAAGATGACAACTCAATACAAGGGCTCAAGCTTCACATTCCTCAAGTCTTTTCTTATTCTATTGCTTTTATCTTCAAGTTCTTACTTTCTTGTATTTACTTTCTACCATGTATTCTTACTTGTTTTTCCTTTCTATGGCTAGCTAGCTCACTAACATGACTAACTAACTTCTTACACTACTAACTACTAACTCTTGGGTGATTGATAACTCATATGAATCATTGGATGTTGTTATTTCTAGTCTTGCAATTTACAAGTCTTTTTCATCCCCAATGAAGATGGGTTATGTTCAATTCTTAGTGAATGCTTTGTAAGTTCACCTAGAGGGGGGGTGAATAGGTGATGACTAATCTAATGGTCACTTATGAACAAATAATGCGGAATTAAAACTAAGTTGACCAAATTAAACTTCTTTTAATTGAACACTTATGTATAACACAAGAGTGTTGCCGAATTTCCCTTGCGAGGCTCTGGACAAACTCCTCTAGATTCCCCTTGAATGGGTTGAGGTGCCGCGTTGGCTCTCTTGATTGAATACTAGTGTTAATAACAATCCCAAGCAAGTATAGCAATTATGAGCACAAAGGTATATCATGCATATAAGAGATAAAGACTATAAAGTAATGCAAGATATAAGTGAGACAAAAAGAGTAAGAGAGCAAGAGTGAGAAATCGCAAACACAAAGGGTTTGTTTCGAGGTTCGAGCACACTTGCTCTACATCCCCGCCTTCGACACACGAAGGATTTCCACTATGCACGATCCAACCGGATCTCTCCTTGGTGCCGCAACACCTACAAGCTCTCGGACTCCCAAAGTCCCTTACACACCACAAGCCCACCGGCTCGTCGAGGCCGCACCTCGTACAACAAGTCCGCACCCGAACTCAAAACACCGCGAGCACACTTGCCCGCTTCCTCAAAGTACAAGATGAAATCTTGGTGATCTAAACACTTGATCACCTACAAAAACTCTCACTACAACACCTATAGGATGAATAGCTCAATGGATGCTCAAGTGTTTGTGTGAGAAAGCAAGGAAAGAATCTTTGGTGAAAATCTCAAGAAATCACTTTTACACTCTTATAAAATCTTCCCTTTTGATTGGAAGTATTAGCTCACTATTTTTGTGGAGAAAAACCTCTGAAATGAATATGAGAAAACAGGCTCTAAGGTCTCCAAAAATCTTAGCTCAAAACAATGACAAAACCCCCTTTTATAGAGGCCAGAAAAATCTGACCGTTGGGCTCTGTCAGAGCTGCCGGTTGACCGGTCCGGTCGACCGCCAACGGTCAAGAATCCGACCGTTGTAGCCTCCGGTCGACCTGCCCGGTCGACCGCGCACCTGGAGCAGAGAATTACTTCTCTGTCGGTCGACCGGTGCAGTCGACCGGAATTTCCAGAGAGCAGACTCTCTGAAGCGGTCGACCGGCACGGTCGACCGTTCTCCAGTGCACACAGGCGTGCACGTCTGTGCACGTCCGGTCGACCGAACCGGTCGACCGGCCACTGTCAGTTCTGAAAAATCAGAACTGCCAGAACCTGAAAATTTTGGGATTAAAGATTGGTCTTTTTGGCTTAATAAAAAAATCCCATAAATACTTAGAAATTCTACAAAAAATAGTTTTATGATATAGAAACATGCTTGCACAAAATCAAGGCATGTTATTAAAGATTTGACTATTTTTTGTAACTTGGAAATGTTGGCTCATAATAAAAACTGTTTTTCTAAAACAACATGTTTTTCCAAATTTTCATCAAATACAAAAACAAGATATACTTTAAAGCATAGTGTGTATGGATATGATCCACTACACAATCAAGATGAAATATCTAGTTTTTGACATAAAGCACTAAACTTGGTTTTGAAATATCAACATGTTTTTTCAAACTTTCATCAAATACAAAAACAAGATATACTTTAAAGCATAGTGTGTATGGATATGATCCACTACACAATCAAGATGAAATATCTAGTTTTTGACATAAAGCACTTAAACTTGGTTTTGGATATAAGATATGTAAACTTGAAATACCAAGAACCAAATAGAATTTTGTCACAATGAAAATCTTTTCTTAACAAGAAAATCTTTTATGAAATGAAATTTTTATCATGAAAACAATTCTATCAAGAGTGCGTGTGTGATATGACTTGAGCAATCCACCAACTATTCTATCCTTTACATTTTAACTAAAACAAAAACAAAAATCTTATACCTAGACACAAGTCTTCATCTTCTTGAAGTCTTCCCTTGAAGGCTTCTCATCTTCTTGACTTGGTCCAAGCTTGATCCAAAGCTCCTTGGATCACCCCGTGCTAGCTCCAAATCTTGACATTTAATCCTTTGTTGAGCTTTGCACCTACTAAGATCTTGATAAAGAATCTGTCACTAATTAAACAAGATCATTAGCAAATATAACTACATGAGTTGATCATCATCAAAACTAGAGTGATAGGCCTTTAGGCCAACAATCTCCCCCTTTTTGATGATGACAAAACTCATGAAGTTATATATGCATGGATTAAAGTAAAGCTTCAAAGAAGCTCCCCCTTAACTCATGCATCACTAGAAATAAATAGATATGACATTAAAGCACATAAATATGTATGCAAATGAATGCACAAATCTTTTTCTCAAACTTTTATCTTATTATATTATTGCTATGCTTGAGTAAAAGCACAAGTATAAAAACACAAAATCATCTCAAAATCTTTCTCTCCCTTAAGTAAGGAACAAATACTTCTCCCCCTTAAGGAAATCATGCATATAACTCAAATACTTCTCCCCCTTTTTGTCAATCATCAACAAAGGGTTCAAAGTTCAAATCATCAAACACATTTTCTCCCCCTTTTTGTCAAAAATAAGGAAATCAAGGAGGGTAAAATCAAATCAATCAATAAGATTTATATGCGATATACATTCATGAAGAGGAAGATGCTAAGTTAACTTCCCTACACATATGCATTACATGAAGAAGGGATGACAAGCCCTAACTCACATAACACATATTATGTAATGCATAAGAGGAGATGTGAAGCTCCCCCTACACACGTATATCATATAAAGAAGAGTTGTCAAGCTCCTCAATTTATAATATACTCAACATGAATCCATATGTAAGAGAGATGTTAAGCTCTCCTTGCATATAGGAAATACAAATCAAAAATTTTGAATATTTCTTTAACAAGACAAAATTTTGAACTTTTCTTATGAAAACAAAATTTTGAAATATCTTAAAATACACAACTTTCTTTTAAGGTACCAAATGTAGAACAATCAAATTTTGAATTTTGATACCAATTTTGAAATACAATGCATAAGCTTTAAAATAAATAAGATTTGAAGTAAGCTTAGCATTAACAACTATTGTGCTTTAAAATATAAATCCATTTTAATACAAGCACACAACAATCATATATATGTATGAAAAGAGTATGCCAGTTTAAGTAGATACATACATATATGAAAGAACAACATATGAGTATACACAATAAGAGGTCATATTGATACCAATTGAAACTATCCAATGATACCAATTGAAAATTAAGCTTAAGTGTATATATCATAAAATCTACCACATGAAGAATTCGAACTAGTTAAATGAAGGTGTTTAACAACTAGTACGGAATCCTTCAATCAAGGAATAAGTCAAAAGTTTTTCATGAAATATCAATGAACCACAAGGCACTAAAAAGCACTCTATCCATAAAGTCCATATCAAAAAGAAGTGAGTGTGCTAGTGTTATGTGGAACATGGTATCATGAAAAATAGCAATAAAACTCAATATTCCTTAAAATTTTGAAATCATGAAATCCATCACAAAAATTTTATTGAAAAATTACAAAATTTTTATTAAAAACAAAAATTTATATTTCAAGATATATGTATGTTTTGACAAGACATTAAGTATACATACATATCCTTAAAACACAATTGAGTCTATATATAGATTTGCATGAAAGGCAAATGACTCAAGAGGTATCCATGTATATCTTAATGTTTTGGCAAGACAAACATATACATGAAATGAAAGCACACGATCATAGCATAAATCCGAAATGGGAATACAAGTTTAAAATGTAATAATCATCAAAACTTAGGCTATACTAACACACCTAATGGGCACAAATAAGCATTCAAAACCAATCATATATAGATTTATTTGTGATCCATAATGTGTATATGTATAAATCCAAGTGTTGACAAATGCTAACATTTAAACTAATATTCAAATCATGAAGCATCAAATAAATTTTGAAAATACAAAAGAATTTATCCATATGATTACAAATAGGATCATGTGAATCAATTTGAAGAATAGATAACTAGTTTAAATGGATTTTTGACAAACTAGTTAAAGATCCTTCAAAAATACAAAGTCAAATGTTTTCCATGAATAATACTAAATACATAAAAGTTCAAGCACTCATAGTCCATAAAGCTCAAAAATTATCTTTTATCATAAAAGATGAGTGTTCAAAGGTTATGTAAATGGTATTTTCATGAAAATAGAAAGTGAAGCATGAATCTCATGAAAATCTTATTTTTCATCTTAAAACAAATCATATATTTTTCATAAAGTATTTTGTATTTAGCAATGCTTTATGAAAATAGTCATTCAAGCTCAAAAAGATAATAAATCACATTTTGTTGTACAAATGAAAAATCATTTTTTTATATTATTATTTATTTAAAATACTAATCTTCATGGTATATGTATGATTTATCCAATTCTAACAATACGCATACATATCCCAAATATAAAAGAGTCTATTAAAGATGTTTGCATGGAAGCAAGAGACTCACGGGTATACATGTATATTTATTAGATTTGAGTTAAACATGCATATACATGAAGTGGAACATAAAATAGGTAAAACATGTATAACGGAGAATCATCAAAACTAGTCTACACATAAGCATATAGTGGATACAAGTGAGCATGAAGTTCAAAATATATGAGTCAATTGTAGTTCACTATTTATATATGTATAGAAGCAAGTTTGATACATTCTACATCTAAGCATGTAAATACCACATGAAACACAAATCAAATAAAATCATGAACATGCTTATAAATATGACATAAGTAAAAGCATGTACATAAAAAGTAGGAGTTTAGAAATTGTTACCAACTCCAAAGCTCCATAGCATGGTGGTCTTTCCCACCAAAATTTCCTTGATAGCAATGCATCCAAAAGTTTGTCCATCATGTCCATTGCATCCGCTATCAAGGCACCAATCCTCTCACGTTTTGTGAGAGCCCTCACCTACATCAAAATCAAAGGGTGGGAGTTTTGGTACCCATACTTTCTTGGGTCCTTTGGGGTTAGCTTTATTGTAAGGATCCCAAAATCTTTTATACTTAGCAAAATATAAATGAGGTTTCTTATCAAAACAAAATTTTGCTAAATGGCCTTTGCGGCCACAATGTGTACATACGTACACCTTAGTATGCTTATGTGTAGGAGTGTGATCATGTTGTGCAACATAAGCATGATGATGAGAGTGATGTGCATGAACATGAGGAGTTTGTTTCTTTGAAAACATTGACTCTAACTTAGTATGATTAAATGCACAAGAGTTCAAAGTTGAACTCAAATTATCCATTTTATTTTTCAAAACATTTATCTCATTTGTGGTGGCATGTAAAACATGATGAGATATATGATCATTTTTCTTTTTCTTTTGTGAAACAAAATCTTTTTCTTTTTCAACAAATTTTCTTTTCAAAGTGATATTTTCTTGAAAAACATCTTCCTTTTGTTTTTCCACCAAATCAATCTTATTTTTCAAAATAGTGTTCCCTTCACATAAATCATTCAATTTAGCAATCAAGGAAACATTCTCATTTTTCAAATCTTTATTTTCCTTTTCTAAACATGCAATCTTAGATTAAAAGAATTATTTTCTTTAAGCATGCAATCAAAATCCTTTTTCAAATTATTATTTTCTAATTCTAAGCATGCAATGTTACTTCTAAATGAACCTTGTTCTATATGCATGCAAGCAATGTTCTTTTTCAAATTTTTATTTTCTTTTCTAATCATGTCATATTTCTCAAGCAATAGATGACAAAAAGTAGATAGCTCATCATATGACATGTCCTCATCATCGGATTCGGAATTTACCTCAAGGGGGTCATCCCCTTGGACCATAAAGCATGCGTGGGAGGTGTCGCTTCCAACGTCCGAGTCACTCCCCGCATAGTATTGATCTTTTTCGCCGAGGGAGGTGATGATGTTCCATACTACAAAAGCCGATTCAACATTAGAAACCCTAGATAAAATAATCATCATTTAGGGTTGACTTGATAGCATGAAGGGCTTTTGCATTAGCCTCAATGTTCTTACCATCTAAAGAATAAGCATTATTAGTAGTGGCAAGATAGACATGAAATCCTAAGGCTTTGAGGTACAATGACATCTTAACCTTCCAAATGTTGATGTTAAGGA
This sequence comes from Agave tequilana, assembly GCA_038442645.1. Lineage (NCBI taxonomy): Eukaryota > Viridiplantae > Streptophyta > Magnoliopsida > Asparagales > Asparagaceae > Agave > Agave tequilana. The sequence continues at coordinate 36,405 of JAVJIF010001682.1, forward strand.
TGTCAAAGGTGGGTGGTGACATGAACTCCATGGTGTGTACACAAAATATTGTGATTAGCCTAAAAGTAGGATCTTTAACTCTAGGTTGTTAGACCTAATATCAAGAGCACTTGGCTCTGATACCAATTGTAAGTTCACCTAGAGGGGGGGGGTGAATAGGTGATGGCTAATCTAATGGTCACTTATGAACAAATAATGCGGAATTAAAACTAAGTTGACCAAATTAAACTTCTTTTAATTGAACACTTATGTATAACACAAGAGTGTTGCCGAATTCCCCTTGCGAGGCTCTGGACAAACTCCTCTAGATTCCCCTTGAATGGGTTGAGGTGCCGCGTTGGCTCTCTTGGTTGAATACTAGTGTTAATAACAATCCCAAGCAAGTATAGCAATTATGAGCACAAAGGTATATCATGCATATAAGAGATAAAGACTATAAAGTAATGCAAGATATAAGTGAGACAAAAAGAGTAAGAGAGCAAGAGTGAGCAATCGCAAACACAAAGGGTTTATTTCGAGGTTCGAGCACACTTGCTCTACATCCCCGCCTTCGACACACGAAGGATTTCCACTATGCACGATCCAACCGGATCTCTCCTTGGTGCCGCAACACCTACAAGCCCTCGGACTCCCAAAGTCCCTTACACACCACAAGCCCACCGGCTCGTCGAGGCCGCACCTCGTACAACAAGTCCGCACCCGAACTCAAAACACCGCGAGCACACTTGCCCGCTTCCTCAAAGTACAAGATGAAATCTTGGTGATCTAAACACTTGATCACCTATAAAACTCTCACTACAACACCTATAGGATGAATAGCTCAATGGATGCTCAAGTGTTTGTGTGAGAAAGCAAGGAAAGAATCTTTGGTGAAAATCTCAAGAAATCACTTTTACACTCTTATAAAATCTTCCCTTTTGATTGGAAGTATTAACTCACTATTTTTGTGGAGAAAAACCTCTGAAATGAATATGAGAAAACAGGCTCTAAGGTCTCCAAAATCTTAGCTCAAAACAATGACAAAACCCCCTTTTATAGAGGCCAGAAAAATCTGACCGTTGGGCTCTGTCAGAGCTGCCGGTCGACCGGTCCGGTCGACCGCCAACGGTCAAGAATCCGACCGTTGGAGCCTCCGGTCGACCGGCCCGGTCGACCGCGCACCTGGAGCAGAGAATTACTTCTCTGTCGGTCGACCGGTGCGGTCGACCGGAATTTCCAGAGAGCAGACTCTCTGAAGCGGTCGACCGGCACGGTCGACCGTTCTCCAGTGCACACAGGCGTGCACGTCTGTGCACGTCCGGTCGACCGAACCGGTCGACCGGCCACTGTCAGTTCTGAAAAATCAGAACTGCCAGAACCTGAAAATTTTGGGATTAAAGATTGGTCTTTTTGGCTTAATAAAAAAATCCCATAAATACTTAGAAATTCTACAAAAAATAGTTTTATGATATAGAAACATGCTTGCACAAAATCAAGGCATGTTATTAAAGATTTGACTATTTTTTGTAACTTGGAAATGTTGGCTCATAATAAAACTGTTTTTCTAAAACAACATGTTTTTCCAAATTTTCATCAAATACAAAAACAAGATATACTTTAAAGCATAGTGTGTATGGATATGATCCACTACACAATCAAGATGAAATATCTAGTTTTTGACATAAAGCACTAAACTTGGTTTTGAAATATCAACATGTTTTTCCAAACTTTCATCAAATACAAAAACAAGATATACTTTAAAGCATAGTGTGTATGGATATGATCCACTACACAATCAAGATGAAATATCTAGTTTTTGACATAAAGCACTTAAACTTGGTTTTGGATATAAGATATGTAAACTTGAAATACCAAGAACCAAATAGAATTTTGTCACAATGAAAATCTTTTCTTAACAAGAAAATCTTTTATGAAATAAAATTTTATCATGAAAACAATTCTATCAAGAGTGTGTGTGTGATATGACTTGAGCAATCCACCAACTATTCTATCCTTTACATTTTAACTAAAACAAAAACAAAAATCTTATACCTAGACACAAGTCTTCATCTTCTTGAAGTCTTCCCTTGAAGGCTTCTCATCTTCTTGACTTGGTCCAAGCTTGATCCAAAGCTCCTTGGATCACCCCGTGCTAGCTCCAAATCTTGACATTTAATCCTTTGTTGAGCTTTGCACCTACTAAGATCTTGATAAAGAATCTGTCACTAATTAAACAAGATCATTAGCAAATATAACTACATGAGTTGATCATTATCAAAACTAGAGTGATAGGCCTTTAGGCCAACATGCTTTGTATCTCCTCCATATGATTCATGTATGCCTTACTTAGAGCCTTATCTCTTGAACAAGTGCCTTGATGGAACATGAGGATGGATTATTTTAGTATGCTAACAACTATTGTATAAGTTTCTTATTTCATACTAGCTTGATTATAGCTTTGATGGACTAATGAATCTTACATTCTTATTTAGCATACCTAAATGTGATCACCTATGTTCCATTATTGAAAATCTATTTAGGGAGCCGATGATCCAAGGAGGCCACCTAGCCAAGACTAGATGAGAACACATCCTCTAAATGGGACAACATATCGATTTGACAAAGCAAGATGTGCTATTGCCGATGAATCAACATTAGGCATGAATCATCTAACGAGAGTAGTAAGTTAGTAGTGTAGAATGTTAGTTAGTCATGACTTTCTCCCTATCATATTTCAAAACCATTTTCTAAAAACGTTCCCTTTTTCCAACGCCACCAGTTTTCATTCCGTCTTTCATTCCGTTTTCTTTTTCTCTAAAAACCTCTATAAAGATTTTTCGCTCCCTTTCTGCCTTGTTTTGTTTTTCAATTTATAAACAAGGAAGAACTTTCATTTTTCTTTCCTAAAACTTCAATATAAAAATCGTGAACGCTTTCATCGCTAGTCCTCCCTGTGGATACGACTCGTTATAGCTTGTGCTACGAACGGTGATTCGAAGGAGTAAAGCAAATCTTCATACATATTCAAAGTTTGATAATCAGCACACGAACATGAATGGTTTACTCTAAACTCTGCTCAATTCAATTCCTCCTTTCGAACAAATTATTGGTGCCGTTGCCGGGGAGGGCGACAGTTTTTACTGAGTTTTTGAACTAAAACGAAATTTTCTGTTCTGTTTCAGTTTACAGGTTGAGGGAACAGGAAAACAAGACTTGCAGTAACATATAAGTGGTCTTGGGCCTCTGCTCTAAAAAGCAAAGACCATATACCCTCTGAATTGCCGCGTTTTCTCGGCTCTGGCCGCGGATCTGCGGCAAGGAGGAGTTTACTACTCATAATCTTTTTTGCAGGACTGCTTGCTCGGCAAAAATATAGCTTGCTGCAAATTTATTTCTTGTATGCCGTCACCAGGAGCCTGCTAATAAACCAACGGTAAAACATTTGTTGAAAAGTTCAAAAATTGATTAGATGTTTGCATTTTTAGGCACGTGTCTTTTCAATTCATTTACTTTACTGTTGAAGAGTGCTGGAGCAAGTTACATTCACATTGCATTTAGAATAAGACTCATCTCTTGGTTGATTTACATCGCTTTGAGTGAATCTTGTTTGCATATACTATACACTTGCACAAATTGACTTCCAATAAACAAGATAAGGTGGGAATTTAATCACCCATCCTTAGCCCAAAAATAACATTTCAAGCACTCACAATCCCAAACTTTTTAAATAAAAATTGATAGACGTTGGCCCCTAGGGACATCCAGACTCGATAAGAGATCAGTCGTTATTGGAAATTGTTTTGATTCATACTCCAGTCAAATCAGTGCCTAAGATTGGAGATTAAGAGGTTAAGCCTTGAAGATACCATGGTTTGGCGTAATTAAGGCCTGTTACTTACGTACGGATACCCCCCACCGTATTTTGTCCCTACCTGGTTGATTAGCTGTGGTCTGACTCGAGCAATAACCTTCTTTGGTTCATCGACCAGTTAGGAGTCGTCTAGGTCAAGGGATCCTAGATAGCTTGTGATTATTTTTCTTTATTTTTGTTTGTTATTTTTCTTTTTTTCGATTGTTTGCTTGATGAACGTTGTCTGTGATTGTGCATACAAGAGTGGTACCGGGATCCAATTTCATCAAGACTTGTTAGGACTTCTACACTTGCACCACTTTCTAACACAATCCCAATCATGGCATACCCTACTTCTCTCCGAGACAAGTTCTACCCAATTCGCACTTCACTTCCTTCATGCTTTCTTCTACCTAAGGCAAATGGAAACAATTTTGAGGTTAAGCCTTAGTTCATTAACACACTCCCTAGGTTTCATGACCTAGAATCCGAGGACGCATATTTTTTCATTCGTGAGGTTGAAGAAGTATGTTTGATGATGAGAATTCCCCAACTGGGAGAAGATACTGTTAGATTGAGGTTCATCCCCTTCGCACTTAAGGACATAGCCAAGAAGTGGCTGTATAATCTGCCTGCTAGCTCTATCTCATCGTGGGATGATTTTGTCAAAGTCTTTCTTAAGAAATTTTATCCTATTCATAAAACGGCCCTCATCAAAAAAACATAATGCAGTTTAAGCAGAAAACAAGTGAACCTTTTTGGAAGTATTTTGAACGGTTTAAGGATCTACTAGCCCAATGTCTTCATCATGGAATAGAGAAGTGGCAGCAGTGCCAAATTCTCTAGGACGAACTAGACTACCAAACTAAGACACTCTTAGAGACTGTGTCAAGGGAAATTTTTGAAGAAAGATGAGAACCAGGGTTGGGACCTCTTGGAAGCTTTAGCAGAAAAAACCATTCAGTGGGAGTCTTGCCCCGAGAAAACTAACGCCACCACTTGCAGAACCGATATACATTCAATCGAATCCTCTATAGCTGTCGAGGAAAAAATAACACAATTGATGAAGAGGCTAGAACTGCTGAGGCTAAAGAACCCAATTCAGTAAATCAAGTCAACCCAATACCAGTGATTAATGCAAGTTGTACCTGCCATGCTCTCAACCATCTGTTCGAGGAGTGTCCCGTCTACCAAGCTCAAATGTATCTTGACAATATGAATGCAGCATATGCCAGACATAAGTACAATCCATACTCTAAAACATACAACTCGGGATGGAGGAACTATCTAAATTTCTCATGGAGTCAGTCTGGTCATGAGCAACCAAGGCAACCATTCCCACATCAATACCCTGCTCAGTCTCGTCAACCCAGTTTCCACCAAGGTTAACCAAACTTTCAAACCAATTACCAACATAACTTTCAGCCCACATATCAGCAACAACAAAAACAGAGTCATCCAGATAAAAAATTGTCAGATTTGAAAAGAATGATTGAAACCTTGTCCAAAACCCAGGCCTCAATGATGAACAACCGCCATCAAACTATCAATAGGTTAGAAGTTCAAATAGGTCAGCTGGCTAACTCATTAAATGAAAGACAAAAGGGAACACTGCCAAGTCAGACAATGTCAAATCCTAAAATCCCCTTTCCTATTCATGAAGCTGAAGACATAGGTTCAAGTCAATGCAACACTGTTCATATCCTGAGATATGGAAAACAAATTGACAACAAGGTTTCTAGTCATCCTGTTCCTAATAAATCAGTGCCAAAGTCTCCTGTCATTATACACCAACTCAAAATTATCCATCTACAAGTTCACAACCGTTAACCTACAAGTCCAATAACAAAGAACAAACAGATGAGCAACCCTACAAGCCTATTGTACCATTCCCTAATAGGCTAGCAAATAACAAGACTACTACTTAAATGGAGAAGATTAGGGAAATGTTCAAACAGGTTCAGATTAATGTGCCCCTTCTTGATGCCATACAACAGGTCCCATCATATGCAAAGTTCCCAAAAGATATATCCACAAAGAAGAGAAAAACAGATATTCCAAAGAAGGTCATACTTACATCAAATAAGTGAGTTGCTCATCGGGCCCATTCCTGTGAAATACAAAGACCCTGGGAGTCCAACTATTTTTTGTATCATAGGACCGACCAATAAAGAGGGCCTTACTTGATCTAGGAGCCAGCATCAATCTACTTCCCTTTTCTGTGTATCAACAACTTGGGCTGGGCGACCTCCGTCCAACCAGAGTTACTATACAGTTGGCTGACCGATCTGTAAAGATTCCCAAAGGGGAGATTATAAACGTTCTCATATGGGTCAGGAAATTCATTTACCCCGTGGATTTCATCATTTTAGAGACACAACCCGTACACAATCCAAAAGCATAGACCCCTGTCATTTTAGGACGACCCTTCCTAGCCACCGCAAATGTAATAATAAACTGTAGAAACGGGTCAATGCATCTGACTTTTGGAGATATGACGAAAGAGGTAAATGTTTTCCACCTGAGGAAACAACCTCGAGACTTCGATGATCAGTCTTTTGAATTGAACCTAATTGAAGGATTAACAAGTGAGCTTGACAAGGAGATTGAATATGAGTCTGAAGGAGAATTCGAATTGGAGTCTGATGACTTCAATCTTAACCAAATAATCGAATTAACAGTGGAGTGGGCAACAAATGCAACCCCTATCCGCCTTTTACAAGAAGACCAACCATTGATAGATCACGTTCCCTCTTCCGAGCTTAAAGCTCTTCCTAGTCATCTCAAGTACCAATACTTGGGTGAAAAGGAAGCTTTTTCCGTAATAATAGCATCCCATCTTACTGAACAACAGGAAGAGGATCTTTTTATGGTGTTGAGGAAAAATAGAGAAGCCATTGGTTAGACCATGGCTGAAATAAAGGGGATCAGTCTATCCATTATGCAACATCGGATTCACTTAACGGAAGATGCATAGCCAAAACGCGACCCACAGCGTAGACTCAACCCAATTATGTAGGAGGCTGTCCGAGCTGAAATTCTGAGATTACTAGATAATGAGATTATTTATCCCATATCAGATAGCTAATGGGTTAGTCCCATCCATGCTGTGCCCAAAAAGCAGGCTTTACCGTGGTAGAAAATGATAAGAAGGAATTAGTACAGACTCATCTTCCAACGAAGATTCGAGTCTGTATTGATTACCAAAAATTAAACACTGCCACATGTAAAGACCAGTTCCCTCTTCCGTTCATAGATCAAACGCTCGAGAGACTTGCTGGACATGAATATTATTGTTTCCTCGATGGATATTCAGGTTACAATCAAATCCCTACCGCTCTCGAGGACCAAGACAAGACTACTTTCACCTGTCCCTTTGGAACATTTGCATACCAAAGAATGCCCTTCGGTTTATGCAATGCTCCCGCAATGTTCTAACGTTGCATGCTTAGTCTCTTCTCTTACATGGTGGAAAGATTTTTTAAAATTTCATGGATGACTTCTTAATATATGGCGATTCATTTAACCAGTGCTTGCATCATCTCAGGCTGGCTTTACAACGTTGCATAGAGAAAAACTTGACACTGAACTGGGAAAAGTATCATTTTATGGTCAAGCACGGAATCGTTCTGGGGCATGAAGTTTCGAACAGAGGAATTGAAGTTGATAGATTAAAAGTGGAAGTGATAGCGAAGCTCCCAAAGCCAAAATGCCTGAAAGACATTCGATCATTTCTAGGGCACTCTGGCTTCTATAGAAGATTTATTAAGGAGCTTAGAAAAATTGCTAGACCTTTAACTAATCTCTTAGGAAAAGATGTGCCCTTCGATTTTAATGAAAAATGTCTATAAGCTTGGGAGGAGTTAACGCAAAAACTTGTCTCGGCACCAATAATCTCAGCGCCTGATTGGACTAGACCATTTGAAATTATGTATGACGCCTCCGATTATACCATAGGTGCTATTCTAGGACAACGTCTTGATAACAGCAACACATAATTTATTATGCTAGTAGGACGCTCAATGATGCCTGATTGCTAAAATAAATAAAACAACCAATGAGTTTAAGAATGTACCGTGTAGCTTGTGGCTAACGGGTCATGTCCACAAGGAGGGATGCGATGGAAGCTTTTTGATGAGTCGTTTAAAAACAAGGAATTTGTGTTCGTTTTTTAGGAAAATGAGAATGGAAGGAAAAGAGATGAAAAAGAGAAATTTCAACTTTCAGAAAAGGATTTGGAGAAGGTGATTTTAAAAAGCTTAAGAGTTGTGATGTTGTTTTATAATAAGAAATCAAATCTGGGCTTACTATCTTACTACTCAATTGTTCATTCTTCTCTTAAAATATTAAGTCCCTCAAGTTATCATTTGCAAAACTTAAAGTAGATTTTTTTTAGAAAGCTTTAAGTAAAGCACATAAGATGCAGAAGAGTTGAGTCCTTTTTCTCCGAGAAAGAGTTGGAAACGGATATTAAAACATAAAGCGCGAAGAAGCAAGAATGATTTAAAAACGATTCACAAGAAGTTCAAGAAAGAATGGTGAATTCAACTATCCATACCCATCCTCATGTGCCTTCAAGAACACTTTCAAAAAGAAAAGCTTTTAAGGGAGGCATGCATATGAGTCATCGAGACTTTTTCTTTTAAAACAGAAGAGAAGAAAACAAGAGAGAGTCGATAGCTAGCCCAGAAAACCTTTTAGTTATCCATGGAAAATAACAAAGCAAACATAAATATGCACAACATACCGAAACACGAGTGGAAGAAAATGTGGCTTGCTTCTTGTATTGCTGTCACTTCAATCTTCGATTACAAGCTCTCAGTCCTCTCTCTCACAAGTTTTTAGACTGAACTACAAAGTAAACAACGAAATTACAACTTGTGTTCTAGCTAACAAAGAACCTAGATCCTAAGAAAATAAAAGCAAAATTTAATCCTAATCTTCGCTGCCTTTTTCCTTGCTGAAAGAGGTATTTATAGCCAAAAACCTTGAAGATAGGATCCCGGGAAGGTTGGGGGAGCAAACGCTCCCAAAACAGCAATCAGTTGGCCGCAGAAACGCGGCCTGGGCCGCGTTTCCGCGGCCCTGGTGTGGCCAGGTGGCCACACCAAAGGTGACAACTTTCTGGTTTGAATTATGACTCGCATCTCTTGCTGGTTTTCTTGTTGCTGTTTCAACCGTTGACGAAAACAGCTTTGATTTCTGGTTTCAATCGCTCGATTCAGGGAGGATTTTTCTCAACCCCTTGATATGCCAAGATATAGCCCAGATTTCTTCACTTCGAATTTATTCTGAATTAATTCAGAATAAAGTGGGCTTTTGGGCTTGTTCCTCTTTTATTTCTTTGAGCATTTGGGCCTACATTTAGCAAAGAAAAAAAGAGACTTATTAAAAGAATTTATGAGCTAACATGTGTGGTAAAGTGACTATATAAATGCAATGTATGTGACAAATCACACCCCCACACTTATCTTTTGCTCGCCCTCGAGCAAAACATCAGTCTAACTTGAACAATTATTAGACCACTTTCGCAGGTCACTCGATTGCACTGAGCATGTGCAACAAGCCGTTAAACCTCTAGGTTATCCCTAGAGGACGAGTTTTATCTCGTGAGGGTTTTCAGCGGATTACACCCACAAAATCCAAAAAGAAAGAGAAAAAGGTTAGTATTTTCGAAAAGCATTTTTTTTATAAGGGGAGAATATTTGAAGTATATTTGTAAGAGCTTAAGTAATCTATAAGTTTATAGGAATATCAAATCTTTCATTTCTAAACTTAGTCTCTATTCAAAAACATGTCATCAATTAAAGTAAGGAGTCAAATTGTACTTCTCATCTAGTCTATTAATTTACTCTGAGTCGTATGCACCATCGTGACTGTGAAGTTTACTAAGGGTTCTTCAACATTAACTCCTATGCCTTATATTTATTTATTTTTGGTGAAATTTATTCCTCCATTTCATTAGGCTTTCTAATCTGCCCATGTAACGAGCATTCAGTCGGTGACACCCAAACCGGACAGTTTTAGGGCACCAGGTGAGAAAACACCCCTAAGGACTTAAACACTCGAGCAGATAAGGCCACAAAACTAAGGGTTTTATTTATACGATGTACCCCTTTTAGGCGTGAATATCTATGCTTCCTGAGGCATAAATACCCAGCTTAATCAGAGGATACACTTTTTACTTTTTTTACAGACTCATCTAATTATCTTTTGCATAAATACTAAGGCTTGCTTAGGCAAAAGCACCTAGCTAATCAATAATTAGACTTGTTTTTTTTTCATATTTTCTTTTATAAGGCATAAGAGTCTCTGTTTTTAAACCCTAAGTGTGTAAGTGTATTTTGTATGCATATGTCATCAAGGTAAATATCAAGACTAAATTACTTTCACAAATTTTCTTCCTAACCCTAAAAATCAAACAAGTTATCTTATTTCGACCAAGTGTAAGAAATCCTAATTATGATTCTCCTATTCCTTAAAATTGACTTAAATTCTTACAAAAAATATATCAAAATACTGTCTACCCTTTTCAAAAAATTTTTTTTCTTTATTTTTAAATTTTTTTAATTTTATATCAGTCATGTTAGAACTCTCCCCCACACTTATCTCATGCATTATCCCCAATGTATGAAAGAAATGTATAAGTGCATGAAATAAAATGAGAAGGAGGAAAGTTACCGATACACTGGGTCAAAAAGACCCATTACCGTTTCATCTACCGGCACCGATTCCAAGAAAGGTTTAAGGCGTTGACCATTTATCTTAAAGTCATTTCCATTCTTGGGGTCACTGATCTCAACTGCACCGTGTGGAAACACAGTTTTTACAATGAATGGCCCAGTCCATCGTGATTTCAATTTTCCTGAAAAAAGATGAAGCCTAGAATTGTAGAGTAAGACTTTTTGTCCAGGGACAAAGGTTTTTCTTATGATGTGCTTGTCATGGAAAATCTTGACTCTATCTTTAGTGATCCTAGCATTTTCATAGGCCTCATTTCTCAATTCCTCCAATTCGAAAATTTGTAATTTCCGAAGGTCACCGGCCTTAGTCAAATCGAAATTCAATTGCTTGATTGCCCTTAAGGCTCGGTGCTCTAACTCAACGGGTAAGTGACAAGGTTTGCCATAGACTAACCTATAGGGAGACATTCCTAGAATTGTCTTGAAAGCGGTCCTGTAGGCCCATAGAGCATCTACAAGTTTGATAGACCAATCTTTCCGGTTTTGGCTCACAGTTTTCTCCAATATAAGCTTGACTTGCTATTTGAAACCTCAACTTGCCCACTGGTTTGAGGATGATAAGGTGTGGGCAACTTGTGAGTTATGGCGTACTTTCACATAAGGGCTTTAAAAGATCTATTGCAAAAGTGAGTGCCATTATCACTGATGATAGCACGAGGTGTTTCGAAGCGGGAAAAAATGTTCTCTTTCAAAAACTTTATGACAACTTTGTTATCATTAGTTTTACATGGAATGGCTTCTACCCACTTGGACACGTAATCCACTGCAACCAATATGTATTGGTTTCCAAATGAGTTAGGAAATGGACCCATAAAGTCGATGCCCCAAACATCAAAGAGTTCTATTTCTAGAATTGGGTTGAGGGGCATCATATTTCGGTGTGAAATCCTTCCTACCATTTGGCATCTAGGGCACGTCTTGCAAAATTCATAGGCATCCTTGAATAGAGTGGGCCAATAAAACCCACTTTGTAGCACCTTTTCAACAGTCTTGTGGGGATCAAAGTGTCCACCGCATGCAAGTTCGTGACAAAAGGACAGAACACTCCTAACCTCCTCATCGGGAATGCATCTCCTAATGATTTGGTCAGAACAGTACTTGAAAAGATACGGTTCCTCCCAAAAGAAATACCGGACTTGGGATAAGAACCGGTAAACATCATTTTTGGACCAATGAGACGGAGTTTGGTTTGTGACTAAGTAGTTCACTATATCAGCAAACCAAGGTTCCCTAGAGATGGCTAAGAGATGTTCATCAGGAAAATCCTCATTGATGGGTAATTCGTTGCATGGAGAATTGGGAATTCGTGAGAGGTGGTCAGCAACGACATTTTCTATGCCTTTCTTATCTCGAATTTCGAGATCGGATTCTTGAAGAAGGAGGATCCAACGAATGAGTCGGGCCTTGGCATCCTTCTTCATCATGAGGTACCTAAGCGCAGAATGATCGGTGAAAACGGTGGTTTTGGACCTTAGTAGGTAGGGACGAAACTTCTCTAAGGCAAACACTACTGCCAAGAATTCCTTCTCGGTTGTAGTGTAGTTCAGTTGAGCATCATTGAGAGTCCTACTAGAGTAGTAGATCACATGCTGCTTGTTATCAATACGTTGTCCTAGGACAGCGCCTATGGCAAAATCAGAAGCATCGCACATAATCTCAAACGGCTTAGACCAATCCAGTGCAGATATGATTGGTGCAGAAATCAGCTCTCTCTTAAGCTTCTCCCAAGAATTTATACATTCAGCATCGAAAGTGAAGGACACATCTTTAGCTAACAGATTAGTAAAGGGCCTAACAATTTTGCTAAAATTGTTGATAAATCTTCGATAGAAACCAGCGTGTTCTAAGAAAGATCTAATGTCCTTAACGCATTTGGGCATAGGAAGCTTAGCAATAACCTCGATTTTTGCTCTATCCACTTCAATTCCTTTCTTGGATATTTCATGGCCCAAGACAATTCCATGTTTCACCATGAATTGACATTTCTCCCAGTTCAGTGTCAGATGTTTTTCAGCACAACGTTGGAGGACGAGTTCTAGATGGTGGAGACATTGAGTGAATGAATCTCCGTAGATGGAGAAATCATCCATGAAGATTTCTAAGAAGCGCTCTACCATATCAGAGAAAAGACTCAACATGCAACGTTGAAACGTTGCTGGGGCATTGCATAAGCCGAAGGGCATTCGACGATAAGCAATGTCCCAAATGGACAGGTAAACGTAGTCTTTTCTTGGTCCTCAGGAACGATAGGGATCTGGTTATAGCCCGAGTAACCATCAAAAAAATAGTAGTACTCGTGACCCGCCAAACGTTCAAGCATTTGATCAATGAAGAGAAGTGGAAATGGTCCTTACGAGTTGCAGCATTCAGTTTCCTATAGTCAATGCAAACTCGAATCTTCGTGGGAAGTCGAGTTTGAACCAACTCTTTGTTCTTGTTTTCCACTACGGTGAAACTAGATTTCTTTGGGACTGCGTGGACAGGACTGACCCATTGGTTATCCGAAATGGGATAAATTATCCCATTGTCTAAGAGTTTTATGATTTCAGCATGAACAGCCTCTTGCATTATAGGGTTTAACCTACGCTGCGGGTCTCTCTTGGGTGTGGCGTCTTCATTGAGATGGATGCGGTGTTGAACGATGGTTGGACTTAATCCCTTGATATCATTCATAGTCCACCCGATGGCTTCCTTATGTTTTCTTAGAATTGCTTTCAAATCTTTTTCTTCCTCGTCATTTAAATGGGAGGCAATGATGACGGGAAAGGTCTCTTGTTCGCCTAGATAGACGTACTTGAGATGCGTAGGAAGGGCTTTCAATTCTAAGGAAGAGGAAGGCTCACTAGAAGGACTAGTCAAATCTGTTGGCACCATTGTTGGTGAAATCGGGTTTGAAGCCCAATTCACGGCAGAATCTACCACCTGATCAAGATTAAAGTCGTCAGACTCTAACTCGAAGTCAATTTCCATTTCTGATTCCAATTCTTCCCCGTGTTCGCTTGTCAAGTTCTCAATTTGGTTGACTTCAAATGTTTGGTCCTCAATGTCACGGGGTTGTTTTCCTAGATGAAAGACATTGACTTCTCTAGTCATGTCTCCAAAGGTTAACCTCATAGACCCATTCCTGCAATTGATGATGGCGTTAGCAGTGGCAAGGAATGGTCGACCTAGGATGACAGGAGTTTGAGCCCTACGATTAGAGTTGGAAACAGGTTGTGTCTCCAGAACTATGAAATCGACAGGGTATATGAACTCTCCTACCCGGATCAGGACATCATTAATTTCCCCTTTTGGAACTTTAACAGAACGGTCAGCCAGTTGGATGGTGACTCGAGTTGGACTAAGGTCACCCAACCCGAGTTGTTGATAAACAGAGAATGGAAGCAAGTTGATACTTGCCCCCAAGTCAAGAAGTGCACGACTAATCTCGGCTTATCCTATTGTGCAAGCAATGGTGGGACTACCTGGATCTTTGTACTTGACAGGGATAGGACCCGATAATAGCTCACTAATATTAGTGGCTAAGAAGACCTTCTTTGGAACATTAGTCTTTCTCTTCTTGGTGCACATGTCCTTAAGAAACTTAGCATAGGAAGGAACTTGTTGGATGGCATCAAGAAGTGGCACGTTTATCTTCACTTGGTTAAGCATCTCGATTATCTTGTCCATGTGAGGATTTTGCTTGTTATTTTTCAGCCTATTAGGAAATGGTACTAATGGCTGGTGCACCTGGCTGGCTGACTTGTCTTTTTCAGACTCGTCAGGATTGGAAGAAATTTGAGTAGATGAAGTGGAAGCTTGATTATGGTTTTGCTGAATTGGATTGGGTGGTGTTGACACTTGGTTATCAACTCTCTTTCCTGACCTCAATGTATGCACAGCATTACATTGATTGAATGAAGGATCCTCAGCCAAATGAGCTTGCTGGGAATTCCTCAGATTGGTGACTGGCTGACTAGGCAGGGTACCTTTTTGTCTCTCATTTTGTGGGTTGGCTAGTTGACTCATCTAAACTTCTAGCCTCTGAATGGTTTGCATGAGAGAGTCTTAGTTTTTCATATATCTCTCCATGTTTCTCTCTAAGTCAGTCATTCTTCTTTCCAATTGAGGATTCTGGAAGGAGGATTGTGGAGCTTGGTTAGGAAAGTTCTGTTGATAATTTGGAAAGCTTGGTGGATGGTTGGGAGAATTATTATGGAAATTGGAGAAGTTGGGTTGATGATTGGAAGAATTGTTACCATGATGGAAGTGGTTAGCATGATTGGATCGTAAATGGTCATTGTTGTTCTGGCTTCATGAGAAATTATGGTAATTTCTCCAGCCGGGATCGTACATTGGTGCGTAAGGATTGTTGTTCGGCCTTGAAAAAGCCGCATTCATCGGTTCATGATAGGATTGCTGAGCCTGAAACACTGGGCATTCCTCGAATACATGGTTCATGGCTTGACAGTAAGTGCAGCCCGGGGGTGGAAATTGGTTCGGGCTGACTTGATTGACTGGACTTGGTTCTTTCGTCTCTAGAGCTTCCAGTCTTCTAGCTAAATTAGCTAACTTAACCTCATTAGCGATGGACGATTCTATGGAGTGGAGACCTCCTTTTGAAGAGATGGAGATAGGATTCTTAGGGGTCTCACTCGCAGATTCCCATTGGATGGTTTTCTCAGCTAAATTTTCATACAAATCCCATCCCTCATCTTCATCTTTCTGCAAGAAACCCCTTGGCACATACTTTCTAAGAGGGGTTTGGTGGAATAGTCTAAACCGTCATAGAGAATTTGGCATTGTCGCCATTTCTCTATTCCATGGTGTGGACATTGGACAAGGAGGTCTTTGAAGCGTTCAAAGTACCTCCAGAATGGTTCACTAGGCTCTTGCTTGAATTGCATGATCGTCTTCCTAATGAGAGCGGTTCTATGGATAGGATAGAATTTCTTCAAGAAAACCTTGATGAAACCATCCCAGGATGTGATGGAACCGGCTGCTAAGCTGTAGAGCCACTTTTTCGCTAGGTCCTTAAGTGCGAAAGGGATAAATCTCAACCTAATAGCATCATCTACAAGGTGTGGGATTTTCATCATAAGACATACTTTCTCAAATTCTCTTATGAAGAAGTAGGCATCTTCGGACTCTAGATCATGAAATTTGGGGAGTGTGTTGATGAATTGAGGCTTGAGCTCGAAATTGTATTCACCAACCGATGGAAGTGAAATGCAAGATGGAAGTGAGGTCCTAATCGGGTAGAACCTATCCCGCAGTGATGTGGATTGAGCCATTACCGGATCTGGTCTTGGTTCAAACTTGGGTGGTGATGTGTTTCTAGTCAACCTAGATGAATTGGGGTCTCTTGACCACACTTGCATACACAAACACAATCACAGTCACAACAAGTTCAAACAACAGTCAACAATAGAAATCAACCAAGCCTAGTCTAAGGTAACCTCGACTTAGACAACTCCTAACTGGTTGATTGTCCACAAGAGGTAGAATGTAGACCTTGACCACAAGCTAATCAGCCAGGTCAGGGCAAGATTGGTGGGAGGTTTTCCGTCAAAAGACGTTCCTTAATTAAATAACCACCAATCTTCGGGCTTTCGGCCCTCAATCCCCTCCCTTGACACTGATTTGACAGGGTCAATTTCCAACACCTTCCCTCTTTAGGATAATCTCCTAGTGAGTTCGAGATGTCCCTAAGGCCAACGTCTATCAAATTTTAATTAGGCTTAGGTTGTGCGTGCTTGGAGATGGTTTGTGGGCTAAGGAAGGGTAATGACTTCCCCACCTTATCTTGATTTGGGTTTTGCCCTTAGAATTGATTCGTGCAAAGTGTGCAAGATATAGAAGTAACATTCAAAAGCAAATATCACCCAAGAATGTTTCCTATGCTATATGCTATGCATACATACCTTATCTCCAGCTCTCTTCAACAGTGAAGTAAAAGAATTGAAAAGACTTGTGCTAGAATGCAAATGTCTAATCAATTTTAACTTTCAACGAATATTTTACTGTTGACTTAAAAACAGGGATGTTGGATAGAAACACTAGCACAAATATGACATATAAAAACTAAAGTTTTTGCGAGCAATATGTCCTGCAAAATAGAGTTTTTAGTAGTCCAATGAAATTTTCAGATTTTTGCAAAGCAATTTCTTGAAATTCTGTTTCCTACTTTTGAGAGTAGGGGCACAGAATTTGCAAGTCTTCTTGGCAAAGCTTGAATGCTAGTTCATGATCTTCGAGGCCCTGAAACAATACACAAAACTTGTTAAAACAACTACACCGTTCCCTCCCCGGCAACGGCGCCAAAAATTGATTGCTAAAATAAATGAAACAACCAATGAGTTTAAGAATGTACCGTGTAGCTTGTGGCTAACGGGTCGTGTCCACAAGGAGGGATGCGATGGAAGCTTTTCGATGAGTCGTTTAAAAACAAGGAATTTGTGTTCGTTTTTTAGGAAAAAGAGAATGGAAGGAAAAGATATGAAAAAGAGAAATTTCAACTTTCAGAAAAGGATTTGGAGAAGGTGATTTTAAAAAGCTTAAGAGTTGTGATGTTTTTTTATAATAAGAAATCAAATCTGGGCTTACTATCTAACTACTCAATTGTTCATTCTTCTCTTAAAATATTAAGTCCCTCAAGTTATCATTTGCAAAACTTAAAGTTAATTTTTTTTAGAAAGCTTTAAGTAAAGCACATAAGATGCAGAAGAGTTGAGTCCTTTTTCTCCGAGAAAGAGTTGGAATCGGATATTAAAGCATAAAGCGCGAAGAAGCAAGAATGAATTAAAAACGATTCACAAGAAGTTCAAGAAAGAATGGTGAATTCAAC
Organism: Agave tequilana; assembly: GCA_038442645.1. Lineage (NCBI taxonomy): Eukaryota > Viridiplantae > Streptophyta > Magnoliopsida > Asparagales > Asparagaceae > Agave > Agave tequilana. The sequence continues at coordinate 53,803 of JAVJIF010001682.1, forward strand.
TATCCATACCCATCCTCATGTGCCTTCAAGAACACTTTCAAAAGAAAGGCTTTTAAGGGAGGCATGCATATGAGTCATCGAGACTTTTTCTTTTAAAAACAGAAGAGAAGAAAACAAGAGAGAGTCGATAGCTAGCCCAGAAAACCTTTTAGTTATCCATGGAATATAACAAAGCAAACATAAATATGCACAACATACCGAAACACGAGTGGAAGAAAAGGTGGCTTGCTTCTTGTATTGCTGTCACTTCAATCTTCGATTACAAGCTCTCAGTCCTCTCTCTCACAAGTTTTTAGACTGAACTACAAAGTAAACAACAAAATTACAACTTGTGTTCTAGCTAACAAAGAACCTAGATCCTAAGAAAATAAAAGCAAAATTTAATCCTAGTCTTCGCTGCCTTTTTCCTTGCTGAAAGAGGTATTTATAGCCAAAAACCTTGAAGATAGGATCCCGGGAAGGTTGGGGGAGCAAACGCTCCCCCAATAGCAATCAGTTGGTGATTGCTAAAATAAAGAAACAACCAATGAGTTTAAGAATGTACCGTGTAGCTTGTGGTTAACGGGTCGTGTCCACGAGGAGGGATGCGATGGAAGCTTTTCGATGAGTCGTTTTAAAAACAAGGAATTTGTGTTCATTTTTTAGGAAAAAGAGAATGTAAGGAAAAGAGATGAAAAGAGAAATTTCAACTTTCAGAAAAGGATTTGGAGGAGGTGATTTTTAAAGAGCTTTAAGAGTTGTGATGTTGTTTTATAATAAGAAATCAAATCTGGGCTTACTATCTTCCTACTCAATTGTTCATTCTTCTCTTAAAGTATTAAGTCCCTCAAGTTATCATTTGCAAAACTTAAAGTTGCTTTTTTTTTAGAAAGCTTTAAGTAAAGCACATAAGATGCAGAATGTTTGAGTCCTTTTTCTTCAAGAAAGAGTTGGAATCGGATATTAAAACATAAAGCGCGAAGAAGCAAGAATGAATTAAAAACGATTCACAAGAAGTTCAAGAAAGAATGGTGAATTCAACTATCCATACCCATCCTCATGTGCCTTCAAGAACACTTTCAAAAAGAAAGGCTTTTAAGGAAGGCATGCATATGAGTCATCGGGACTTTTTCTTTTAAAAACAGAAGAGAAGAAAACAAAAGAGAGTCGATAGCTAGCCCAGAAAACCTTTTAGTTATCCATGGAAAACAATAAAGCAAGCATAAATATGCACAACATACCGAAACACGAGTGGAAGAAAAGGAGGCTTGCTTCTTGTATTGCTGTCACTTCAATCTTCGATTACAAGCTCTCTGTCCTCTCTCTCACAAGTTTTTAGACTGAACTACAAAGTAAACAATGAAATTACAACTTGAGTTCTAGCTAACAAAGAACCTAGATCCTAAGAAAATAAAAGCAAAATTTAATCCTAGTCTTCGCTGCCTTTTTCCTTGCTGAAACCCCTTTTTATAGCCAAAACCTGAAAAGATAGGATCTCGGGAACGTTGGGGGAGCAAACGCTCCCCCAACTGAAATGGTTAGGCCGCGGAAACGTGGCTTGGGCCGCGTTTCCGCGGCTCTGGTGTGGCCATGTGGCCACACCAAGAGGGGGGAGCTTCCTGGTATGAAGGGCATCTCGCATATCCTGCTGGTTTTCTTGTTCTGCTTCAACCGTTGACTGAACAGCTTTTAATTTTCTGGCTTCAATTGCTCGATTCAAGGAGGATTTTTCTCAACCCCTTGATATGCCAAGATATAGCCCAGATTTCTTTACTTCGAATTTATTCTAAATTAATTCAGAATAAAGTGGGCTTTTGGGCTTGTTCTTCTTTTATTCCTTTGAGCATTTGGGCCTACATTTAGCAAAGAAAAAGACACTTATTAATATTATTTATTAGCAAACAAGTATGGTAAAGTGACAACATAAATGCAATGTATGTGACAAATCAGTTGGCCGCGGAAACACGGCTTGGGCTGCGTTTCCGCGGCCCTGGTGTGGCCAGGTGGCCACACCAAAAGGTGACAGCTTCCTGGTTTGAATTATGACTCGCATCTCCTGCTGGTTTTCTTATTGCTGTTTCAACCGTTGACGAAATAGCTTTTGATTTCTGGCTTCAATCGCTCGATTCAGGGAAGATTTTTCTCAACCCCTTGATATGCCAAGATATAGCCCTGATTTCTTCACTTCGAATTTATTCAGAATAAAGTGGGCTTTTGGGCTTGTTCCTCTTTTATTTCTTTGAGCATTTGGGCCTACATTTAGCAAAGAAAAAAAGACACTTATTAAAAGAATTTATGAGCTAACAAGTGTGGTAAAGTGACTATATAAATGCAATGTATGTGACAAATCAATGCCCAACTAAATTACAGAACGACTGAAAAGAAATTTTTAGCAGTTGCGTTTGTGTTGGAGAAGTTTCACCAATACCTACTAGGGTCTAGGACAATGATTTTCACTGATCACTCTATCCTAAGATACTTGATGCAAAAGAAGGATGCAAAAGCTAGACTGATCCGATGGATACTTCAAATGCAAGAGTTTGACTTGGAGATCAAAGATAAAAGGGCGTTGAGATTGTGGTGGCAGATCACCTTTCGAGAATTCCCAATGCACCAACTGAGACAATACCAATCAATGAAAACTTTCCTGACGAACACATCTTCACGATGTGTAAAGAGCCCTGGTATGTTGATATTGCAGACCACACAACTACCGAGCAAACACTTTCAAGTTGGTCTGGTCAGGACAAGCATCGCTTTATGACACAAATACGGATTTTCTTTTGGGATGAACTGTATTTATTCAAATATTGCCCTGACCAGATAATTAGAAGGTGTCTTCCTGAGGATGAACATCAAAGTGTTTTGATATTTTGTCACGAGTTGGCCTGTGGTGGACACTTTGGTCCACGAAAGACTGCTGAGAAAATCCTTCAGAGTAGGTTCTACTGGTCCACTCTCTTTAAAGATGCCTATACTTTCTGCAAACTCTATGCCAAATGTCAAATGATGGGTCGAATCACACGAAGTGACATGATGCCCCTTACACCAATCTTGGAGGTAGAAATTTTTGATTTGTGGGGCATCGATTTTATGGGACCCTTTCCTATGTCTTATAGCAATCAATTCATTTTGGTAGCCGTAGACTATGTCTCAAAATGTGCTGAAGCTGTTCCTCCCAGAACAAATGACAACCAGGTTGTCATTAAATTCTTATGTGAAAATATCATATCACGCTTTAGAGCCCCCCGTACGATAATTAGTGACAGTAGGAGTCATTTCTGCAACCGGGCTTTTGATGTCCTAAGGAGTACTCTGTCTCTCAAAAATTATCTACAACCTATCATCCTCAGACAAACGGGCAAGTTGAAGTCACTAACAGACAAATTAAACTAATACTGAAGAAAACTTAGGATAAAACCGTAAGGATTGGTCCATCAAACTCATTGATGCCTTATGGGCATGTCAGACCGCTTACAAGACTATCCTCGGTATGTCTGTATATCGAGTTATATTTAGAAAACCCTGCCATTTGCCTGTGGAGTTAGAGCACCGTGCGATGTGGGTAATAAAACAACTGAATTTGGACTTAGACAAAGCCGGTGACTTAAGAAAGCTGCAGATATCTGAGTTAGAAGAATTAAGAAATGATGCATACGATAACGCTCGGATCTCTAAACACAGAACTAAGCTTTTCCATGATAAATTCATTCATAGGAAAAATTTTGTCTCAGGACAAAAAGTTCTGTTGTATAACTCTAGACTCCACCTTTTCCTTGCTAAGCTGAAAACCAGGTGGTCAGGACCATATGTTGTGCAAATTGTCTCTCTTATGGTGCGATTGAAGTTTCTGATCCAAAGAGTGGCAACACGTTCAAAGTCAATGGTCAAAGATTTAAGCCATTCTTCACCACAGAGTCTGAGTCACACAATGTTTTTGAACTGGGTCTTTATGACCCGGTGTACATATGACCGAAATCTTTCTGCTCTTTTCTCTGGTGTTTCTTGTACATCTTTTGGGACCTCCTTTGTAAAGTAAAATAAAATAAAATAATATTTTAAAAAAATTACAAATATAAACAACAAATGCAAATAAATAAAATATAAATTTTTTGGGACCTAAGTGCTAAATAACACTTAGGTTTTCTTTCCTTTATATACTTCTTTTCCCTTCTAATAACCTGAATTTCCCCTAGGGTTGTAATTTTTGAATTTCACCTAGGGCAAATTGAGAATTCTACAATTCTCAGGCCCCTATATATACCCTCCATCCCTTCTTTTGTTCTCTACCTTACAATCTAAACACAGATCTGAGAAGAGAGAATCGAGCGCCGCCCCCTTATTCTTCCCTAGCCCCTGCCTCCTTGACAGAGCCGCGTTTGCTCGACTCTAGCCGCAGATCCGCAGCCATCTTGCAGTCTCCGGAGCGCCGCCAAATTTTCTTGCCATTACTGCTGTCTGTAGATCTCAGATCTACTACTCGATCATCTGTGCAACTTGTAGATTGCTCTCTGCAATCTCGTTTGGTTTCCCCCCACGTAATCCGGGAGAGTTTTGCGTATTTTTTCCTCTACTTCGTATTGTTCATCATGGCACCATCCATCTTTGCTGAAAAATACTTTTCTAGAATTTTTAATGATGTTAATGGTTATGCTCATATCTTTTTGGATCGAATTCGTGAATGGAATTGGTATGAATTAGTCTATGATAACTCCGACCACGAGGCTTACCATTGTCCCGAGCTTATCAAGCTCTTCTATACTTCAATTGATCAAGCCTCCATTAACTTTGACACAAACCAATTAATGATGCATATGCCTACTGGAGACATTGTTATCACACTTAATCTGTTGGAGGACTGCACACACATCCCTAGCAACCCGCACCATCGCGACCCTCTGCTACTAATTGACTACGGGTTTGTTTGGATTTAAGGAAGTGGTGTGAAGTTAGGAAGTAGGAAGTAAGATTTATTTCCTTTAGGAAAAGGGAATTGAGTAGTAAGTTTTCTGATGTTTGGATGATAGTTGAAAAGTGTAATTGGAAAAATGTATTCCTGTTTTCATTGTTTGGATGGAGTGAAAAAGTGGATTTGGAAAAGTGTCTTTTCTTTTCCGTTGTTTGGATGTGTTGAGATTTGTGAAGTGTACGAGAAATTGGGTTTTCCATTTTTTTTATAGTGATTAGAAAGAGATTAAGAAAAATTGAATTATTTATTTTTCTATTAAAAATTAGGCAATTTTAATTTATTACTTCATCCATGCACCGGTCCATAGACCCCCTATATTGACCAACATTCACGTTTTGTTGTATGCAGCAGTTTGATTATTTCATCACATAATATTTAAATAATTCAATATCCTTGAAGACCTTCTAGAATGGATCTCAAACAATATTACTAGAACAGATACTACAATCAGTAGTACATATTATTAAATCAAATCTTCAAAATTGCGATATCCAGATAAGCAAATTAATACTCACAATCAATATTGCATAATCTCTTGTCAAACATGTAACATTATCATTACTCACTTAGTTAATAATACACCACTCTCGAATGTTTATTACAACGGTTCTTCTGAAATTTGAAAGCAAATCACAAAATACAAATGTGGTGGCATTGGAAGCTGTGGATGTGGAGTAGGATTTCGTTGACCTGCTTCTTTTTGGCCCTACTCTTAATGGATCTCTGCAGGAGCAAATGACAGAATAAGAATGACATCATACTGTGCATCAAAGCTCTGAGTTGTTTTATTAAAACTGATCCCCCATGTCTGTTCCTTTTGCCTCTCTAACATCCTGGTTGTAATCAAAACTCCAAAGAATAAAACTATTAAGTAACACATCCAGTGATATATAAAGCAACATTAGTAAATCCACATAATGTTACAAATTATAGTCAAACTATAACAGTGCACAAGCACAAATAAACATTAATGCACACAATTTATCAACACCACAAATACAAACACAAGTACTGAATTCTTAGGGCTCAGATCACACTGAAAAGAGAATTATAGTACCAGGCATGAAGATGGATTTCCAAGAAGGAGAAGGTAATTGATCGAGATGGCGCTCAGTTTGAATGTTGTCCAACCAATAGGAGAGAAAGGGGTTTTAATCAAGAATGATTGACATCCAACAAACCAACACATGAAGGGGTTCCAATCAAACCTGAGGTTCCATCCACCGTCGTCAATACATTCCCAACTGTATCCAAACCCCATAATACTAGATAACTTTTTCAACAGTGCTTCATCACAGCCCAGTCTGAAATTTATAGGGCCCAGAGATGATGTGCAACAAGCAGAGAGCAGCAGTAAAAGGAGAGCAGCAGCAGGTGAAGAGAAAGGCAAAGAGCTCTCCTGTATGGGGAACAGATAATGGCCTGAATTATCACCAACACATGCCAAGAAACAGTCGTTGCTAATATGAAATAGGAATACAAACAACAGGCATATGAACAAGAAATAACTTTTTTCAGCCGTGCTTCAACACAACACAGCCCAATCTGAAATTTATGTGGCCTAGAGAGAATGTGTAGCAAGCAGAGAGCAGCAACAAAAGGAGAGGAGCAACAAGTGGAGAGAAAGGCAAAGAGCTCTCCCATATGAGGCAACGGATAATGGCTTCGATTATCACCAACACATGCAAAGAAACAGTCATTGATAACATGAAATAGCAACACAAACAACAGGCATATGAACATGAAATAACTTTTTTCAATCGTGCTTCAACACAACCCAGTCTCAAAATTATTGGGCCTAAAGATAATGTGCAGCAAGAAGAGAGCAGCAGCAAACGAAGAGCAGCACCAAGTGGAGAGAAAGGGAAAGGCAAGGACATACGAGGCAACGGATAATGGCTTGGATTATCACCAACACATGCAAAGAAATAGTCGTTGATAACATGAAATAACAATACAAACAATAGCCATATGAACATGTAGTAGTGTGTAGATTTTCATGTAATGTGGCGTAAGACTATATGTGATGATCAAGTGTTAAAAAAGAAAAGTGGCAAACTTTTTCTTAATGAAGAGTAGGCCTTGCAACTTCTTCGACACCCTTCTCCATTTGAAACTTTAATTCTCTGTAAAGAGATAAGCATAAAGCTATCAAAGTTTGATGAACATTATAGGATAGAAAACATGAATTGTTAAGTAACAGACCAAGTAAGAGTCTTGCCTGAATTGTTGAATTGCTCCATAAACCACATGTAATGTTATCCTGCAATCATATGCACAATGCATACATGCATAAAACAGAAAATGGCCAAATAAAAAAAACATTTCAAGCTATCCATAGGAGATACGGCCCTATGGCTCATAACACACTGATTGTCTCATTTTCATTGACAGCCAACCTACAATTGATGAAGGAGTTCCATCAATTTTGATGGACATCCAGCCAACATGGGTAGGGGTTTCAATCAAGCTTGAGTTTCAGCCTAACACTAAGCAAAACAGAAATCTTAAATAGGGGATGAATGCGATCACAAAAGCATCAAAGATGATGAAAGTGATGATGACAAAATGTGAACAGCATGAGAAAATGAGTGTGCATCAGTATCATTGTGCATTTGTAACAATCTGCATGCAATGACATGCGAAAAAAAGAAACAAAGCAATCTAAAAGATATAACCAACATTGAAATCTTCAATTTATACAAATCAAATAGTGTTACTTCTCTTTAGTAAGGCTCAGATTGTAGGACAATATTTTAATAGTAGATGAAAGTTTACGTCATTCAATGCCGAATGAAAAATAAGGGGTTGCGTACATGCCACCTCCATGCTCAACTCCTAGAGTCGAACGGCTGCGATCTAGTACACCTCCAAACCTTACTTGCATAGTCGGCTTTTCAACATCCTACGAATCATCATTGCCCCACGCAAAACCCCTACAAGAGAAGAACATCAGAAAAAAATTTAATATGGTTAATAATAATGGATTATGAAACTGTTCGGACAATCAAAGCAACGTTTAAAGCAAGTTGCTGCGAATAAAAATTACAGTAGTAGGAAAATATAATAGTAGTTCATAGAGTCTACGACCAAAAGCATGTCGCAGGCAAAATGTTTGCTGAAACGAGAGCCTGAATAAAACAGTACAATAAGTCACAAAGCGCAGAGGTGGCCAAAAACGATGGGAAGCCAATGGTACCTGGGTCTTCTAAATCAAGTTTGTGTTGTTTCATGAAGCGGTAGAGCTAATGGGCCCTCTCCTCACTAGACATCTTGAGAAACCCACGCCTAATCTTGGGATTCTCGATAATATAATCATAAGCAGCAGACACCACATCATCGGTGAAGATGAAATAGTCGTATGTTGTACCTACTATAGATCGAAGGCAAATATAGCACTCTGCTGCTACCCTTTTTTCCTCCTCCTTCTCATGCACGATATCCCCAATCTTTTGCAAACCATCAGCAAACCTTCCAAATACCTCCAGCTGAGGATTGCTCCTCTTCCCTTTACTGCGAGAGCTTTGCGACACCGACATACTCATAGGTTGGGTAGAGTACCGACCTGCCTCATGATGTTCTCCCACAATGATGGGGTCCTCGGTGTCGCCGAGTGGTTGGTTGACGTCTTGGGAAAAGGTCCCAGCAGCTGCTTCACCGCGAAAAGCGAGAACCATTTCGTCGTAGTACTCAATAGGCTTGTTGAGGTATGACTCGTCATGCTTATTTGCCTACAAACCAAGCAATGTTATTCATTAATTAATCTTACACAACAATCAAACTCTGAGAAGAATATAAGATTGAAGAAACAAATTCGTTACCGCAATGTATGCATTATAAACTGCTTCATCAGGCATTTCAATGGTGTGTGTGTCTCTGGAACAAATATGACACAACCACTAAGCCTTTTCAGCCTACAAATCCGGTTCCACCTATTCCTCCAAGTTCGTAGATGGTTAATGACATGGGTGGCCCTAAATTGGGTACCAAAACTCTCATTCACAGCATCGGCAGTTAAAGTATGGAGGTTCCCTTTCACTCCTTTGCGGGTTTGTTCCTCTAAAATGCCATCATATATTTGCTTGCATCGTTACTCCACCTGATTTTCGTCTCCGCTTTCCTCTTCTTTCTATCATCTGTGGTACCTACACTCATGTCATCGCAAAACCCTTCTCCCAACATCTTCTACAAAACAAACGTCAAATCAAATAGATGAGACAAAATTGATGTAGTTCAAATATGAGTAAAATTATACATTTGAGGGCCATAAACTCCAAGACGTCGTAATATAAATTAAAATTAGAGATTCAGACATATAAATTCAAGCCAAACAAATAAAACTACGATAACTAGCATTTATTTTACACTTAATGTATCTCAGTTTACATCAATTTGGAACCTGAAAATCTTCCCACATCTATTGAGCAATTTGTTCTCTAAGTTGTACCCAATCATTATTTTCCTCTCTTATTTCTCTCTGTGTCAGTCCCTCTTGGGAGACATTTTGCGCAAGCCAATCGTCCTTACTTGGGACAAACTCATCGTAACCATGGGACATGATAAAATTATGGAGTATGCAACATGCCATCACAATGTCAACTTAAGTGCGGTAAAGGAAGAAGGGTCGTGATGCTAATATCTTAAATCTACCTTTCAATGACCCGAATGCTCGCTCTACAGTCGTCCGAAGGGAGGACTATCGGTAGTTGTATAGTTCCTTATAATTACTCGGAGCTCTCCCACAAAATTTGCTCAAATGGTATCGAACTGCGCTGTACGGGGCTAAGAAGCCAGGCCTTGTGTTGTACCCAGCATCGTAAAGATAAAATTTACCTGTAGTGCACAACAAAAAGGGTTAACGATCGCATGAAGGTAAATTCACAATTTATGCTAATAAAATACTGGCAAACAGCCCGGTAGTACCTTCAGAGACTCTCAGACCATTGGGTCGTTGCAGTGCGTCACGAAGTACGGTAAGATCGTACGTTGATCCTTCCCATCCCACAAGGATGTATGTGAATCTAAGGTCAAAGTCAAATACTACCAACACGTTCTGTGTTGGATATGGCTTCCTTCCGTAGAATGGGGCCACCATCGCAGCAGGTACTGTTGCATGGACATGAGTGCCATCAATTGCTCCCACACAATCCTACCCATAACGCAATAAAGTGGTTAATCAACGTAACATATGTATATCTTACTGTTTGTGAGGATTATTAGGGGGAGAACATGTACCTTAAAATAACCACTAAACCTAGGGGCCCCACTAATTTTTTCATGCACGTCCACACTTGGCCTTCAAATATAATCCCCTCTAATTTCTCCGATTGCATGTAGAACGAGCTGAAAATAGCGGCTTATGGTCTCATCGGAACGTATGAAGTTGATGCCTAACACTCTGTTACGGACGTTGTGGCCCACAATGTGTAAGAAAAAGGCTAGTTGCTCTTCGACAGTTACATATTGTGTGTCATGCAAGAGATCCCTATTCCTTAACAAGGATGAGAGGTTGAAGAACACTTCTTTGTCCATCCTGAACATATTGTGGCAGTTGGTATTACTTGACTCTAAAACTCGATGAAGGTACATTCCCCTTTCAGTGTCCCTAATGCCTCTAGGTATGTGTTGCGGGAAATCCAAGTGTCCGGTCATCCACATGAGGACAACATAAACACATGAGCAAATAATGAGAAGTTCGATTTCCTCATCGTCACTGTCAAGACCGAAATCCAAGAAGTTATCCATGAACTATAATAAGGTATAGGTAAATTGGCTTTACAAATAAAATTCTGAATTTGTCAGTGACAGTTATTCAAAACGAACCAAACGTTGGCAGTGGCAAGAACACATGGCATAATAACATGCATATAAACAAGTGATAAATTAAAGACATGTAAATTAAATAGTAAAGACCTATAAAATAGCAAATTCAACCTTTCACTAGCAGCGTTGCAATGGTACCAGAAAAAGAAGCTATGGAGAGTTGAAGAAAGTAGAATGAATACTATTAGCAGCCTGGGAAGTTCGGCCAGTTCCTCAGCTACCACAGAAATCAACACCCATGAAATCCGGGCATCACAGGCATCTAACCAAATCAAACTAGTGGGGGTGTATAATTGAAAGGGGAACTTACAAAATCTGCGAAGTTTTCAGCTGTAGATTCCCGATCTGAAAGAGCCACCTTTGCTTTCTTTCTCAGTCATTCACAATGAACACACAAAGGCAAAGAAGCGGGGAGAAGGTCCATGGCCTATTTATCAAGGCAAGAAAGGAGAACTGTAATTATTAAAAAAGATTCAGAGGGACAGCCACTGTTATCTCGTGAAGCGAAGGGGGTGGGCAACAGCCCATGCCAACGACCAGGAGAAAGCAGATCTGGGTCGCCGCTACTTGTGGGAGACCCGTGGCTACAGGGGCGGAGGGAACGTCACGAGATGAGGACAAGCAGCCTGTGTCCTTATGGGTGGCCGCGATGGCGACGGAGCGCTGAAAAATTGGGTCAAAAGTCGTCAATGTGTACGGGAAAAGGTTGTTGCGGGCTTGAAGAACGAGAAAAGAGTTCTCGAGATTCCAGATCTGAATCTCGAGACAGCAGCAGAGAAGGAAACAGTGACCTTGGGAAGTGAGAGGGGACAGGTACTATTAGTGAAGCTTAGGCTGCCGATGTGGACCGGACGAGAACAGTGGTGGCCTTGGAAGCTGTGGAGGAGAACAGGGAGGGATTCAATCTCTGGGGGATCTCAAGGCCGGGAAGGGGTGGAGGGGAGTGGAGGGAGATGGAGGGAGAGAGAGAGAGTGAAAGAGGTAGGAATGGACAGGGAGATGGGGAATTGAGGGTGAAGGAGGACGAATTGGTGGGATCGTCAGAAATTCATCAGAATCGCGATGGAAGCCAACGGTCGGGAGAGAGATCTGAGAGGAATTCAGAGTGAATTAGGGGAGAATAGGAAGCTTCAGGAAAAACCAACTTTAAGATTTACTTGGAAAACCTGGGCTTGCTTCACACACACAACCAAACAGCCGACATCGGTTTTCATGGAAGTGGGTTTTCCATTTCCGCCCACTTCCTTAAATCCAAACAGGCCCTACATGATAGTCATGGGGGTTCGCTGTACCGAGCAAGATAGGGGGCTCAAAGCCAGTACGACATTTCATAACATCTATTGTGTTGGACGTTGGATCCAACGCAACATATTAGGGCTTGACCATACAACCTCCTTCAATAGGCTGGTGCTGCAGATCATTCACGATCTCATGACTCGGCAGTACACCATCTGCATTAACACGATCATATTTCATGCTATCTGACTAGTCACATATATTGCATTTACATTGTCACCTTACTGTACTTTTTAGCTAATAAATCCTATTAATAAGTCTTCTTTTTCTTTGTTAAATGTAGGCCCAAGTCCTAGAAGAAAGAAAAGAGAAACAAGCCCAAAAGTCCACCAAATTCTGATTTAATTCAGAATAAATTCGAAATGAAAAAATCAGGGCAAAATCTTGGCATATCAAGAGGTTGAGAAGAATCCTCCCTGAATCAAGCGGTTGAAGCCACACAATCAAAGGCTGTTTCGTTAACTTTTGAAGCAGAAATAAGAAAACCAGAAGAAGATACGAGCAAATCACCAAACCAGGGACTTCCAGCAATGGGGTGTGGCCACCTGGCCACACCAGGGCCGTGGAAACGCGGTCCTAGCCATGTTTTCGCGGCCATCTAGTGTTAGTTGGGGGAGCGTTTGCTCCCCCATCTTTTCAGGATCCTCCCCTTTTGGTTTTTCCCTATAAATACTGGTTTTAGCAAAGGAAAATGTAGCAAAGACTAGGATTAGAATTTGTGTTTATTTTCTAAGGATTTAGGTTCTTTGTTAGCTAGCACAAAAATTGTATTCTTGTTTTTTTAATTTGTAGTTCAGTATCAAAACTTATGAGAGAGAGGAATTGAGTGCTTGTACTTGAAGATTGAAGTGACATTAATACAAGAGTCGAGCCGCGTTTTCTTCCACTTGTAGTATGGTATGGTTTGCATTATTTCTATGCTTTCTTCTTCGTTTTCCATGGGCAACTAAAACATTTTCCTGGGCTCGCTATTGTAACTCTCTCTTGTTCTTCTTCTCTTCTATTTTTAAAAGAAAAGACCCAATGAATCATTTGTATGCCTTACTTAAAGCCTTTCTTTTTGAAAGTGTTCTTGAAGGCACATGAGGATGGGTTTGGATTGTTAAACTCTCACTTCTTTCATGTACGTCTCTTGAATTATTTTTTACTTCATTCTTTCTTCTTCGCGCTTGATGATTTAATATTCAATTCTAAACGATTTCTCGAAGAAAAGACTAAACTCTTCCAACCATCTTATGTGCTTTACTTCAAACTTTCTAAAAATCAACTTTAAATTTTGCCTATGATCAATTTGAGGCACTTAGGATTTCAATAGAAGAATGAACAATTGAGTAGTGAGATAGTGAGCCCAGATTTGTTTCATTATTATAATCAACAAAATAATCTTCGAATGTTTTAAATTACCTTCTCCAAAACCTTTTCTAAAAGTTGCAATTTCTCTTTTAATCATCTCTTTCTTTCCATTCCTTTTCCATTAAAAAACGAACACAATTCCTTGTTTTTAAATGATTCACCGAAAAGCTTCCATCGCATTCCTCCTCGTGGACACGACCCGTTAGCCACAAGCTACACGGTAAATTCTTAAACTCTTTGATTGTTCTTTCTTTTAGCAATCAATTTTTGGTGCCGTTGCCGGGGAGGGAACGGTGTAGTTGTTTTTTAACAAGTTTGTGTGTTGTTTCAGGAACTTGAAAATTCAGATCTAGCATTCTAGCTTTGCAAGAGAAGACTTGCAAATTCTGTGCCCATACTCTCGAAAGTAGGAAATAGAATTTCAAGAAATTGCGTTGCAGAAACTGAAAAATTCATTGGACTACTAAAAACTCTTTTTTGCAGGACATATTGCTCGCAAAAATTTAAGTTTTTATATGTTATATTTGTGCTATTTCTGCTATCCATCATCACTGTTTTAAGCCAACATTAAAACACTTGTTGAAAAGTTTAAAAAATTGATTAGACGTTTGCATTTTAGGCACGAGTCTTTTCAATTCATTTACTTTACTGTTGAAGAGTGCTGGAGCAAGGTACGTACGCATTGCATTCAGAATAGGACTCATTTCTTGGTTGATTTATATCGCTTTGAGTGAATCTTATTTATCTTGTACACTTACACAAAATTGATTTTAAGGGCAACACCCAATAACAAGATAAGGTGAGGATTTAATCACCCTTCCTTGGCCCAAAAATCAGATTCCAAGCACTCACAAACCTAAGCCTAAGTAAAATCTGATAGACGTTGGCCTTAGGAACATCTCGAACTCACTAGGAGATTATCCTAAAGAGGGAAGGTGTTGAAAATTGACTCCTGATAAATCAGTATCTAGGAAGGGGATTGAGGGCCGAAAGCCTGAAGATTGGTGGTTACTTAATTAAGGAACGTCTTTGACGGATAACCTCCTACCAATCTTGCACTGACCTGGCTGATTAGCTTGTGGTCAAACTCTACATTCTACCTCCCGTGGACAATCAACCAGTTAGGAGTTGTCTAGGTCAAGGTTACCTTAGACTAGGCTTGGTTGATTACTATTGTTGACCATTGGTGAACTTGTTTGTGATTGTGATTGTGTATGCAAGTGTGGTCGAGAGACCCTAATACATCTAGGTTGACTAGAAACACATCACCACCCAAGTTTGAACCAAGACCAGATCTGGTAATGGCTCAATCAATATCACTACAGGATAGGTTCTACCCCATTAGAACCTCACTTCTATCTTGCATTCCACTTCCATCGGTTGGTGAATACAATTTTAAGCTCAAGCCTCAATTCATCAACACACTCCCCAAGTTTCATGGCTTAGAGTCCAAAGATACCTACTTCTTCATAAGAGAATTTGAGGAAGTATGTCTAATGATGAAAATCTTACACCTTATAGACGATGCTATTAGGTTGAGATTTGTCCCTTTCGCACTTAAGGACCTAGCAAAGAAGTGGCTCTACAGCTTAGCGGCCGGTTCTATCACATCCTAGGATGGTTTCATCAAGGTTTTCTTAAGAAATTCTATCCAATTCATAAAATCGCTTTCATTAGGAAGACGATCATGCAATTCAAGCAAGAACCCAGTGAACCATTCTGGAGGTACTTTGAACACTTTAAAGACCTCCTTGTCCAATGTCCACATCATGGAATAGAGAAATGGCGACAATGCCAAATTCTTTATGACGGTTTAGACTATTCCACCAAAACCCTCTTAGAAAGTATGTGCCAAGGGGGTTTCTTGCAGGAAGATGAAAATGAAGGATGGGATTTGTATGAAAATCTAGCTGAGAAGACCATCCAATGGGAATCTGCCAGTGAGACCTCAAGGAATCCTAACTCCATCTCTTCAAAAGGAGGTCTCCATTCGATCGAATCATCCATCGCTAATGAGGCTAAGTTAGCTAACCTGGCTCGAAGACTGGAAGCTCTAGAAACGAAAGAACTAAGTCCAGTCAATAAAGTCAGCCCGAACCAATTTCCAACCCCGGGCTGCACTTACTGTCAAGCCATGAATCATGTGTTCGAGGAGTGCCCTGTGTTTCAGGCTTAGCAACCCTACCATGAACCAATGAATGCGGGCCCTTTCAAGGCCAAACAATAACCCTTACGCACCAACGTACAATCCTGGTTAGAGAAATCACCCTAATTTCTCATGGAGCCAAAATAACCCTGACCATTCACGATCAAATCATGCTAGCCACTTCCATAATGGTAATAATTCCAATCATCAACCCAACTTCTCCAATTTCCATAATAATTCTCCTAACCATCCACCTAACTTTCAAAACTATCAACAGAACTTTCCCAACTAAGCTCCACAATCCTCCTTCCAGAATCCTCAACTAGAAAGAAGAATGACTGACTTTGAAAGAAACATGAAAAGATATATGAAAAACTAAGACTCTCTCATGCAAACTATCTAGAGGTTAGAGGTTCGAGTCAACTAGCCAACCCACAAAATGAGAGACAGAAGGGTACCCTGCCTAGTCAGCCAATAACCAATCCGAGGAATTCTCAGCAAGCTCATTTGGCTGAGGATCAATGTAATGCTGTTCATACATTGAGGTCAGGAAAGAGAGTTGATAATCAAGTGCCAACACCAACCAATCCCATTCAGCGCAACCAAAATCAAGCATTCACCTCATCTAATCCAAAAGCTTCCAATTCTGACGAATCTGAAAAAGATAAGTCAGCCAGTCAGGTGCACCAGCCTATAGTACCATTTCCTAATAGGCTGAAAAACAACAAGCAAAATCCTCACATGGACAAGATAATTGAGATATTTAACCAAGTGAAGATAAATGTGCCACTTCTTGATGCCATCCAACAAGTCCCTTCCTATGCTAAGTTTCTTAAGGACATGTGCACCAAGAAGAGAAAGATTAATGTGTCAAAAAAGGTCTTCTTAGCCACTAACATTAGTGAGCTATTATCAGGTCCGATCCCTGTCAAGTACAAGGATCCAGGTAGTCCCACCATTGCCTGCACAATAGGATAAGCCGAGATTAGTCGTGCACTTCTTGACTTAGGGGGCAAGTATCAACTTGCTTCCATTCTCAGTTTATCAACAACTCGGGTTGGGCGATCTTAGTCCAACTCGAGTCACCATCCAACTGGCTGACCGTTCTGTAAAAGTTCGAAAATGGGAGATTAATGACGTCCTGGTCCGGGTAGGAGAGTTCATTTACCCTGTTGATTTCATAGTTCTGGAGACACAACCTGTATCCAACTCCAATCATAGGGCTCAAACTCCTGTTATCCTAGGGTGACCATTCCTTGCTACTGCTAATGCCATCATCAATTGTAGGAATAGGTCTATGAGGTTAACCTTTGGGGACATGACTAGAGAAGTCAATGTCTTCAATCTAGGAAAACAGCCCCGCGATATCGAGGACCAAACATTTGAAGCCAACCTAATTGAGAACTTGACAAGTGAACATAGGGAAGAATTGGAATTAGAAACAGAGTGTGACTTCGGATTAGAGTCTGATGACTTTAATCTTGATCAGGTTGTCGATTCTGCTGTGAATTGGGCCTCGAACCTTATTTCACCAATAATGGAGCCAACAGATTTGACTAGTCCTTCCAGTGAGTCTTCCTCTTCCTTAGAATTGAAAACCTTACCTGCGCATCTCAAGTACGCCTATCTAGGCAAATAAGAGACCTTTCCTGTCATCATTGCCTCCCATTTAAATGACGGGGAAGAAAAAGATCTTAAAGCAATTCTAAGAAAACATAGGGAAGCCATTGGGTGGACTATGACTGATATCAAGGGATTAAGTCCAACCATCGTTCAACATTGCATTCATCTCAATGAAGACTATCATCACTAACTCCACGCGCACATGTGGTGCCAAATACTCGCATCCTGTTTTGATCACTCGTCTGTGTAGGACTTTCTTACCAGATGCGGTCTTTGACTCGTACGATAGGGTATTTGTTGGACAAGAATGGGCTACCAGTGCTTATAATAGTTGCCTTCATGTAGTCTAGACCCCTAGTGTCCACCCTGAAGATGACCCCGCCGAGTCCTCTTCAGAGGAACTTTTGGAGGATGATGACGACCCGGCCTTTTGACAGCAGGACTCCCCAACTGAATTACGATCCTTCATGTCTACCATTTGGCATGGCATGAAGAAGATATTTAAGGGGCAGGTTAGACTACAAAAGAAAGTTGAGGAGCAGGCCACACGCCTTGACCGCATCGAGGAGAGTCTGCGGCGTTCGCAGTCGGCCGGACCTAGCACCATCGCTGGTCCGAGCTGAATGAGGGGGTGACATCTTTTCTTTTCCTATTTCATGCATATACTTTACTTGCATGCATTGTGGACAATACATGAGATAGGTATTGGGGGGTAGATACTAACATAAGGAGATTTTTTTAGATTTTTAGGATTTTCTTAGATTTTTATTTTAGATTTTTCTTTTAGATTTTTTAGGATTTTTCTAGAGTTTTTCTTCTAAAAAAAGAAAAGAAAAATATAAATAAAAATAATTTTCTGTGATCCATTTTTGAAAAAAATTAACTTGATCTTAGGAATTACGGAAATTCTAAACTAGGATTTCTTAATATAAGTCAAAATGAGAAGTATTGTTGGATCTTTAGGTTAAGAAACAAAAGAATAGAAAGATAGCTAAATTTTAAATTTTTCCTAAGCATTATATACATTTACATGTTGAGGGATTAATCAAGGACTTAGTAACTTTGTTTATATATATATAAATATATATATAAATAAAAATAATAAAATTAAAAAAAGAGGAAAAAGAAAAATAAGAAAAAAATACTATAAATAAAAAATAAAAACTTGATCACCAATTAAGCTCATTAGTTGTGCCTTAAGAAGTATAACCAGTCATGCCTAAAGGTGGTTGAGTTCTCAGCATTCGTGGCCTAGTTTACTCGAGTCATTGAACCTTAGGGATGTATCTTCATCTAATGCCCCAAGACCATCTGGTCTGGAGTCATCGATAAAAGGCTCACTTCATGGGAAATTAAAAAGCCTAATGAAGCTACGAGAATAAATAAATATAGATATATATAAATAAGATATATATATATATATATATATATATATATATATATATATATATATATATATAAATAAATGTACCATAGTTTAAAATCAATCCCTCAAACATATAGATGTATATATGCTAGGCTTGATACAAAATCTAGTTTTCTCTCTATTTTTGAAAACTTAACCTAAGTTGAAAATGAAACTTGAAATGGAGGCTTATAAAAAGAAGGAAAAGTTTAGGGTAACCTGAAACCAAAAGATCACCGAAATTCTTGAAAAAAATAGATCATAAAATTTTTATTTTCTTTCTTTTTTGTAAAATTACTAACATTTTCTCACTTTGGATTTTGTGGGTGCAACCCGTTGAAAACCCTCAGGAGACAACACTCCTCCTCTAGGGTAACCTAGAAGTTTAACGGCTTGTTGCACGAGCTCAGTGCAATCGTGTCATCTACGAAAGTGTGCAATAATTTTGTTAGGGTTTTTTCTTTTTGCCTATTTTGCTTGGGGACGAGCAAAAGCTAGGTATGGGGGTGTGATTGAAGTTCATTTTCGCATCGTTTTTACATCACCTCACCATACTTTATGATAATAAAAATGAGATTTTTTATTGCTTTTCTCTCTTATTTTCAGGTCCAATAGTTTATAGAGAAGAAGGCCCAATTCATCTGATTTACAAAGGACTTAAAGGAGTAATTTAGAAGCCCACAATAAGGAAGCCCAAATCTGGACTGATCCAAAGCATATTCTCAATATTCTAGAAGCTCCAGCTGGGCACACAAGGCATAACAGAATGACAGAGAAATCGTTGGTGCAGCTGCCAAGATTCTGCCGCGGAAACGCGGCCCTGGCCGCGGATTCGCAACAGTCCTGTGGCCGTTGATCAAGCGATTGATCCTCCGGCTGTGGTGGGATGACATCTTCTCCTGAAGGCTATAAATAGACCCCTAGGGCCTCTGTAATCGAGGAGGGGAGAATAGCATTCCTGTTTAGGGAAATTATTAGGATTTGTTTAAGTCTCTTTAGTTCTTGTATAATTTTCATTTTCTCCTTCTAGATCTAGAAAAGATAGAGTGAAGGTGAGAGATCTTTGTAATTTAAGAAGGTGACAACTCAATACAAGGGCTCAAGCTTCACCTCAAGCCACCAATGCATCTCAGGTCATGTGAGAGCTCACACCTACATTAAATAAAATAGGAGTGGCTTTTGGTACCCATATTCTTTTGGGTCCATGGGAGTTAGCACCTTTCCTAATCCAAACAAACTTATTTGCAAAATTTGAATTATGTATCCTATCATAACAAAATTTTATAAGGTGGTCCTTACGTCAATAATGTGTACAAGTGTACACATAAGCATACTTTGAATCATGTGTGTGAACATGAGAAGCATGTGTATGCCGTGTATAGTATGCATTGATTGGAGTTCATTTTTGCATCATTTTTACATCACCTCACCATGCTTTATGATAATAAAAATGGGATTTTTTATTACTTTTCTCTCTTATTTTAAGGTCCAATAGTTTATGGAGAAGAAGGCCCAATTCTTGTGATTTACAAAGGAATTAAAGGAGTAATTTAGAAGCCCACGACAAGGAAGCCCAAATCTGGACTGATCCAAAACATATTTTCCACATTTTAGAGCTCCAGTTGGGCACACGAGGCATAATAGAATGCCAGAGAAATCGCTGGCACAACTGCCAAGATTCTGCCACGGAAATGCGGCCCTGGACGCGGACCTGCGGCAGTCCTATGGCCGTTGATCAAGCGATTGATCCTACGACTTTGGTGGGATGGCATCTTCTCCTGAAGGTTATAAATAGATCCTTAGGGCCTCTGTAATCGAGGAGGATAGAATAGCATTCTTGTTTAGGAAAATTATTAGGATTTCTTTAAGTCTCTTTAGTTCTTGTGTAATTTTCATTTTCTCCTTCTAGATCTAGAAAAGAGAGAATGAAGGTGAGAGATCTTTGTAATTGAAGAAGATGACAACTCAATACAAGGGCTCAAGCTTTACATTCCTCAAGTCTTTTCTTATTCTATTGCTTTTATCTTCAAGTTCTTACTTTCTTGCATTTACTTTCTACCCTGTATTCTTACTTGTTTGTAATTGAAGAAGATACCAATTTAAAAGATAAACTAAAATTTCTCTCCCTTTATGAAATATCAATAAAAATCATGCATAAGCTTGTATGAGATACCAATTAAAAAATAATTGTCATTAAGGACTAAATCAAGCTTAGCATAAATATAATTTGTGCTTTAAGATGTAAAGATATAGTAAGCACAATCAAATCACATATATATGTATGAAAATGTAAATACCAATCGAAATTGATACTATTTGAAGTTTGAAGCATACATATACAGAAAATAAATATGAGTATACAAAAAATATCAATTGAGATACCAATTGAAAATATGATGAGGATCAAGTGTATAACTTATAATACCTCCCTTTCATGCACATGTTAAAAAGATTTTCAATTAGGCTCACAAGGCATGGTCGCCTATCCGTCCTCCCTTCAATGGAAGGGGTTTTCAAAAATAAGTTTTGAAAAGAATTTCGACAAGTTTGAAAACTCTTCCAAAATGAAGAAATACGCAACTAGTTTAATGATAATCTTGAAAACTAGTACGAAATCCTTCAAGTAAGAAATAAAACATGAATATTTTTCATGAAAAACATGTAAGTCACACGATCATCGACGCTCAAAGTCTATAAAGTATATATAAAGCTCATGAAAACAATAATCATGAGTAAATAAGAATAATGTGAGTGTAAGAATCGTATAATCACAAAATCATGAGAATAGGCAATTAAGCTCAACATGAAATTCCTTTTTAACATTTAAAAACATGAAAATCTAATTTTCAAAAAAAAATAATACTAACTCCAAGGCATATATATGTTTTGTCTAAATCTAAAGGTATATATACACATCCCTAAACACAAATGAGTCCATAATAAAAATTTGCATGAAAAGCAAATGACTCAAGAGTATACATGTATATCTAAAGTTTTAAACAATTTAACATATACATAAAGTTAAACATATGAAAACATGTGCAAAATGGGAATACAAATTTGAAATACATGAATTATCAAAACTAGGCTATACTAGTATATCTAATGGGTACAAATGAACAATTTAGCACAAACATATAATAGTCTATTTGTGGCTCACTAGTTGTACAAATATTGACACAAGTTTTAATGAACGCTACATCCAAACAGTAATCAAAACATGAAGTGCGAAAATCATAATAAAAACCAATATGATCATTATATAGATGCACATGCCATTAGAGCTATGATATACACTATAGCTAAACCATAGTGAGAATACTAAATATAAGTCCATATAAATATGGGTGTTTCTCAAAGACTACATATGTATGTCATAAGTCAAATTATCATGACATATGACATAATGAGCATTAAAACATGACATGCTAAAAATGAATAATCTAAAAGTATGTAAATATAAATGGGAGTAAGAGATAGTTATCAAAATCAAGAGGGCACATCTCTATATCTCCAAACCATGGTGGTCCTCTCACCAAACTCTCCTTAAAGTGATGCATCCAAAATTGTCACCATTTAGCTTGGAAAGTATTCACCTCAAGCCACCAATGCATCTCAGGTCTTGTGAGAGCTCACACCTACATTAAATAAACTAGAAGTGGCTTTTGGTACCCATATTTTTTTGTGTCCATGGGGGTTAGCACCTTTCCTAACCCAAACAAACTTATTTGCAAAATTTGAATCATGTATCCTATTATGACAAAATTTTATAAGGTGGCCCTTATGTCAACAATGTGTACAAGTGTACACATAAGCATACTTTGAATCATGTATGTGAACATGAGAAGTATGTGTATGCCGTGTATAGTGTGCATTGATTGGAGTTCATTTTTGCATCATTTTTACATCACCTCACCATGCTTTATGATAATAAAAATGGGATTTTTTTATTTCTTCTCTCTTATTTTAAGGTCCAAAAGTTTATGGAGAAGAAAGCTCAATTCTTGTGATTTACAAAGGAATTAAAGGAGTAATTTAGAAGCCCACAATAAGGAAGCCCAAATCTGGAGTGATCTAAAGCATATTTTCCACATTTTAGAGCTCCAGCTGGGCACACGAGGCATAAAAGAATACCAGAGAAATCGCTGGCGCAACTGTCAAGATTCTGCCACGGAAATGCGACCCTGGCCGCGGATCCGCGGTAGTCCTATGGCCGTTGATCAAGCGATTGATCCTACGACTTTGGTGGGATGGCATCTTCTCCTGAAGGCTATAAATTGACCCTTAGGGCCTTTGTAATCGAGGAGGACAGAATAGCATTCTTGTTTAGGGAAATTATTAGGATTTCTTTAAGTCTCTTTAGTTCTTGTGTAATTTTCATTTTCTCCTTCTAGATCTAGAAAAGAGAGAGTGAAGGTGAGAGATCTTTGAAATTGAAGAAGATGACAACTCAATACAAGGGCTCAAGCTTCACATTCCTCAAGTCTTTTCTTATTCTATTGCTTTTATCTTCAAGTTCTTACTTTCTTACATTTACTTTCTACCATGTATTCTTACTTGTTTTTCCTTTCTATGGCTAGCTAGCTCACTAACATGACTAACTAACTTCTAACACTACTAACTACTAACTCTTGGGTGATTGCTAACTCATATGAATCATTGGATGTTGTTATTTCTAGTCTTGCAATTTACAAGTCTTTTTCATCCCCAATGAAGATGAGTTATGTTCAATTCTTAGTGAATGCTTTGTATCTCCTCCATATGATTCATGTATGCCTTACTTAGAGCCTTGTCTCTTGAACAAGTACCTTGATGGAACATGAGGATGGATTATTTTAGTATGCTAACAACTATTGTATAAGTTTCTTATTTCATGCTAGCTTGATTATAGCTTTGATGGACTAATGAATCTTACATTCTTGTTTAGCATACCTAAATGTGATCACCTATGTTCTATTATTGAAAATCTATTTAGGGAGCCGATGATCTAAGTAGGCCACCTAGCCAAGATTAGATGAGAACACATCATCTAAATGGGGCAACATATCGATTTGACAAAGCAAGATGTACTATTGCCGATGAATCAACATGAGACATGAATCAGCCAACAAGAGTAGTAAGTTAGCCAACAAGAGTAGTAAGTTAGTAGTATATGTTAGTCCCGAGATGATGCCAATTGTAGGATCTACTATACACATAAACACTCAAACAAAGATATTAGCGTAAATATAAAGTACTTGCAATAAAGAAAGATAAATCACAGAAAAGATAAAGCAAACGCAAACACAAAGTTTTATCCTGGTTCGGTCCTCGTGACCTACATCCAGTCCCCAAGCCACCCTCTTGAAATTTTCATTTATCCTTTGACTTTGCACACCAAAATCAACAACCTGCATACAACTTGACAAAACCCCTTTGCTGAATGTGTACAACTCTTCTTACAACTAAGAAGATAAACACCTTATGCAACTTCTCTTCTACACCAAGAAGACGCTCTTTTACAATGCTCCTCTTTGAGTGATTACAAATGATCCTATAAGCCTTGAATCTGTATGTGATCGTGAATAAGGGCTATTATAGGTGGACTCTCAGAAATCTTCACTATGGAGTCGGAATTTGAGTAAAGAAATGAAAGTGGGTACAGTTTTCTGAAAACCAGAATTTTCACAGAATTTTTGGTCAGAAAACTTTTTATTTGAATTGGTATTTTTAGCCTAAGATAACAACCCTATTTATAGCTGAACTCTATGGTTAGTTAGGGTAGTTATTAGGACAAATTTGAATATATAATCGTTAGATAACGTTGGATAAGACACCAGAAAAAAGAAACTGTCCAACAGACAGAAACTGCCATTAGTCGACTTGAGATATGGGTTAGTCGACTAAGTTGGGCAATTTATTCTGGGTTAGTCAACTAGTATTGGGACCAAGTCGACTAGGTCAAGTTGAAAACATAGGACAAGTTTTTGGAAACTGAAACAAGTCGACCAGACTAATATTATTAGTCGACTAGGTTAGCTATTAGTCGACTAGGAAATTGTCAAGTCGACTAATATTGAATGTAGGTTACAAACAGAGAGTTGATATTCATATAGAGGCAAATGTTAGTCACTACAAAAAATATCAAGTCGACTATACTATGTATAAGTCGACTACTAAAGGGTATAAGTCGACTAATAGGGCTATGATGTGTGTGTGTTTCAAGACTTTTAACATACTATTAAATATTACAAAACACAACCATAACCACTCTCTTTGGGAAGTCTTGATCATGTAGAACTCTTGAATTGGCTTGTGCAAAAGAGCTCCATTGAAATGGCTTCACAAATGTATCATCAAAAGCGAGTTTCAACATTCTCCCCTTTTTTATGATGACACTTTGTGTGCACGAATACTCTCCTTGCAGAAAATATATTATATGTTCTCCCCCTGCAGAAAAGCGGTTATAACAGATATAGTAAAACATGTGTTCTCCCCCTGTAAATAATATATTATAACAAATATATATAATAAATGTTCTGAAAATATTTTTCTTATCAAACTTCTTATATGGTACCTGAAAGATAAACATTAAAATGGTCCCGATCATTATAAGATCAAAACATTAAGACTCCAAACCCAATTTGAATTTGGTTTCCATCTGTTAGTATACACATAATTGCATGAATTACATATATCAGAATGTATGATGCAATATAAGTATTTTTATTAACAATGCTAAAATTTTTAGGAATCTGTATGAACTTGTTCTTAATTTTTTTTTGAAATAATATCAATATTTCTTTTCACAAAAGAATTATATGGATTACTAACATATGTAGATTTTTCAAAAATCCAAGAGCATAATGATTATGTAACATCTTTTGATATGATAACAAATTATTCAACTTGTCTTTTTCTTGATTAAATTTAGTCCCATTTTTCAAAATCTCTTCATACTTCATTTTGAAAATTGATATGTCTTTATCTAAAACAGAATTCTTTCATTTAAAGACATAGTTTCTCTTTTCAATAAAACATTATTTTGTAATAAATTCTCATTATCTTTTTTTAATGATGATATCACTTTTTCAAAATCATCTTTGTGAGAATTTAGAGAAGAAATTTGAAAAGCGTAACAAGAATTTTCTTTGGAAAGATTTTCATTTTCCTCTGTCAAAACTTTATTCTTTATCTTTTCATTCTTAAGATCATTGTATAATTCTTGAAATGTATTTAAAAGTTCAGAAAATTGTACCTCATCTTTTCTCGTGCCATGTAACAGATGTTGGCATGTTCAGTGGCTTCTTCTTCGTCAGAGGAAGAGGAATCACTATTTTCCCATGATGCTTGGTAGTCTTTCTTCTTTCTGAACTTTTTGCTCTTGAATTTAACTTTATTTTTGAGCAATGGGCAATCCTTCTTCATATGGCCTGTTTTATTACAATTAAACATTTAAACTTACATTGCTTTAAGAACTTTCTGAACTTTCTTAAAAGCATTGCCATCTCCTCTTCATCATTATCTGAATTGTCCGTGTCTGAGGATGCATGGAAGGCAAGTTCTTTCTTCTTTGAGAGAGATTATTGTTCATCCTTCTTTCTGTTTTCTAGTTGCACTTCATATGCCATTAGATTACCAATAAGGTTTTCTAATGATATTGTTAAGAGATCATTCGCTTCTTCGATTGCAGTTGTCTTCTTCTCCCAATCTGAAGTGAGTGCACGAAGGATCTTGTGAACTTTTTCGACTTGGGTGTATTCCTTTCCAAGGGATGCTAAGGAATTAGTTATGTCGGTTAACCTTATAACCATTTCTGAAATCGTTTCGTTCTCCATCATTTTGAAGAGTTCGAACATGTGAATAAGAACAGAAATTTTAGATTCCTTAACTTTATTTGTGCCTTCTTGTGTGACCTGTAGAGTGTGCCATATTTGATTTGTAGAAGTGGTTGTTGACACACGGTTGAATTCTTCTTTAGCTAAGGCACAGAATAAAGCATTCATCGCTTTGACATCAAGATTCGCATTCTTCTTTTGATCATCACTCCAAGCATTGTAGTTGGTTGTCGGTTTGGTGTACGCTGCTTCTACTATGTTTCATAGTTCGTAGTTGATCAATTGCAAGTAGATCTTCATTCTACACTTTCAGTAGTTGTAGTTCGATCCATCGAATAGTGGTGGACGTTGTGTAGAATGTCCTTCTTTGAATTGTGATGAAGGAAACTCCATTGCCATCCTTGTAGACTATTGACTAGGTATGCAGGGCTTGTATACCGGGCCAGGCTCTGATACCAATTATTGGTCCCGAGATGATGCCAATTGTAGGATCTACTATACACGTTAACATTCAAATAAAAATATTAGCATAAATATAAAGTACTTGCAATAAAGGAGGATAAATCACAGAAAAGATAAAGCAAACGCAAGCACAAAGATTTATCCTAGTTCGGTCCTCTGACCTACATCCAGTCCCCAAGCCACCCGCTTGAGATTTTTCTTTATCCTTTGACTTTGTACACCCAAAAGCAACACCTTGCACACCACTTGACAAATCTCCTTTGCTAAATGTGTACAACTCTTCTTATAACTAAGAAGACAAACACCTTGTACAACCTCTCTTCTACACCAAGAAGACGCTCTTGTACAATGCTCCTCTTTGAGTGATTACAAATAATTCTATAAGCTTTGAATCTGTATGTGATCGTGAACAAGAGCTATTATAGGTGGACTCTCAGAAATCTTCACTATGGAGTAGGAATTTGAGTGAAGAAATGAAAGTGGAACAGTTTTTTGAAAAACAGAATTTTGATAGAATTTTTGATCAGAAAACTTTTTATTTGAATTGGTATTTTTAGCCTAAGATAACAACCCTATTTATAGCTGAACTCTATGGTTAGTTAGGGTAGTTATTGGGACAAATTTGAATATATATCGTTGGTTAACGTTGGATAAAACACCAAAAATAAAAAAACTGTCCAATAGACAGAAATTGCCATTAGTCGACTTGAGATATGGGTTAGTCGACTAAGTTGGGCAATTTATACTGGGTTAGTCGACTAGTATTGGAACCAAGTCGACTAGGTCAAGTTGAAAATACAGGACAAGTTTCTGGAAACTGAAACAGTCGACACGACTAATATTATTAGTCGACTAGGTCATCCATTAGTCGACTAAAACTGTCAAGTCGAGTAATATTGAATGTAGGTTACAAACAGAGAGTTGATATTCATCTGGAGGCAAATGTTAGTCGACTACAAAAAAATATCAAGTCGACTACTAAAGGTATAAGTCGACTAATAGGGCTATGATGTGTGTGTGTTTCAAGGCTTTTAACATACTATTAATATTACAAAACACAACCATAGCCACTCTCTTTGAGAAGTCTTGATCATGTAGAGCTCTTGAATAGGCTTGTGCAAAAGAGCTCTATTGAAATGGCTTCACAAATGTATCATCAAAAGTAAGTTCCAACATTCTTCTCCTTTTTGATGATGACATTTTGTGTGCACGAAATACTCCCCCTGTAGAAAATATGTTATATGTTCTCCCCCTGCAGAAAATATGTTCTCCCCCTGCAGAAAAGAGGTTATAACAGATACAGAAAAACATGTGTTCTCCCCCTGTAAAAAAATATATTATAACAAATATATAAATAAATGTTCTGAAAATATTTTTCTTATCAAACTTCTAATATGGTACCTGAAAGATAAACATTAGAATGGTACCAATCAATATAAGATCAAAGCATTAACCTTTAGGAGTCCAAACCCAATTTGAATTTGGTTTCCATCTGTTAGTATACAAATACATGAATAAAATATATCATGAATGTTTGATGCAATATAAATATTTTTATCAACAATGCTTAAATTTTTAGGAATCCATATGAACTTGTTCTTAATTCTTTTTGAAATAATATCAGTATTTCTTTTCACAAAAGAATTATATGGATTACTAACTTATGTAGATTTTTCAAAAAATTTAAGACCATAATGATTATGTGACATCTTTTGATATGATAACAAATCATTCAACTTTTCATTTCCTTAATTAAATTTAGTCACATTTTTTAAAATCTCTTCATACTTCATTTTGAAAATTGATATGTCTTTATCTAAAACAAAAATTCTTTCATTTAAAGACATAGTTTCTCTTTTCAATAAAACATTGTTTTATAATAATTCTCATTATCTTTTTTTAATGATGATATCATTTTTTTCAAAATCATCTTTTGAGAATTTATAGAAGAAATTTGAGAAGCATAAAAAGAATTTTCTTTGAAAAGATTTTCATTTTCCTTTGTCAAAACTTTATTCTTTATCTTTTCATTCTTAAGATCATTGTATAATTCTTGAAATGCATCTAAGAGTTCAGAAATTATTCCTCATCTTCTTCTAGCGCCATGTAACAGATGTTGGCATGTTCAGTGGCTTCTTCTCCGTCAGAGGAAGAGGAATCACTATTTTCCCATGATGCTTGGTAGTCTTTCTTCTTTCTAAACTTTTTGCTCTTGAATTTATCTTTATTTTTGAGCAATGGACAATCTTTCTTCATATGGCCTATTTATTACAATTAAAACATTTAAACTTACCTCACTTTAAGAACTTTCTGAAATTTCTTGAAAGCATTGCTATCTCCTCTTCATAGTTATCTGAATTGTCCGTGTCTGAGGATGCATGGAAGGCAAGTTCTTTCTTCTTTGAAAGAGATTGTTGTTCATCCTTCTTTCTGTCTTCGAGTTGCACTTCATATGCCATTAGATTACCAATAAGGTTTTCTAACGACATTGGTGAGAGATCATTCACTTCTTTGATTACAGTTGTCTTCTTCTCCCAATCTGAAGTGAGTGCACGAAGGATCTTGCGAACTTTTTTGACTTGGGTGCATTCCTTTCCAAGGGATGCTAAGGAATTGGTTATGTCTGTGAACCTTGTACCATTTCTGAAATCGTTTCGTTCTCTATCATTTTGAAGAGTTCAAACCTATGAATAAGAACAGAAATTTTAGATTCCTTAACTTTATTTGTGCCTTCATGTGTTACCTGTAGAGTGTGCCATATTTGATTTGCAGAAGTAGTTGTTGACACACGGTTGAATTCTTCTTTGGTTAAGGCACAGAATAAAGCATTTATCGCTTTGGCATCAATGTTCGCATTCTTCTTTTGATCATCACTCCAAGCGTTGTAGTTGGTAGTTGGTTTGGTGTACGCTGCTTCTACTATATTCCAAAGTTCGTAGTTGATCGATTGTAAGTAGATTTTCATTCTACACTTCCAGTAGTTATAGTTCGATCCATCGAATAGCGGTGGATGTTGTGTAAAATGTCCTTCTTTGAATTATGATGAAGGAAACTCCATTGCCATCCTTGTAGATTGTTGACTAGGTATGCAGGGCTTGTATACCAGGCCGGGCTCTAATACCAATTGCTGGTCCCGAGATGATGCCATTGTAGGATCTACTATACACGTTAACACTCAAACAAAGATATTAGCGTAAATATAAAGTACTTGCAATAAAAGAGGATAAATCACAGAAAAGATAAGCAACGCAAACACAAAGATTTATCCTAGTGCGGTCCTCGTGACCTACATCCAGTCCCAAAGCCACTCGCTTGAGATTTTCCTTTATCCTTTGACTTTGTACACCCAAAATCAACACCTTGCATACCACTTGACAAATCTCCTTTACCAAATATGTACAACTCTTCTTACAACCAAGAAGACAAACACCTTGTACAACCTCTCTTCTACACCAAGAAGACGCTTTTGTATAATGCTCCTCTTTGAGTGATTACGAATGATCCTATAAGCCTTAAATCTGTATGTGATCGTGAACAAGGGCTATTATAGGTGGACTCTCAGAAATCTTCACTATGGAGTAAGAATTTGAGTGAAGAAATGAAAGTGGGAACAGTTCTTTAAAAACCAAAATTTTGACAGAATTTTTGATCTGAAAATTTTTTATTTGAATTGGTGTTTTTAGCCTAAGATAATGACCCTATTTATAGCTGAACTCTATGGTTAGTTAGGGTAGTTTATTAGGACAAATTTGAATATATAATCGTTGGATAACGTTAGATATAACACCAGAAAACAGAAACTGTCCAACAGACAGAAACTGCCATTAGTTGAGTTGAGATATAGGTTAGTCGAGTAAGTTGGGCGATTTATACTGGGTTAGTCGACTAGTATTGGGACCAAGTCGACTAGGTCAAGTCGAAAACACAGGACAAGTTTTTAGAAACTAAAACAAGTCTACCAGACTAATATTATTAGTCGACTAGGTCATCTATTCGTCGACTAGGAAACTGTCAAGTCGACTAATATTGAATGTAGGTTACAAACAGAGAGTTGATATTTATCTAGAGGCAAATGTTAGTCGACTACAAAAAATATCAAGTCAACTATACTATGTATAAGTCGACTACTAAAGGGTATAAGTCGACTAATAGGGCTATGATGTGTGTGTGTGTGTTTCAAGGCTTTTAACATACTATTAAATATTACAAACACAACCATAGCCACTCTCTTTGGGAAGTCTTGATCATGTAGAACTCTTGAATAGGCTTGTGCAAAAGAGCTCCATTGAAATGGCTTCACAAATGTAACATCAAAAGCAAGTTCCAACAGTGTAGAATGTTAGTTAGTTATGACTTTCTCACTTTCTCTCTATTGCATTTCAAAACCCTTTTCTAAAAACGTTCTCTTTTTCCAGCGCCACCAATTTTCATTCTGTCTTTCATTCCGTTTTCTTTTTCTCTAAAAACCTCTACAAAGATTTTTCGCTCCCTTTCTGCCTTATTTTGCTTTTCAATTATAAACAAAGAAGAACTTTCATTTTTCTTTCCTAAAACTTCAACATAAAAACCGTGAACGCTTTCATCGCTAGCCCACCTTGTGGATACGACCCGTTATAGCTGTGCTACGAAGGTGATTCGAAGGAGTAAAGTAAATCTTCATACATATTCAAAGTTTGATAATCAACACACGAACATGAACGGTTTACTCTAAACTCTGCTCAATTCAATTCCTCCTTTCGAACAAATTTTTTGGCGCCCTTGCCGGGGAGGGCGACAGTTTTTATTGAGTTTTTGAACTAAAATGAAATTTTCTTCTCTATTTCAGGTTACAGGTTGAGGGAATAGGAAAACAAGACTTGCAGTAACATATAAGTGTCTTAGGCTCTGCTCTAGAAGGCAGAAACTAAGTACCCTCTGAATTGCCGCGTTTTCTCGACTCTGGCCGCGGATCCGCGGCAAGGAGTTCATTACTCACAATCTTTTTCGCAGGACTGCTTGCTCTGTAAAAATATAGCTTGCTGCAAATTTATTTCTTGTATGCCATCACCAGGAGCTTGCTAATAACCAACAGTAAAACATTTGTTGAAAGTTCAAAAATTGATTAGAGTTTGCATTTTTAGGCACGTGTCTTTTCAATTCATTTACTTTACTATTGAAGAGTGCTGGAGCAAGGTACGCTCGCATTGTATTTATAATAGGACTCATCTCTTGGTTGATTTATATCGCTTTGAGTGAATCTTGTTTGCATATACTGTACACTTGCGCAAATTGACTTTAAGGGCACCACCCAATAAACAAGATAAGGTAGGGATTTAATCACCTATCTTTAGCCCAAAAACAACATTCCAAGCACTCACAATCACAAGATTTTTAAATAAAAATTGATAGACGTTGGCCCCTAGAGACATCCGGACTCGATAAGAGATCAGTCGTTGTTGGAAATTATTTTGATTCATACTCTAGTCAAATCAGTGTCTAAGGTTGGGGATTAAGAGGTTAAGCCTCGAAGATACCGTGGTTTGGCGTAATTAAGGCCCGTTGCTTACGCACGGATCCTCCCACCGTATTTTGTCCCTACCTGGCTGATTAGCTATGGTCTGACTCGAGCAACAAGCTTCTTCGGGTTATCGACCAGTTAGGAGTCGTCTAGGTCCAGGGATCCTAGATAGCTTGTGATTGTTTTTCTTTATTTTTGTAAGTTATTTTTCTTTTTTGCTTGTTTGCTTGGTGAAGATTGTCTATGATTGTACATGCAAGAGTGTAAAAGTACACCTAACGGGGGGTGAATAGGTGTATGGCTAATCTAATGACAAATAATGCAGAATTTAAAACTAAATGAACACACTTAGTGTAACCAAAGAGTGTAGCCGAATTTTCGGTAAAGGGCTCTCGACCAACTCCTCTTGATTCCTCTGAATAAGAGTTGAGGTACTATATGAAGCTCTCTTGGTTAACACAAGTATGACACACAAACAAACCAATATGTATATGATATGACAATATAAATCAATGCACAATAAGAGAGAGAGCGAGAGTAAAGAGATAGTGGATCAAACGCAAACACAAGGATATGTTTCGAGGTTCGAGCACAAAGCTCTACATCCCCTCCTTCACACAGAAGGATTTTCACTAACTCGTCTACACAGGACTTTCCACACAGGGAACCTCCACTGAGCATTTAAGTAAATACAATTTGGGAGTGCGCAATTCCTCTCTCAACCAAATACAACCTCTACACTAGAGGAAAGGCACAAAGCCAACACAATATCAACCTCACAAATGAGGGATAGACACAAAACCACACAATCACAATCACCTCACACTTGAGGGATAAGACACTTAGCCACCACTCCAATATTCACCTCTTCTCTAAGAGGGATATCGATACAATCACCTCTCACTAGAGGGATATCACAAATAAAGGAGGGTTTACAACACTTGGTGGTTTCCACAGCTACAAACCAATTCCTTTTCTCACTAAAACAAGATCCTAATAGATAGGATAGATGGATAAACTCAAGTGTGAGAAAACAAAGAGTTTGGAAGTCAAAAATACAAAGAAAAACTCTTGGGAAAACTTCTAGAATAGGTATAAAAATATAGATAAAAAATCAATCCCAAAGACTTCTCCTTTTCTTGATTTTTTCAACTCTTTAAAAAAATAAAGTTCAAATCTTTTGGCACAAAAACTCTTTTAAAACTTGTTGAAAGATGAAAAATTTTGTTCTTAAAATTCTTGTTAAAACTAGCTCAAATGCGGGGGGTATTTATAGCCCCAAATGAAATCTGCCCATTGGCAGTAGGAAAGGGCAGTTTTGCCCTTCCGGTCGACCGCCTGGTCGATCGAGACTGGATACAGAGAGCAGTAGAGCTCTGCCGGTCGACCGATCGGTCGACCGAGACCATTTCCAGATAGCAGAGCTCTCTAGACGGTCGACCGCCTGATCGACCGGCCCACCAGCCAAGGCTGCGTGCACATCCTGTGCACGTCCATCGACCGGACCGGTCGACTGACTTCTGCTACGGTCGACTGGTCCGATCGACCGGCAGACAGCCAGGTCAGACTATTATAGGGATTAAAAACTCGAGTTTTTATCTTCTATTAAATCCCATAAAATCACATAAATTTTACAAAAATCAGTTCTTATTAGATCTTTGAAATACAAATATGTGTGACATAAATTCAACACATATTCCAAACAATTTAAACCATTTTTGTGTTCTTGAAAATTTACCTTAAACCAAAAACTGTTTTTTCTAAAACTTGAATTTTTGAAATGGAAATCCGATTTCTCTAATACACATATAAATACAAAGACATGATATTGAAACAACTTTGAAGCATATAGTATATGGATAGAATCTAATATACATGAAAGATATTATATCTATATTTTTGAGATGAAAACCAAGATCTGTTAAACCGAAAAACCAAAACATGAAACTTTAAACAAGTGTGTGCATTGTGAACTTGAGCATATCAATACTATCTAATCTTTACACAAGATCTAAACAAAATCTTAAACTAAACAAACCGATGTCTTCTTGTAGAACTCCGTCTCCAAGTCGACTCGATCCAAACGTGCTCCACCGAGCTTGACTCCAATCGAGCGCTAGATATGAACTTGATGCTCGAGCTCTTGAATCACCATGTGAAAGCTTCAAAATACCTTTGTTGAAGCTAATCACCTACTAATATCTTGATCAAATATCTGAAACTAAATATCACAAGATTATTAGTAAACTATAACTACATGAGTTAATCATCATCAAAATTAGAGTGAAGGGCCTCTGGGCCAACAGAGTGGCACGGGATCCAATTTCATCAAGATTTGTTAGGACTTCTACACTTGCACCACTTCCTGACACAATCCCAATCATGGAAAATCCTACTTCTCTCCAAGGCAAGTTCTACCCAATTCACACTTCACTTCCTTCATGCATTCTTCTACCTGAGGCAAATGAAAACAATTTTGAGGTTAAGCCTTAGTTCATTAACACACTCCCTAGGTTTCATGGCCTAGAATCCGAGGGCGCATATTTCTTCATTCGTGAGTTTGAAGAAGTATGTTTGATGATGAGAATTCTCTAACTTGGAGAAGATGCTGTTAGATTGAGGTTCATCCCCTTCGCACTTAAGGACATGTCAAGAAGTGGCTATATAATCTGCCTGCTAGTTCTATCTCGTCATGGGATGATTTTGTCAAAGTCTCTCTTCAGAAGTTCTATCCCATTCATAAAATGGCCTTATCAGAAAAAACATAATGCAGTTTAAGCAGGAAATAAGTGAACAACCTTTTTGGAAGTATTTTGAATGGTTTAAGTATCTACTAGCCTAATGTCCTCATCACGGAATAGAGAAGTAGCCGCGGTGCCAAATTCTCTATGACGGACTAGACTACCAAACTAAGACACTCTTGAGACTATGTGTCAAGGGAATTTTTGAAGAAAGATGAGAACTAGGGTTGGGACCACTTTGAAGATTTAGTAGAAAAAACCATCCAGTGGGAGTCTTGCCCTGAGAAAACTAACCCTACCACTTCAGAACCAGTATACATTCAATCGAATCCTCTATAACTGCCGAGGCAAAAATAACACAATTGATGAAGAGGCTAGAACTGCTATAGGCTAGAGAATCCAATTCAGTAAATCAGGTCAACCCAACACCAGCGATTAATCCTAGTTGTACCTACTGCCATGCTCTCAACCATCTATTCGAGGAGTGTCCCGTCTACTAAGCTCAAATGTATCCTAACAACATGATGCAGCATATGCCAGACCTAACTACAATCCATACTCCAAAACATACAACTCGGGATGGAGGAATCATCCAAATTTCTCATGAAGTCAATCTGGTCATGAGTAACCAAGGCAACCATTCCCACATCAATACCCTGCTCAGTCTCATCAACCAGTTTCCACCAAGGTCAACCAAACTTTCAAACCAATTACCAATATAACTTCCAGCCCACATATCAGTAACAACAACAGAGTCATCCAGATAAAAAATTGTCAGATTTGAAAAGAATGATTGAAACCTTGTCTAAAACCCAGGCCTCAATGATGAACAACCACCATCAAGCTATCAATAGGTTAGAATTTCAAATAGGTCAGCTGGCTAACTCATTAAATGAAAGACAAAAGGGAACACTGTCAAGTCAGTCATTGTCAAATCCTAAGAACCCCTTTCTATTCATGAAGATGAAGACATAGGTCCAAGTCAATGCAACACTGTTCATATCCTGAGATCTAAAAAATAAATTGACAACAAGGTTTCTAGTCATCCCGTTCCTAATAAATCAGTGCCAAAATCTCCTGTCATTATACCACCAACTCAAAATGATCCATCTTCAAGTTCACAACCGTCAACCTCCAAGTCCAATAACAAAGAACAAACAGATGAGCAACCTTACAAGCCTATTGTACCATTCCCTTATAGGCTAGCAAATAACAAGACTACTGCTCAAATGGAGAAGATTAGGAAAATGTTCAAATAGGTTCAGATCAATGTACCCCTTCTTGATGCCATAAAACAGGTCCCATCATATGCAAAGTTCCTAAAAGATATGTGCACAAAGAAGAGAAAAACAAATGTTCCAAAGAAGGTCTTCCTTACATCAAACATAAGTGAGTTGCTCACTGGGCTCATTCTTGTGAAATACGAAGACCCGGGAGTCCAACCATTTTCTGTATCATAGGACAGACCATAATAAATAGGGCCTTACTTGATCTAGGAGCCAGCATCAATCTACTTCCGTTTTCTGTGTATCAGTAACTTGGGCTGAACGACCTCCATCCAACCAGAGTTAGTGTGCAGTTGGATGACCGATCTGTAAAGATTCCCAAGGGGACATTACAGACGTTCTCATACGGGCAGGGAATTCAATTTACCCTATGGATTTCATCGTTCTAAAGACACAACTCGTACACAATCCAAAAGCATAGACCCCTGTCATTTTAGGATGACCCTTCCTAACCACCGTAAATGCAATAATAAACTGTAAGAATGGGTCGATACGTCTGACTTTTGGAGATATGACGAAAGAGGTAAATAATTTTCACCTAGGGAAACAACCTCGAGACTTGGATGATCTGTCTTTTGAAGTGAACCTAATTGTAGGAACGGGTCGATGCGTCTGACTTTTCAATACACAAATATCATTTTTAATACTTGAAGATTAAGTGGAGCATGCAATAGGTATGCTAGATGATGAGCTACACTAGCATGGCAAACATGAGTTTCTAAATTATTTTTCAAAGAAATATTTTTCTTAAAAATCAAATCCAATTCCTTTGAAATAGAAATAATTTTGTTTTTCAAAGATTCATTTTCTTTTAACACAAAATCAAGTTTTGAATATAGAACTTCACTTTTCTTCAAAACATTTTCACAATCATTTTTATTTTTCAAAATTTCATTTTCTTTTAGGGCAAGTACAAGTTGGGATTTCAAAGAGTCCCTTTCATTTGAAATCCCATCCCTCTCTTGCAAAACAACATCAAGTTTAGAAGACAAATTTTTATTTTCTTCTTTTAAAGCAAAGCTTTTCTTTTTCAAGAGTTGGTATTTTTCTTATAGCTTTTCACAAACAATAGATAGTTCTTCATTTAAAGCATCAGCATCAATATGATCATCACCAGAAGAACTAGCACTATCATCTAGTTGAGTTTCCGAATGTACCTCAAGGGAGTCATTCCCTTAGACCATGTGCAATGTTGTTCGGATTCTCCTCTTCTAGAGTTTTCCTCCACATATTTCGTCGTTTGTAGCGCGGGAAAGGTCAAAGTGTTTCACACTGCAAAAGCGGATCACAATGAGAAATACTACACAAATATTCTTTATTTAGAGTGCTTCTAAGTACCTCAAGGGCTTGTGCATTGGCCTCTATATGCTTGATATTACCAAGATAAGATTTCTTGGTAGCGATAAGGAAAACATACAATCCGAGGGTTTTTAGGTACATTCTTATCCTATGCTTCCACATATTGATGTTAGAGACATCAAATATGGGAGGTGCAAGATAATCCATGAGTTTGTGTAAATAAGTATGTGTGCAAATGCAAATACTAGATTAACAACGAAGATCTCACTTCTACGTTGTTAAACCTAATATCAGGAGCGTAGGCTCTGATACCAATTGAAAGTACACCTAGAGTGGGGTGAATAGGTGTAAGGCTAATCTAGTAACAAAAATATGGAATTTAAAATCAAATTGTAATACACTTAGTGTAACCAAGAGTGAAGCCGAATTCCTGGTGAAGTTCTCTGGACTAACTCCTCTTGATTCCTCTGAATAAGAGTTGAGGTGCTATATGATTCTTGGTTTAACACAAGTATGGCACACAAACAAACCCAAGCATATATATGATATGAACAATATGATGCAATGTACAAAATAAGAGAGAGTTTAGAGATAGTGGATCAAACGCAAACACCAAGATATGTTTCGAGGTTCGAGCCACTGCTCTACGTCCCCGCCTTCACACAGAAGGATTTTCACTATATCATCCACATAGGACTTCTCACACAGGGAACCTCCACTGAGGATTTGGGTAATACAAATCGGGAGTACACAACTCCTCTCCAACAATACAACCTCTATACAAGAGGCAAGGCACAACACAAATAACCTCCTCACTTAGAGAGATGGGCACTTAGCCAAACAACTATCAACCTCACACAAGAGGGATAAGGCTCAAAGCCACAACTGTAACAATCACCTCTACACTTAGAGGGATACAACTCAATCAACCACAACCTCCACAATCACCTCTCACTAGAGGGATATTAACACAATCACCTCTCACTAGAGGGATATCACAAAGTAAGGAGGGTTTACAACTCTTGGTGACCACAAAGATATAAACTAATTTTCTCACAAAATAGATCCTAATAGATAGGATAGATAGGTAGCTCAAGTGTGAGAAAATAAAGAGTTTGGAAATCAAAATCACAAAGAAAAACTCTTGGGAAAAACTCTAGATTGAAATATAAATAAAGATCAAAACAACTCCCAAAAGACTTCTCCTTTTCATGATTTTTCCAACCCTTTAAAACGAATAAAAATTGATCTTTTAAACCCAAAAACTCTTTTAAAACTTGTAGCTAAAGCACTTAAGAAGAATAGAATTTTTGCTCTTGAAATTGTTGTATAAAACAGCCCAAAGAAGTGAGTATTTATAACCTAAAAATAAATCTGCCCGTTGGCAGCTGCAATGATCAATTCTGTCCTTCTAGTCAACCGAGCGATCGACCGGTCAATGGTCATTTTTATGACCATTGAGTCACCGGTCGACCGGCCGGTTGACCGGGACCTGGAAATAGAGAGCAGAGCTCTCTGCCGGTCGACCAGGGCCATTTCCAGAGAGCAGAAGCTCTCGGAGGTCGACCGACCAGATTGACCAGTCTTCCAGCCCAAACAACGGTGCACGTTCGTGCACGTCGGTTGACCGGACCGGTCGACCGACTTCTGCCTCGGTCGACCGTCCAGTCGACCGGCAGAAGGCCAGGTCAAATTTTTAGGAATAAAAACTTAGGAATTTTAACTTCCATAAAATCCCATAAAATTAGATAAATTCCACAAAAATAAGTTCTTGTAATATATTTGAAATACAAATATGTGTGACAAAATTTCAACATATATTATAAACTATTTGAACCATTTTTGTGATATGAAAATTTTGCCTTAAACCAAAATCGGTATTTTTCAAAAATCAAACTTTGAAATGGAAATCTGATTTTTTCCAAAACACATGTAAATACAAAAACATGATATTGAAATTTGGCTTAACTACAAAATCAGTATTTTTCAAACTTAAATTTTTGAAATGGAAAACCGTTTTCTCCAAAACTTACATAAATACAAAAAATAGGATATTGCAACAACTTTGAAGCATATTGTATATGGATAAAGTCCAATATACATATGAAGATTTATATGAAAATACACCTAGAGGGGGTGAATAAGTGTAAGGCTAATCTAATGACAAATAATGCAGAATTAAAAACAAATTGCAACACACTTAGTGTAACCAAAAGACTGAAGCCAAATTCCCGGTGAAGGACTCTGAACTATCTCCTCTAAATTCTTCTAAATAAGAGTTGAGGTGCTATGTAAAGCTCTCTTAGTTGAACACAAGTGAGGCACACAATCAAACCCAAGCATACATATGATATGAACAATATGATGCAATGCACAATATAAGATAGAGAGTTTAGAGATAGTGGATCAATCGCAAACACCAAGATTTGTTTCAAGGTTGAGCGCCCAGCTCTACGTCCCCGCCTTCACGCAGAAGGATTTCTACTATATCGTTCACACACGACTTCCCACACAGGGAACCTCCACTGAGGATTTGGGCAAATACAACTAAGGAGTACACAACTCCTCTCTCACCAAATATAACCTCTCACTAGAGCTAAGGCACAAAGCCAACACCATATCAACCTCTCACTAGAGGGATACCAACAAACTCAATCACCTCTACACTTAGAGGGATACTAGCAACCCAGTTGCACACCTCCTCTACACTTAGAGGGAAAGGCACAAAGCCAAAGCAAAGGAAAGGGTTTACAATACTTGGTGATCTCAAAGACCACAAACTAATTTTCCCACAAAATAAATCCTAATAGAAAGGATAGATAGATAGCTCAAGTATGAGAAAATAAAGTTTTTGAAATGAAAAAACACTTGAAAAAATCTCCAAATAGATATTGAAATTTAGATCAAAAAACCAATTTCCAAAAGACTCTATTTTCTTTGCATTTCCAACACTTTAAAAAACAAATAAAAGTAAATCTTTTTAACCCAAAAACTATTGCTGAAAAATACTTGAAAGATGTAAATTTTTCTCTCTTGAAATCTTAGTGAAATCAGCCAAAGAATGGGTATTTATAAACCTCAAACAAATCTGCCCGTTGGCAGCAGGAAAGAGCATTTTCGATCGCCCGGTCGACCGCCCGGTCAACCGACCCAACGGTCATTTTTATGACCGTTGTGCGATCAGTCGACTGCCCGGTCAACCGGGACTAGATACAGAGAGCAGCAGCTCTCTGCCGGTCGATCGGCCGGTCGACCAGGGTCATTTCCAGAGAGCAGAGCGCTCTGGACGGTCAACCGCCTGGTCGACCGGCCAACCAGCCCATGGCTGCGTGCACATCTGTGCACGTCGGTCGACCGGACCGGTCGACCGGCAGACAGCCAGGTCAAACAGTTTTAGGGATTGAAAACTTGTCTTTTACCTTTGATTAAATCTCATAAAATCACATAAATTTCACAAAAATCAGTTCTTATAAGATCTTTGAAATATAAATATGTGTAAGTAAAATTCAACACATATTCTAAATAATTTGAACCATTTTTGTGTTCTTGAAAATTTGCC
Organism: Agave tequilana; assembly: GCA_038442645.1. Taxonomy (NCBI): domain Eukaryota; kingdom Viridiplantae; phylum Streptophyta; class Magnoliopsida; order Asparagales; family Asparagaceae; genus Agave; species Agave tequilana. Next base: position 95,058 of record JAVJIF010001682.1, read on the forward strand.
TTAAACCAAAAACCGTATTTTCTAAAACTAATATTTTGAAATGGAAAACCGTTTTCTCCAAAACTCATGCAAATACAAAAAAATGATATTGAAACAAATTTTAAGCATGTTGCATATGGATAGAATTGAATATATATGAAAGATATTATATCTATAATTTTGACATAAAACCAAGATCAGTTTAACCGAAAAACCAAAACATGAAACTTTAAACTTGTGTGTGTATTGTGAACTTGAGCATATTGACACTGTCTAATATTTACACAAGATCTAAATAGCTAAACTAAACACAAACCGAGGTCTTCTTGTAGAACTCTGTCTCCAAGTTGAGTCGATCCAAACGTGATCCAACGAGTTTGGCTCCAACCGAGTCTAGATGCGATCTTGACGCGCGAGCTCTTGAATCGACATGTGAAAGCTCCAAAACACCTTTATTGAAGCTAAACACCTACTAATATCTTGATCAAATATCCTAAACTAAATATCACAAGATTATTAGTAACTATAACTATATGAGTTAATCATCATCAAAACTAGACTGAAGGGGCTTTGGGCCAACAATCTCCCCCGTTTTAATGATGACAAAGCTCATGGAGTTATATATGCATGGATTAAAGTTAAGTTTCATAGAAGCTCCTCCTTAACTCATGCATAACAATAAACATAAAGATATGCAATGAATGCTCAACATAAATATGCATAAATGAAGTTTATTTCCTCAACACAAATGTATTTAATTTTTATTTTCTCATTTTTGCATAGACAAAGCATATATGCATAGACAATAAACATATAGGCTTGCATATAAAACTCAAATACTTCTCCCCCTTTTTATCAATTCATCAATAAAGGGGCAAACAAAAACTGAAAAGCAATCTACTTCCCCTGTTTGTCAAAACAAAATCAACAAAGGGCCATAAAAAATATTCTTCCCCTTTTTGTATAAAACAAACAAGAATGATACATATATCCGATATACATTCATGAAGAGGAAAGACGTGAAGTTAACTCCCCTGCATACATGCATTACATGAAAAAGAGATGACTAGACCCTAATCACATAACACATAATGTACAATGTATAAAATAAGATGTGAAGCTCCTCCTACACATGTGTAAGACATAGAGAAGAGTGGTCAAGCTCCTCAATATGAGATACACTCAACATGAATCTATATATATAGGGAAGATGTTAAGCTCCCCTTGCATATAAGCAATACATGTCAAAACTTTTGATACCAAATTATGATATCAATTGAAAATAAAAAATTTTTTAAGATACCAAAAGATACTAATTGAAAACATCTTGCAAAGTTTTGATACTAATTGAAAAAATATAAACCAATCCTTTTGGTTAAAAACAAAAATCATTTTGCAAAAAAGATACCAAATAGAGAATAATATCAATTTAATATTCTTGATACCAATATTGAAAATGAAACATATATCAATTGAAAATATTTTTCATTAGGAGCGTAGGAAACCAATTGAAAACTAAGATATTATATTTTAACATAAAGAGTGGGAATAAGATACCAATTGTAAACAAAACCGATTGAGAGGTAAAACATTAATTTTTCTCCCCCTTTATGAAATATAAATGAAAATAATGCATAAACTTGTATAAGATACCAATTGAAAAATAATTATCATTAAGCACTAAATCAAGCTTAGCATAACAAAATTTGTACTTTAAGATAAAGAGATATAGTAAACACAACCAAAACACATAAATATGTATGGAAAATTAAATACCAATCGAAATTGATATTATTTAAAGTCGAAGCATACATATATAGAAACAAATATGAGTATACAAAATAAATATCAATTGTGATACCAATTGAAAACACAATGAGGATCAAGTGTATAACTCATACGTACCACCCTTATCATACACAAGTTTAAAAGATATTCAAGAAGGGTAGACAAGGCATGATCGCCCATCCAACCGCCCTTCGATGGAAGGGGTTTTCAAAAATAAGTTTGAAAATAATATTAGCATAATTGAAAACTCTTCCAAAATGAAGAAATACGCATTAGTTTTATGATAAATTTGAAAATTAGTATGAAATCCTTCAAATAAGGAATAAAACAAGAATATAATCCATGAAAAATATGACAATCATACAATCATCAACACTCAAAGTCTATAACTCATAAAAAGCTCATGAAAATAAAAATCATGAGTAAACATCAAATTATGTGAGTGTACAAAGTCATGTAGTCAACAAAATCATGGAATGAGGCATTTAAGCTCAATATGAAATTCCTTTATCAAAATCATCAAGCTAAATCAACTTCAAGGTATATGTATGTTTAGTCTAAACTAGAAATATACATACATATCCAAATACAAATGAGTCCACAAAGAATTTTACATAAAGGCAAATGACTCAAGATTATATATGTATATCTTAAAGTTTGGGTAAAATTAGCATACACATGAAGTTAAACTATATTATCATAAAATATGTCCAAAAATATGGAATACAAGTTGAAATGCATTAATCATCAAAATTAGGCTATACTAGTACATCTAATGAGTACAAATGAGCAATTAAGTACAAATATATAATAATTAATTTGTTGCTCAATAGTTATACAAATATATACGCAAGTTTTAATGAAAGTTACATTTAAACATGTAATCAAATCATGAAGTATAAAAACAAAATATAAACTAATATGATCATTATATGAATGTACATGTTTAGAGTTATGATATACACGATAGCTAAACTAAAGTGAGAACACAAAATATGGATCTATATAAACATGAGTGTATCTCAATTACCATACATGTATGTCACAAGTCAAATTATCATGACATTTAACATAGTGATCAAAACATGCTAAAAATCAATAACATAAAAGCATGTAAACTAAATGGGAGTTAGAGATCGTTACTAAAACTATGAAAGCAAATCTATAGGCTCTAAACCAAGGTGATCCTCCCACCATACTCCCCTTGAAAGTGATGTATCCAAAAATTGTCACTGTTTAGCTCGGAACGCATTCACCTCAAGGCACCAACATCTCTCACATCAAGCAAGAGCCCACTCCTACATCAAAAATAGGAGTGACTTTTGGTATCCATACTCTTTTGGGTTCATGGGGGTTAGCATCTTTCCTAACCCAAACAAACTTATTTACAAAATTTGAATCATATATCCTATCATAACAAAATTTTGCAACGTGGCCCTTACGTCTACAATGTGTACAAGTGTACACATGAGCATACATTATGTTATGTGTATGAACGTGAGGAGCATATTATGCCGTGATTTGAGTGTATGCATAGGAGGAACTTGTTTCTTGTGAAACATGGATTCCAAACGTGTGTGGTTCAAGGCACATTGGCTCAAAGTAAAGCCCAAACAATCAACATTCTTATTTAACATACATATATCATTTTTAATTATAGAAGAAGAGATGGTGCATGCATTGGAAACACTAGAATATGAAGCTACACTAGCATGGCAAACATGTGAGTCAAAATCATTTTTCAAAGATCTATTTTTATTAGAAATTAAATCTAATTCCTTTGAAATAGAAATAATCTTATTTTTCAAAGATTCATTTCCTTTTAACACAAATTCAAGTTTTGAAGATAGAACCTCATTTTTTTTCAAAACATTTTCAATATCATTTTTATTTTTCAAAATTTCATTTTCTTTTAGGGCAAGTTCAAGTTAAGATTTCAAAGAGTCCCTTTCATTTGAAATCTCATCTCTCTCTTGCAAAATAACATCAAGTTTAGAAGACAAATTTTTATTTTCTTCTTTTAGTGCAAAACTTTTCTTTTTCAAGAGATTATGTCTTTCTAACAATTTTCACAATCTATAACTAGTTCATGATTTACAACATGTGGATCCATACACTCATTACAAGAAGAACTAGTACTATCATCTAGTCGAGTGTCCGAATATACCTCAAGGGAGTCATTCCCATAGACCATGAAGCAACGTTGGTCGGACTCCTCTCCACTAGATTTCTCCTCCTCATTGATTGGCGTTTGTAGCTTGGGATGTTAATATGTTCCACACTGCAAAGGCAGAGTTACAATGAGAAACCATATTCGAATATTCTTTGCTAAGAGATTTTCTAAGTGCCTTTAGGGCTTGTACATTAGCCTTTTTATGCTTGCTATTACCAAGATAAGATTTCTTGATAGCGACAAGGTGAACATATATTCCTAGGGTCTTGAGATACATGCTCATTTTAAACTTTCACATATCAATGTTAGAACATCAAATATGGGAGGGACAAGGTAATCCATGAGTGTGTTAAACAAATAAGTGTGCAAATGCAAATACTAGATTAGCAACCAAGATCTCACTCCTAGGTGGTTAAACCTAATATCAGGAGCGTAGGCTCTGATACTAATTGAAAGTACACCTAGAGGGGGGTGAATAGGTGTACGGCTAATCTAATGACAAATAATGCAGAATTAAAAATAAATTGTAACACACTTAGTGTAACCAAAGAGTGTAGCTGAATTCCCGTGAAAGGCTCTGGACTATCTCCTCTAAATTCCTCTAAATAAAAGTTGAGGTGCTATGTAAAGCTCTCTTGGTTGAACACAAGTGAGGCACACAGTCAAACCCAAGCATATATATGACATGAACAAGATGATGCAATGCACAATATAAGAGAGATTAGATATAGTGGATCAATCGCAAACACCAAGATATGTTTCGAGGTTCGAGTACCTAGCTCTACGTCCCTGCCTTCACACAGAAGTATTTCCACTATATCGTTCACACAGAACTTCCCACACAGGGAACCTCCACTGAGAATTTGGGTAGCAACTTTAGAGTACACAACTCCTCTCTTACCAAATACAACCCCTCACGAGAGACAAGGCACAATGCCAACACAATATCAACCTCTCACTAGAGGGATACCAACAAACTCAATCACCTCTACACTTAGAGGGATACTAGTAACCCAATTGCACAGCCTCCTCTACACTTAGAGGGAAAGGCACAAAGCCAAAGCAAAGGAAAGGGTTTACAATACTTGGTGATCTCAAAGACCACAAACTAATTTTCCCACAAAATAGATCCTAATAGATAGGATAGATAGATAGCTTAAGTGTCAGAAAATAAAGTGTTTGGAATAAAGAAAAACACTTGGGAAAATCTCCAAATAGATATTGAAATTTAGATCAAAAACCAATTCTCAAAAGACTCTATTTTTTTGAATTTCTAACACTTTAAAAACAAATAAGAGGTAAATCTTTTTAACCCAAAAACTATTGCTGAAAAACACTTAAAAGATGTAAATTTTTCTCTCTTGAAATCTTAGTGAAATCAGCCAAAGAATGGGGTATTTATAACCCTCAAACAAATCTGCCCGTTGGCAGCAGGAAAAGGCATTTTTACCTTTCCGGTCGACCGGCCCAACGGTCATTTTTATGACCGTTGTGCCACCGATCGACCGCCCAGTCGACCGGGACTGGACACAGAGAGCAGCAGCTCTCTACCAGTCGATCGGGGCCATTTCCAGATAGCAGAGCTCTCTGGACGGTCGATCGCCCGGTCGACCGACCACCAGCCCATGGCCGCGTGCACGTCTGTGCATGTCGGTCGACCAGACCGGTCGATCGACTTTTTCCTCGTTCGACCGATCTGGTCAACTGGCAGACAGCCAGGTCAAACAGCTTTAGGGATTGAAAACTTGTCATTTTACCTTTAATTAAATTTCATAAAATCATATAAATTTCACAAAAAATTAGTTCTTATAAGATCTTTGAAATACAAATATGTGTGAGTAAAATTCAACACATATTCTAAACAATTTGAACTATTTTTGTGTTCTTGAAAATTTGCCTTAAATCAAAAACCGTATTTTTCAAAAACTAGGATTTTGAAATGGAAAATTGTTTTCTCCAAAACTGATGCAAATACAAAAACATGATATTGAAACAACTTTTAAGCATGTTGTATCTGGATAGAATCTAATATACATGAAAAATATTATATCTATATTTCTGACATGAAAACCAAGATCGGTTAAACCGAAAAACAAAACATGAAACTTTAAACTTGTGTGTGTATTGTGAACTTGAGCATGTCAACACTATCTAATTTTTACACAAGATCTAGACAACTAAACTTAACACAAACTGAGGTCTTCTTGTAGAACTCTGTCTCCAAGTTGACTCGATCCAAACGCAATCCAACGAGCTTGACTCCAATCGAGTGCTAGATGCGATCTTGACGCGCGAGCTCTTGAATCAACATGTGAAAGCTCCAAAACACCTTTGTTGAAGCTAAATACCTACTAATATCTTGATCAAATATCTGAAACTAAATATCACAAGATTATTAGTAACTATAACTACATGAGTTAATTATCATCAAAACTAGAGTGAAGGGCCTCTGGGCCAACATTATATCTATGTTTTTGACTAGAAATCTAAAATCGGTTAAACTGAAAATTGAAAATCAACAAACTTAAAACATGTGTGTGTATTATAAACTTGAGCATATCAACACTATCTAATCTTTACAATAAGATCTAAACAATCTAAACTAAACAAACCGAGGTCTTCTTGTAGAACTCCTTCTCCAAGAAGACTCGATCCAAACACGATCCACCGAGCTTGACTCCAACCGAGTACTAGATGCGATCTTGATGCTCGAGCTCTTGAATCAACATCTGAAAACTCCAAAATACCTTTGTTGAAGCTAATCACCTACTAATATCTTAATCAAATATCTGAAACTAAATATCACAAGATTATCAATAAACTATAACTACATGAGTTAATCATTATCAAAACTAGAGGAAGGGCCTAGGGGCCAATATTCTCTCCCTTTTTGATGATGACAAAAATCAGGGAGTTATATATGCATGTATTAAAGTTAAGCTTCATAGAAGCTCCCCCTTAACTCATGCATAGCTATAAACATAAAGATATGCAATGAATGCTCAACATAAACATGCATAAGTGAAGAATGCTTCTCCTTCCCTTTTGCATAAACAAAAAATATATGCTCGATACCAATTGTAACTTGTTTCAATAATACCAGAGTCTGAAGGAGACATGCTAGCTACTTTGGCCGGTGAATCAATTATAACATGTTTCAATAATCCTCAATGTAATAATCCCTCTGAGGATGATGATGAATAGGTGATTAATGATAATGTTATTTTCATTATCCTATGAGTGTCGGATTGTTTGAGTCAGTTGCCAATAACTCTTTACACATGCCCTTCCATAAATCAAGCATGTCAGGTACATCTGTGGAATGTGCAGAAGGATCCGTCTTTGTGATCCCTCCATCCAAAAGGAGTCAATCCCCAATAATATTCTGTAGAGCCCAACTACAAAGGTCTGAGGTCACAGATTTGAGTTCAGATCAGAGCCTCCACAGTTTTTCCATTATGCACGATCAGCACAGCATATGATGAGAAAAATAGGATACAGCCTGCAGCACGGGAGTGGCCTGAATTTCAGAAAAGGATGACGTGTTTTTCTACGTAATTTCGTGCCAAAAGGAAAACTGACAAATTACTATAATAAAACACGCAGGGGATTGGGATATGTTACACCTCCACCTTCTTCATCGATTCGATCTGAAGACAACAAACTGATCCCGTCACGCTCTGCCTCTTCCTCTGAGTGGGAGTCAGATGTCAGTATGGGAGCGATGTTTGAGACCATTAACATGACTTCAAGTAGTCGTTTAGGGCTTGCGGAAGCTATTGATGTTGAACCATAGGCTCAGCAACTGAATTTTCAGTGGGAAAAGCGATTCGAACAACGCGAACTACCTACTGAAGACAAGGTGATCCAGGTTAACTTGGGTAGTCAAGATTACCCTAAACTCATCTTTATAAGTAAAAGCTTATCACTTATAGAGAAAGAAGAATTGGTTCTCGTAAGAGAGTATATCGATGTCTTTGCATGGAATTACGAAGATATGCCCAGACTTGATCTGCAAGTAGCCATGCATCATCTGAATATCAAGCCTGACGCCATGCATGTCAAGCAACAACAACGATGATTTTGTCCGAACATTATGGAAGCTATTGAAGCCGAAGTCTATAAACTCATCGCATGTGGTTTCATACGGGAGGAACAACATCCATATTGAGTTGCTAACATTGTTCCCGTTCTTAAGAAGAATGAAAAAATTCGGATCTGCATTGACTACCGTGATCTCAATACAGCTTGCCCTAAAGGCGAATTCCCATTGCTCATCACAGATGTCATGATTGACTATCTGCGGATTCGAAAAAAGTTCTTTCATGGACGGCTTTTCAGGGTATAATCAAATTAAGATGTACCCAGCGGATGAGAAGCATACTTCATTCCGGAGACCATTGGGGGTATACTGCTATATTGTGATGCCCTTCGGGTTGAAGAATGCGGGAGCAACTTATCAACGTGCAATGAGCAAAATTTTTCACAACCACCTCCGAAAGACGGTAGAATATTATGTCAACCATATTGCTGTCAAAAGTCGCAATAAGAATGATCATCTGCGTGATTTGAGAACAATGTTCGATATAATACGAGCTCATCGATTAAAAATGAATCCGACAAAATCCTTCTTGGGAGTTTCGAGTGGCAAGTTCTTAGGATTCATTGTCACGTGAAAAGGGATCCATCTTAACCCGGATAAAGTCAAAGCTATCCAAAACGCACATCCACCAAAGAATCTCAAAGAGCTTAGAGGCCTGCAAGGCAGATTAGCCTATATCAGAAGGTTCATCGCAAATCTCTCAGGCCGCTGTCAACCATTCACCCGGCTCATGAAAAAGGGTGTTTCTTTTGTATGGGATCAAACTTGTCAAGAAGTTTATGAGGATATCAAAAGATACCTCGCTAAATCTCCAGTTTTAGTAGCTCCCACATCATGAAAACTTTTCCTACTTTATGTGAGAGTTATGGACCATTTTCTCGGTGCTCTGCTTGGTCAAAAGAACGATGACGGCCACGAACAGGCCATTTATTATCTGAGCAGGACTCTGATAGGGGCTGATTCTTGCTATAACCCCATCGAGAAGGAATGCTTAGCTCTTGTCTTTGCTATTCAAAGACGCGACATTACTTAGTTGGCCAAACTATACATGTCATTTCCGGAGTGAATCTTTTGCGTCTCTTCAAGACAAAACTAGGATCAGTAAATTCAAGATTAGCTAAGTAGGCCCTCCTTTTGTCTCAGTACGACATGCTCTTTGTCCCTCAGAAGGCAGTTAAAGGTCAAGCACTTGCAGACTTCCTGACTGCTCATCCGGTTCTGGAAAGCTCAAAACTTCATAAAGATATTCCAGATAAGAATTTCAAATCTAATATAACTTTAGAGGATGAAGTATGGTAGATGTTCTTTAATAGAGCATCAAGATTAGCCACTAAAGGTAAGATCATTACTGATGTGAGGGTTGTATTTATCTCACCACAAAACCATTTCCTGCCTAGGGCATTTTCATTGACGGAACATGTTCCAACAATGTGGCAGAATATAACGCTCTACTCATTGGCCTTCAGCTTGCCCATGAAATGGGGGTACGCTACCTCGAAGCTTATGGTGATTCAAAACTGATTATTTATCAGGTTAAAGGAGAATATGAGGTTCGCCACGGAGATTTGGTACCTTATTATCATGCAGTCATCAAAATGGCTAATTTATTTGAAGACTTTTATATTAGCCATGTATCTCGATCCCAAAGTACTAAGGTTGACGCTCAGGCTGCACTAGCAGCAACATTGGCCTTACCGATTGACACAACATATCATCTACTAGTGGCTACTTGACACCTTGTTTGTCCTAAACATGTGTTGAAAATCAAGGAGGTCCATATCACTTCGATGGGGTTTGAACGAAGAGATTGGCGATTTTCCCTCATTGACTCTGCTTTGCATGATATATTGCCAGATGAGCCTAAAGAACCAGCTTCTATCAGACAAAGGTCTCTCCGTTTCTACTATGATCCAATAGTAAAAATACTCTACCGTCGCTCATATGACGGAATCCTCCTCCGTTCCCTTTCTAATTCAGAGGCACAAGAAGTGCTTAAAGAGGCGCACGACTGTATATGCGAAGCTCATCAACCAGGTCTAAAGCTTAAAGATTGATTGCACAAGCTTGGATATTATTGGCCAACTATGATAGCCGATGCCATCAAATATGCACAAAGGAGTAAAACCTGCCAAATCCATGCAAACTTTATACATCAACCTCCGGAGCTACTTCATCCGACTGCTGCTTCATGGCCATTCGAAGCATGAGGAATCGATGTCATAAGGCCTATTAGCCCCTCATTAACAAAATGTCATCGGTTTATCTTAGCAATAACTGATTACTTTTTAAAGTGGGCAGAGGCTATACCACTTATTGAAGTTAAAACTTTCACGTGGTTAATTTTATCAAACACCATGTCATCCATCGATTTGGTGTTCCTAGGCGGATTATCCATGATAATGGTCCCCAATTTGTAAGGCAGGTATTCTATTGGTTTAACAGATTCAGAATGTGGCATTCACCACTTATAACCCTGCTGCTAATGGCTTCATGGAAACATTCAACAAGATAATTATCAAGCTACTCAAAAAATTCATTTCATCACATAAGCGAGACTGGAATGAGAAGCTTGGTGAATGTCTTTGGGCCTACCAAACTACAGCTCAGACCCCAATAAGCAATACACCTTTTCTCTGGTATACGGGTGCGAAGCAGTCATACCGTTAGAAATTCAGATGCAGTCATTACGAGTTGCCTTGATGACCAGAATGACAAAAGAGGACAATGATCGGTTACTTCTTCAAGAGTTTAAAGCCCTAGAAGAGAAGCGACTACAAGCTCAACAACATATTGAGTTGTATCAAGCGCGAATCTCGAAGGCCTTCAATAAGAACGTTAAGCAAAAGGTTTTTCAGAAAGGAGATTTAGTTTTAGCCGTCAGACGACCGATGATTATGACGCACAAAACCAAAGGCAAATTTTAGCCGAAATGGGAAGGACCATTCGTGATAGAAATAGTCTATTCAAATGGAGCATATTGCCTTATAACCCCAGACGGTGATACGCTCATAATACCAATCAATGGCAGGTTCTTAAAGAAGTATTATCCTTAATAGGATCCTTCTTATGATCAAGTTAACTTTACACCTCTGATCAAGACCTTCAGATCTAGGATACTTAGAAAGAGCGCTCCTCTCTTTCTCTTACAGGATTATACTGCCATAAACCAGTGTCAAGCCAATAGAACACCGGTTGCATTAAAAAAGAAGCAAGGTTATGAACTTCGATTTTTAACCTGATCACTCTTCTCTAATTCATTGTCAACTAGTATCGAGCCGATCGAACACAGGTGATGTTGAAGAAGAAATAAGATGTTAAATTATTTTAGCCTTGTCACTCTTCTCTAAGTATATAAACATGTACCCATCTCCAACATAGAAGAATAGGTCATATTTTGAAGTGAAGCATGTCTAAGCAATAGTTTCAGGCAGATGGTCTATGGTGGCATACCTCCCTGCTCCTATTCGATCGATCGAAGCCCGACCAAACCACAAAAGGTCCGACCAAACAAATAAGTTTATTTGATGGCTTATCAAGCCAAACTCATTGAAGGAGGTTCGTGATGCATTCTCTTGCAGAACCTTTTCACTATTTTCATGTTCATATCAAGACGTGATGACCGACCAAATAGTGACCGATTGAATGACAAACACAAATGAGTTTATCTGATGACTTATCAAGCCAAACTCATTGAAGGAGGCTCGTGATACATTCTCTTTCAGAATCTTTTCACTGTTTTCACGTTCATATCAGGACGTGGTGACCGACCAAATGGTGACCGATCGAATGACAAACAAAAATGAGTTAATTTGATGGCTTATCAAGCCAAACTCATTGTAAAATGTTCGTGACGCATTCTCTTGCAGAACCTTACCACTGCTTCCATGTTCATATCAAAAACATGGTGACCGATTGAATAAGAGATCAAAGGAGTTTAGCTGATGACTTGTCAAGCCGAACTCATTGAAGAAGGTTCATGACGCATCCTTCTATAGAATCTTGCCAATATGGAAATAAGATCTTTAGATAAAGACCTCGCGGAATTCATCCCCAACTCACCTACAGAGTGAAAACCCAGGAGAGGCATTACGTTACTCGAAGTCACAAAATGATCCAACGCCTCTAACGGCTAAGGATAGAGGAAAATGTTGGCTCTTAAGCCCAACATAAGTCCTCGATAACTCATCATGTTGAGGGGAATAGCATGGCTAGCCCAACTCAAATGGTAGTTGGTAAAGGCATATCAAATCCGTTGATAGCTGAGGATTTGCTAAAAATCTTAAGGGAACTATTCCCATTTGATTCCTTCCAAAATCACTTACCAGTTCCCATTATGGAATGGTAGGACCACATAAGAAGGTATTCATTTCCCTAGTGGAATGACGAGTCAAACCTATCATGTTAAAATCAAACCTTTGATAGTAAGTCTCTAACCTACTCCCCGGTGGATAAAACCAACATCCCCTGCAAATCTGGTCAATATCCTTAGCAAATTAAAACTCCATCCTTGTCATGATGAGATTCATATTCTTAGCTCCCCAGAGAGTCTCTAATAGACCCTCTTCAGAGTCTATTATTTTTCTCTCAGTCCCCAATGGACTTTCTTGGGTGTCACTTTAACAATACACCTCTGACAATTTCTTCCAAAAAAATATCCAAAGGAGATATCAATTTTCTACAGAATTTATGATCAAACCTTATTTCCCCTTATGGGATTATTTTTTTTACCGTTACGTCTAGCTTGTCACCTTTGAACGTGTTTTAGACAGGAAAGGTGTTGTATTGTGGAGTATAATTTGCACACAAAATATATTCAATAAAAAGAGATAAGGTTTAGATTCAACCTCAAGTGCTTTGATCACTCCACAAATGTATTCCAAATGATTAATGTACCCTTTCCAATCTCCGTTATAGCATGGGCTATACCGAGTCGATTCTCAGGGAGAGATTGCGATGGAAGCGTTACGGTTCGTAGTGAAGAAAAGAAAACGAAGATTCTTCTTTGTCTTAAAAGAATAAAAATGAATTGAAAAAAGAAGTAAAAGAATTGGTGGATTTGTTCATGATGGAAATGAAAAGAAATCAAAACAAGATTGGCTTTTAGATTAACACTAAAAAAGAAAAGAAAACTTGTAAAATATTTGAAGATGGAGAAAACCATGACTAGCTAACCTTACTACCTTGCTAAAAACTTACTAAACTCCGTGATGGTGAATGCGTGCCTCATGTTGATTCATCGGCAAAGATTTGTCTTGCGTGTTGGTCTAATTACTTTCTCACTTGAATGACGGGTGATCACTCTTGGACTTGTCTTGTAGACTCATAGATGTCATTGGCCTACAAGATAGACTTTCAATAATGGAATCAAAAGAGCGACACTCAAGGGATGCTAAGGAAGAAGATACAACATTCATTAATTGAAGTAAAGAAGTTGTACAACAAATAGCGTATGTTTGGTGATCCATCTCCATGTTCCATCAAGGCACTTGTTCTAAAGACAAGGCTCTAAATGAGGCACACATGAATCATACGGAATTACAACAAGAACTTGCCAAGCAATGAAAGAAACCCATCGGAGAAGAGAAGACCATACAACTTGCAAGATTAAAGATAGCAATCACCCATGAGTTAGTAGTTAGCAAGGTTAGTGGTTAGCTAGTTCATGTTAGAAAAGTTAGCTACTAGCCATAAGAAAAGAAAAGCAAAGCATGAATTAAAGTGCAAGTAAAGTAAAGCTAGAATTAAAGAAAGCAAGTAATACTAGAAAATGCTCAAGTAGAGAGAAGAGAATGGATGAATCCTTACTTCACAAGTTGTCACACCTTGGTCTACACAAGCTTTCTCTCTCTTACAACTCTCTTTCTTTGCAGAATTTCTAGGGAGGAAGAAGAAGATCTAAAGCACTAAAATCCTAGAGAAAAAAATACAAAATTACAAAGCTTTATCCTCTATTCTCTCCTCTCCTCTATTTTCGCTGGTCCTGGGGCTGTATTTATAGGCCTCAGAGAGAATTCTCTTGAACCCGAACAGGTGGCAGGAATCTGGGGATCAACGGCCCAGATCTTGCCGCGTAGGCGCGGCAAAGCGCGGCAAAGCTGAGGCCGTTGATCAACAGATTTCTGTTGAGAATTTGTTACAAGTTTGTTAGCCACATGGACCTTCTGGAAGAGTAAGCTGGCGCGTAGAATTCTCCAGATCCTGGCTCAAACTTGGGCTCTCTTTTGGGCTTTGATTTAATCTCCTTTAATTCTTGATAATTAAAGAGATTTTTGGCCTTTTCTCATTTCAGATGTGGACCTGCAAAAATAGAGAGAAGAAGATTAAAATGACATTTTTATTTACAATATGCATGGTATAGATGTGGTAAAATATGCAAAATTGAATATCAATCACACCCCCACACTTATTCTTTTGCTCGTCCCGAGCAAAACAAAGAAAAGAAAAACTATACTACCAATTTTATTACACCACTTTCGTAGGTGACACGATTGCACTGAGCACGTGCAACAAGCCGTTAAACCTCTAGGTTACCCTAGAGGAGGAGTGTTGTCTCCTGAGGGTTTTCAGCGGATTGCACCCACAAAATCCATAAAGAAAGAAACAAATGTTAGTGTTTTGAAAATTCATTTTGAAAGAGAGACATGTTTTCAAACTATTTTTGCAAAAATATAAGTGATCTTAGGTCATAAGTCCACCTATAATTATTTTTTTCTTAAACTTAGTCTCCATGCAAGATCTTGTCTTCAATTAAGGTAAGAATTCAAAATTGGATTGAATATTTTATCTCTCATAAAACCTAGATAATATGCACTTTGTGATAGTGAAGATTTCTGAGATTTCAACTCTAACCATCAAGCCATTTATTTATATATTTATTTTCTTTTTCTTTTTTTTTCTTCTTTCTTTTTTCCTTCTTCCCTTAGTTTTCTTAGGCTTTCTAGTTCACCCATGTAGCGAGCCTATAACCGATGACTCCCAAAACAGACGGTCCTAGGGCACCAGATGAGAAAACATCCCTCGGGTTTAAGGACTCGAGTGAAAAAGACCCCAAACTAAGGGGGATTATTTTTTAATCACCGTTAGGCGTGAATAATCATGCTTCTTGAGGCATAATTATCCAGCTTAATAAGTGATGTTCTATTTATATATTTTTTTCTTTTTTTATATTTTTATGGCCTTTTTGGTCTTTGTTTCCATCCAAAAATTGTGTAAGTGTGAAGTACATACTATCTAAGGCAAAAAATTCAAGATAAAATTATCTCCCCAATCTTTTATACTTAACCTATAATTTTAAACAAGATCCATTATTTCAACTAGGTTTAAGATGCCATAATTAAGGCTTTCTTAATTTCTAAGATCATCTTATTTTTCTTAAAATAGATCAAAACTTTGTCTCTTATTCAAAAAGTTTTTTTTTAAAGAAAGAGAAAATTCCTATACAAAAGAGAAGATTTCTAAAAGTATCCTAAAAGAGGTGTAAAAGAAAGAAAAAAGTTTTTAAAGAAAGAGAAAATTCCTATACAAAAGAGAAGATTTCTAAAAGTATCCTAAAAGAAGTGTAAAAGAAAGAAAATCTAAAAACTCTAAGTTAGTAAACCCTCCCCCACACTTATCTCATGCATTGTCCTCAATGCATCGTGATATATGTATGCATGAAACAAATAGAAAGGGAAGGAAAAAATTACCTCAAGGTGGTGGTTCCGGTGGCGGTCTGATTGGTCCACGAAACATGGCCCAATCAACTTTACTTTGGGTTTGGAGGAACCCACCAGAAATATCATGAATACAACCCACTAAAAAGATAAATCCATGAAGGATCTTTATTAAGTATTTGACCCCATCTAATTTCCATTTTCCATAATTAATTTCGGAGTCAAATTTATCAACCACCTTATCCCAGAATGGTGTATGAAATGATAGAACAGTTGACTTGGACTCAGGAAGAACATGAACTAATACCGACTCAGGAAGGTGACGCAAGTCAAGTAAAGGTTCAGGAGTCGAAATGAGTTCAGGAATTGGGTCCAAGTTAAGAAGTTGAAACTCCAGTCCACATGTATTGTCCAACAATGGAATGTGACCTAATATGGGTGATATCTCTTTACTTCCAATATTAAGGAATTCTAGCTCATCGCCATACAATTCTTCAAAACTAAGGTCAACATCCGGAAGTGTACAATCAGTTAACTGACCCCGAGTTGACATGATCTTGTCAGCGAATAGGTCTTCAGAAGTAAAGAGATTGTGAGAATCTAGGTCACATATCTCATTGAGTTCAATATCAAAAAATGGAAAACTTGCCAATTTGTCAATAGTATCTTCAGAAGTGTATAATTGGTCAAGTTCAATATGATCCTCAAAGATGGGTGACTCAACTTCATTATGAATTGGGGCAGGATCCAATGTCGACTCCGGGAAAAGATTGAAGTCAGGTAAAGATACCGGAGTCATTATTGAATCAGGAAAAAGAATTGAATCACTAAGTTGGGGTTCAAGATCATATTCATTGTCAAGTTCTATTTCAGGAAAAGGAAAACTTGCCAAAATGTCAATGGGATTTGAAGTTTGGACAAGTTCAGATGAGCGTGATGAAATAGAATCTTGATTTCCAAACTACATGACTCATCGGCTTTAACAGAGTGGCTAGTGACACCAGATCTGGTCAAACGGTGAGAACGTAGAGATTCGACCATAATATCTATGTCACGATTTCTAGCATTTTGAGTATGAGTCATGGCTTCAAGCATCTTTCCATAATTGATGAATTCATTGTTTTGATGAAAAGATGAAGTGTTGTCTTGGAAGTGATAGTGAAATTGTGAGTCCATCAGATTTTGGGATTTGTATTTGGACTCACGCATACTCATTTCCAAAATTGATGGTGCTTTATTTTGGATTGGTGGAATTGAGTATGTATCTTGAAAATATTGTGGACTGGGTGGATATGGTGGACAAGGAGGTTGAAAATTTGACTCGGGGTACGTGAATCCCCAATGACTCTGTGACGAGTTGAAATTATTTTGGAAATGATAGTTATTAGATGGGGGGTATGGGTTATATTGATTCGGATAAGACCAATCCGGCACACTAGGTTGGTCAAAGTTATGGTATGCCGGGTTGGTAATATCCGAAAATGAAGTCGGTGTGTAATATGGATTATTATTAAAGTTGGAAAAATTGTTATTATAAGCCATATCACACAATGAAATACAAAAAGAAACAAACAAATAAACAAACAAAAAGGAAAAAATTCTAACCTAAGTTAGGGTAGACCTATGACCTAGACAACTCCTAACTGATTAGACCGTCCACGGGAGGTTTAGTTGTAGACTTTGACCACAAGCTAATCAGCCAGGTCAGGGCAAGGTTGTTGGGAGGTTTTCCGTCAAAGACGTTCCTTAATTAAGTAACCACCAACCTTCGGGCTTTCGGCCCTCAATCCCTTTCCTAGACACTGATTTTACAAGAGTCAATTTCTAACACTTTTCCCCCTTAGGATAATCTCTTAAATGAGTCCGAGATATCCCTAGGGCCAACGTCTACTTTTTTATTAAATTAGGCTTGGGTTAGTGAGTGCTGGAATGGTGGTTTTTAGGCTAAGGAAAGGGTAATGAAATCCCCACCTTATCTTATTTACTGGGTATGCCCTTAAAATCGATTTTGTGCAAGTGTACGATATAAACAAACAAGGTTCACTCAAAGCTATAAAAATCAAACAAGGAGTGAGTCCTAGTCAATATGCAATGCGCACGTACCTTGCATCCAGCACTCTTCAACAGTAAAAGTAAATGTATTGAAAAGACACGTGCCTAGAATGCAAATGTCTAAACAATTTTTAATGTTTCAACCAATGTTATACTGTTTATTATAATTAGCAGGAGTATGGTGAAGCATACAAAAAAAGAATTATTGCAGAAGCTGTATTTTGCAAAGCTGAAGACCCTGCAGAAAACTTGTCAGTAGTGAACTCAGGAATGCCGCAAATCTGCGGCCGGGGCCGAGATTCTGCGGCAAAACTGAGGGATCCTGGTCTCTGCTTTCAAGAGCAGAGGCCCAGGTCCACTTATATGTTACTGCAATGCTATTTTCCTGTTCTCTTCACCTGTAACCTACAACAGAGAAGAAAATTCGTTTAGTTCTTCACTTAAAATCAAAAACCGTTGCTCTCCCCCTCCCGCAACGACGCCAATTTGTTTAGACGGGAAAGGTGTTGTATTGTGGAGTATAATTTGCACACAAAATATATTCAATAAAAAGAGATAAGGTTTAGATTCAACCTCAAGTGCTTTGATCACTCCACAAATGTATTCCAAATGATTAATGTACCCTTTCTAATCTCCGTTATAGCATGGGCTATACCGAGTCGATTCTCAGGGAGAGCTTGCGATGGAAGCGTTACGGTTCGTAGTGAAGAAAAGAAAATGAAGATTCTTCTTTGTCTTAAAAGAATAAAAATGAATTGGAAAAAGAAGTAAAAGAATTGGTGGATTTGTTCATGATGGAAAATGAAAAGAAATCAAAACAAGATTGGCTTTTGGATTAACACTAAAAAAGAAAAGAAAACTTGTAAAATATTTGAAGATGGAGAAAACCATGACTAGCTAACCTTACTACCTTGCTAAAAACTTACTAAACTCCGTGATGGTGAATGCGTGCCTCATGTTGATTCATCGGCAAAGATTTGTCTTGCGTGTTGGTCTAATTACTTTCTCACTTGAATGACGGGTGATCACTCTTGGACTTGTCTTGTAGACTCATAGATGTCATTGGCCTACAAGATAGACTTTCAATAATGGAATCAAAAGAGCGACACTCAAGGGATGCTAAGGAAGAAGATACAACATTCATTAATTGAAGTAAAGAAGTTGTACAACAAATAGCATATGTTTGGTGATCCATCTCCATGTTCCATCAAGGCACTTGTTCTAAAGACAAGGCTCTAAATGAGGCACACATGAATCATACGGAATTACAACAAGAACTTGCCAAGCAATGAAAGAAATCCATCGGAGAAGAGAAGACCATACAACTTGCAAGATTAAAGATAGCAATCACCCATGAGTTAGTAGTTAGCAAGGTTAGTGGTTAGCTAGTTCATGTTAGAAAAGTTAGCTACTAGCCATAAGAAAAGAAAAGCAAAGCATGAATTAAAGTGCAAGTAAAGTAAAGCTAGAATTAAAGAAAGCAAGTAATACTAGAAAATGCTCAAGTAGAGAGAAGAGAATGGATGAATCCTTGCTTCACAAGTTGTCACACCTTGGTCTACACAAGCTTTCTCTCTCTTACAACTCTCTTTCTTTGCAGAATTTCTAGGGAGGAAGAAGAAGATCTAAAGCACTAAAATCCTAGAGAAAAAATACAAAATTACAAAGCTTTATCCTCTAATCTCTCCTCTCCTCTATTTTCGCTGGTCCTGGGGCTGTATTTATAGGCCTCAGAGAGAATTCTCTTGAACCCGAACAGGTGGCTGGAATCTGGGGCTCAACGGCCCAGATCTTGCCGCGTAGGCGCGGCAAAGCGCGGCAAAGCTGAGGCCGTTGAGCAACAGATTTCTGTTGAGAATTTGTTACAAGTTTGTTAGCCACGTGGACCTTCTGGAAGAGTGAGCTGGCGTGTAGAATTCTCCAGATCCTGGGCTCAAACTTGGGCTCTCTTTTGGCTTTGATTTAATCTCCTTTAATTCTTGATAATTAAAGAGATTTTGGGCCTTTTCTCATTTCAGATGTGGACCTGCAAAAATAGAGAGAAGAAGATTAAAAATAACATTTTTATTTACAATATGCATGGTATAGATGTGGTAAAATATGCAAAATTGAATATCAATCAGAACGGTAGAAATCTTGGGCTCGGTGATTTCACAATCGGTTATGCCCATATTACCTCTGAGCTGACAGATAATCAAGTCTTAATTTTCAGTCCAGTAGGAACTATCCCTTTATCGTTATGTCCAGTTCGCCACCTCTAAACGACAGGGTTCTGAGTCTAGTAACTCCCAATCGGTTATATCCATATTACCTCTGAACGACGGGTACCTAGATCTTTCTCTCTTATGGTACTTCAACTGTCATGTCCAGTTCACCACCTTTGAACAGATGAGTCCATAACTTTGTTCTCCTTCCCTCTATCAAGGTCAAGAGCTCTTGCTGCCATGTTAACATTAAACCTCTGAATAGCAGATTGCGAATCTGAGGTCCCTTAGTTGGTCATGTCCAGTCAACCTCCTCTGAACCAACAGGAGTCCAGATTCAATTTATCTCTGTAGTCCCTGATGGACTAGCTGCCAAGTTAATACGACTACCTCTGGCAGCGGATCTGAAGTTTAATGTGTCTTAGTCTATCACGTCCAGTTTATCACCTCTGAATAGACGGGTCCCTAAAATCGGATTCACCTCCATTTTGTCATCATATCCAGGTCATCACTGTTGAATGGTAAAATTTCTCATAGCTAGTTTGTCACTTTTAATTGGCAAATCCTAGGCTTCATTTGTCTTAGTTCAGTAGGAATTATCATAGATTGTGGTATCTAATTTATCATAACTTAATCACAAATCTAATGATCTTTAATCTGTTATGTTAATATTTACCTCTGAACAGTAATGATCGTCATGCTCACTCTTTTCTATCCTCATCTCAACATGATTTGAGTCGAGTCATTTTTCAAATTTATAATTAATTCTATCAGCTCACCATCTCTGACTAGATTAGTTATACCTGTAAATCACCTAGAGGGGGGAGTGAATAGGTGATAATGCTAATCTAGAAACTAAATGCAGAAGCTAAAACAATTTTTACAACATACTTTTATACAACCAACAAGTGTAGCCGAATTCCCCGTGAAGGGCTCTGGACTAACTCCTCTTGATTCCCCTAGATAAGGGTTGAGGTGTTATATGAAGCTCTTGTGGTTAAGTATAAGTGAGGCACACACACAAGCAAGCCAAGCATATAATGATATAGCAATATGAAAGTTGCAAGGCACAACACAAGCAGTATGAATGATATGAAATGAATGATGCTATGCACAAATAAAAGAGAGAGAGTTGAGAGACAATGGATCAAACGCGAACACAAAGATATGTTTCGAGGTTCGAGTCCTTAGCTCTACGTCCCACCGCCTTCACCGAGAAGATTTCCAATCCACTATCTCCCACCGAGGGAACCTCCACCGAGGAGGATTTGTATAACAAAGGAGTACCGAACTCCTCTCTCAAACACCGCCTCACAACCGAGGGGTAGGCCCGTAGCCAAACAACAACCATCCACCTCACACTTGAGGGATACAAACCAACTCCAACTACACCTCACCAAGAGGGAGTAAACAACAATCTCTACCTCTACCAAAGAGGGAGCAAACCAATCACCCGATCAACCTCTACCAAAGAGGAATACAACAAAAGTAAGGGTGTTTACAACTTGGGGGCTTAATCAACCTCAAACAATCTCTTTTCCACAAACAAATCCTAATAGAATAGGATAGAAGATATAGCTCAAGTGAAAATCAAGGTGTATTTGAAAATCAAATAACAAAGAAAAATCCTTGGGAAAACACTTGCAATATGATAGAAATGAAGATCTAAGGCAATATCCCAAAAACCTATTTTTCTTTGATTTTCCAAAACCCTTGAAAACAATAAAGATGAAATCTTTAAGCTCTTAAACACTTTTGAAAACTTGTTTTTAAACCAGAGAATGGGGAAATTTTTGCTCTAAAAATCTTATCAAACACCCCAAGAGATGGGGTATTTATAGCCCAAACAGAAACTAGCCGTTAGGCTGATCTGGCAGCCTGACAGGCTGGCAGTCGACCGACCGGTCGACCGCCAACGGTCATAAATATGACCGTTGGGCAATCCCGATTGACCTCCCGGTCGACCGCCCAGATACAGAGAGCAAAGCTCTCTGGTCCGGTTGACCGCCCGGTCGATCAGCCCACGTGTCTGCCAGACGTGCATGTAGGCTGTCTAAAAATCACTAAAAGACAAGCCATTAAAAAATAGAGTTTCAAGACGCGAAGACTCAACATCAAGGCGCGTAGGCTCGACACCCGCGTCTCAACATCAAGACGCGTAGGCTCGACACCCGCGTCTCAACATCAAGACGCGTGGGCTCGACACCCGCGTCTCAACCTCAAGGCGCGTGGGCTCGACACCCGCGTCTCAACATCAAGGCGCGTAGGCTCGACACCCGCGTCTCAACATCAAGGCGCGTGGGCTCGACACCCACGTCTCAACATCAAGGCGCGTGGGCTCGACACCCGCGTCTCAACATCAAGGCGCGTGGGCTCGACACCCGCGTCTCAGCATCAAGACGCGCGCCTCGGTTATAACTGCCCTGGTTATTTGGGCTAGTCACCACCCACATAGCGGGGAAGTGGGGAAGTTGGCCCCTCATCGTGGAGCATTTTTAGGGGGCACGTTCACCCCTAGGACCTCTATAAATAGCCTCGTTTGCTATGAGGTCGAGGCAATCAGAAGAGAGGGGATAGAAAAGAGGGCGATCAGAAAGGCATCTGGCATCAAGAGGATCAGAAGATCACAGAGAGAGACAGACCGAGACAGGAGAGAGCTCAACTCTTCGTCAAGCTCGCTGCGTACGAGTTGTTCTTTGCCTACTTTCTCTTTGAGAGTTTTGGTAGACAGAGCTGTGCTACTCCCTCTACCAGCCAAAGAAAAGATTCCCTGACGATCCCGACGGTCATCGGTCAACGGAGAATAAGATTCACTCTCCACCGCCACACGAAGAACCCAGCACTAAACAAAGGGAGGATTCAAGACTCAACATCCTCCCTCCCTTGTAACTGGAAGGAAGAGCAGTTTGTTGTAATTTTTTCATTTGATTCAAGGAAAACTTTACAGTAAAAGACCTCTTTCTCTTTTTTTCGGCGCGTACAAGAGAGATGGCGCTCCGCTGGGGACTACATTTGTCACTGATGAGCAAATCGTGGCGCAGGATGACGTCCTCCGTAAGGGGAAGATGGTCGAATCGCTCATTGTCGAATTCGACCAGGTGAAGTACGAAGAGTTTCTCTCTTCCGGCTCCAAGAGCCCAAAGACCCGCGTCTGCCGCCGGGTCTCGACGGGGAATGGCCTCGAGGCCCGATCTGTGGCTCTCTCGGGCGCTGCTGCTGCCAACTGTGCCAAGCAAGGTACACGCGCCAACGCCTCTCAGAAGGCCCGCGTGGTCCCAGGCACAACTGCCTTTGCGACCAACCGCTTCGCACAGAACACCCGCGTCAGCGTCTCTCAGGAGACCCGCGTGGTTAAAATCCCTGATGTTCAGCATCAGGATGTTGTTGGTCTCTCTCCACCTCCGCGACGCAACCGAACGCTGAGCGTCGACAGAGGAGACGTGCGCGCCAGCTGCAAGTTGGAACCTCTGGTTGTCTGACTGAGGCTGGACGCAGCATACAAACTGGCGCCTTGCTCACGCCCCGCGAAGTCCGCGTTTGGCGGCCCAAACGCGAGATTCCTCCAGTTAGGTCCTCTGAGGACCAACTCACCAAACGCCAAGGTGAAGCCTCTGCGCCTTGTCAAGCACAAGAGGCACGTACCTATAGACGTGGGGCCCAGCAGCCCACTCTCTCTCAAGTGTCTCTGCCCCGACACACCAAGCAGCAACGCGACAGGTGCGTCTTGTCTCAACAGAGACGCCAGACGCGCGCTGAACAGCTGCGGCGCGAGAACCGCGTCCCTGAAGCCTGCGTCCAGGCTGTACAGCACATGGATGCCTCCCGTCTTCGACGTTGCGAGGCTAATCTTTTCAATCCCCCTCCCATGGACTTGAGGGATTATTTGACGAAGAAAAGAAGTGCCAATCAGGCCACTTCGTCGTGTTTCTGCCAACGACTCATCCATATACTCTCTGAGTGCCATTGCGGATCAGGCGTACATCAGCAGTCTTTAGTCAGACAGCTGACCCTGATTCCCCCGTCAGCTAAAAGAAGACGCTCCCACAGAAGGAGAACCTTCTCTGACGTTGAGTACCCAGAGCTCACTGCGAATATAACAAGCAGGAGCAAGGGAAAACAACCTGCAGTCAGCTCAGATGAGTCTGACTCTAAACCGGAAGGAGTGTATCGACACACTAGCACCCGGACTGGGGCCATTCCCCAAATTGACTATAATGCCTTAGCCTATGGCATTAAAGTGAATGATTCTCACTCCGTCGTAGCGGAATCGAGGGCTTCAAACTCTTCCGTCGAGAAGGAGACCTTTGCCTACATGACAGGCACTCCTGAGGAGACGGCTAAACGTTTAGAGCAGATCCAGAAGGCACAAATGGATATGATTCTTTCTCAGCAGGAATCTATCAACTCCCTTAAGCAGGCAATTGCACAGCTGCTCGAAGACAGGAGGAGGTCTCCTCCTAAAAAGTCAAAGGGCAAAGGGAAAAAGGGAGAAAGTTCATCTTCCGAACCTTCTGAGGAGACGCGGCGATCTACTTCCGGCTCGTCCAAGTCCTCATCACAAGTAAAGGGCGACCAAGACCCGGGAAGGCTCATGCTAAAAGAATGAGTCAACTGGAGCGACGCCTCGAGGCCCTTGCCAGCCGCAAAGACCTCCAAGAAGTAGGAGTGGTCCGGCCCTACCCGGCTGAATGGGACTTGGTTCCGTACCCGCCCAAGTTCAAAGCTCCAACTCTCCAAGCCTTTGATGGGAAGGGGTCACCCAACTAGCACATCTACTACTTCAAATCCCAAACCGGGAATGTAGTAGACAACGATGCCATCCTGGCGCGTCTGTTCATCGGCACCCTGAAAGGGTTGGCCTTCGAATGGTTCATGAAGCTCCCAGAAGGTTCTATCAAGAACTGG
The DNA here is from genome assembly GCA_038442645.1 of Agave tequilana. NCBI lineage: Eukaryota > Viridiplantae > Streptophyta > Magnoliopsida > Asparagales > Asparagaceae > Agave > Agave tequilana. The sequence goes on from JAVJIF010001682.1 coordinate 119,913, forward strand.
GGCGATTTGGAGAAGCTGTTCCTAACACGCTTCTTCGAAGATGACTCGGAAGTCACGATGCCCACCCTTTTGGCTACTAAACAGCGAAAGGGAGAGTCCGTCAAATCTTTCGTGGAAAGGTTTCGGAACGTGGCACTCCGGTGTCCAAGCGGTATAACCCAGGCCACCCTGGTGGAAACATGCCGCCACAATCTCCAAACCGCACTCCTTGCTCAAATAGGAGTTGCTAAAAGCCGCACCTGGAAGCAATTAGTCCAACAAGGTGAACAGGCTGAGGAGATTGTCGCTCGCGCCAGAGCGGAGGAAGGTAAGCCTAGGCCGGAAAGGTCGACGAGGCGTGCGCCAGACACATCCCTCCAAACAAAGCGGAAGGATAATTTGGCAACGGAGACCAAATCTCCCGCCAAACCTCAATCAGGCAAGGCGAGTGGCTCTTCAAGCCAGCCACGCACCAACAAGCAATATTCCTTCAAGGAGGAACATGTCGATTCGATCTTTAAACTACTCAACAAGAGCAACCGATTGAAGCTCCCTGAAGCTAGGCGCCCCGAGGAAGTCGGTAAGACCGACAATCCCACCTATTGCTTGTACCACAGGATGCTGGGGCACCCTACTAAGAGCTGCTACGTCTTCAAGGACATCCTTCAAGCTCTGATTGACGCGGAGGTGTTAAAGCTCCGACCAGAGCAGAAGAAGGTGACGGCTAATGTGACGTCAGTTCTCCAGTTTGGAAGACAACCCCAACGCCTGCGGGGGTGGTCCCTATTCCAAGAGGAGAGCTGAGAGTGGTCAACACAGACTCTCACCAGCAGCAAGCGAAAGGCTTGGTATCCGTTCCTACACCTCAAGGGAAAACCATGTGGGTCCACCCTGACCTTGTCAACAACAGCAATGGACTACTGTGACCAACAGGAAATCCAAAGGCAAGGCAAAAGCCTCATCCTGCAATGTGGTGGGTGCCTCCTCTCGAGAAGCCGAGACTGATGTTCCCTCGTTAACCGACTCAGAGGAAGAAACAATAGTCTTGGCCACAGAGCCCAACCAATCGATGGTGGGAACCCGCTCAGGACAGCCCTACTTGAAGCAGTATGGCGAAACGGCGGCAACCCCTCCACAACCAGTTGCAGAGCCAACCAAGCCCTCCACAAAACAACCCGTGGAGAAAAAGAAGGAGACTCGATTTTCTCGAGCCCTTCAAAAGGGCATCGCGGAGGGATCTACGGCGCCTTACCGCTTTGATGTCCTGGCTCAATTGGCCAACATCCCGGCACGGATTGCCTTGTATGAGCTTCTTAGGCTGTCAAAGTCGACCAGAGAAGCTCTACAAGAAGCTCTAGCAAATGCCGAGGTCTTCATGACCCAGGTGCCGAAGGAGGAAGATGTAGAGGATTGCCTCCACACCTCCCCAAACGCTCCCTGCATTACCTTCACAGCAGATGATATGCAGGTTAAAGGGAAGCATGATCGACCCCTGTATTTCACAGGGTATATTGGATCGTCTGAGGTGAACCGCATTCAGGTAGATCCAGGGTCCGCGCTGAGCATCATGCCTCGCTGGGTCATGCAACATCTGGGCATCCCTACTTATCGTTTGAGCCCTACTCAGACAACTATCTATGGGTTCAATGCCAACCAAACCCGTCCGATGGGGAAAATTAAGCTCAAGTGCCAGATTGGAAGCCTCAAGTCGGAAGTGACATGCTACATCATCGACGCCGACACTTCCTACAATCTATTGCTGGGACGACTGTGGATTCACCGCAACTCCATTGTTCCCTCCACTCTCCACCAGGTCATGAAATACATTGACGGGAGTGGAAAGGTGCAGACGTTGATTGCCGAAAGGTATCCGTTCAAAGGGGTAGAGAATTATTTCACCGATTCTTTGCTGTACCAAGATCCGGTGGAGACGGCTGAAGTCCCGCGACCAGAGGAGCCAGACTCTGGTAACGAAGCTGACACCGAGCCCGAGAAAGAAGAGTGCCTGTGGGAGTTAGAACCACTTGTAAAGAGCACTAATAAGCTCGATGTTGATGATACCACTGACGATGTAGGCGGTTGGTATTTTAATGAAGATTTAGATTTTGCGTATTTTTCTGTGTTTGCTTCTGATTCAGTACCATCAGACACTAGCACCGAAGTAGACGATGACCCCTGGTCGGCAATAGATGCTTTAACATCGTTGCATGTACCAGTGAAGTCGTCCTTCGAGACATACCAAGATAATGGTAATGCGCAAGAATCTATATTTATTGTTCCAGCAAGACGGAAAGGCCAAAAACCAATTCTTTTTGGGCGAATCTCGTCTGAACCAACGCCCCACGAAGAATCGAAAGGCGAAGAGGAATCCCCTCAGTTCAGTCATTATGAACCAAAAGCACTCAAATGATGAGATGTATGGGGTACGACCTGACCAACAGGCCCGGGTTGAACTTCGGCAAAGGAAGGAGGACGCTGCTTCGATCCTTTGTGCCGAAAGGGAAGGCCCCCGATTATTATCATCGGACGCACCGGGGGTTGGGCTATGTATCAACTCCAGTCCCATCAGCCTCCGACTCTCAAGAATCGTCGAGTAACGATTACTCTTCAGACACTTCATCTTGGGAGTCAGATGTCAGTGTCGGCAACATCTTCAAGGAACTTTCAGTGAACATGGTTTCGACAAGCCACCTGGAAGATAGAAATGAAGAAATGATCCAATCTGATACAGATCCTTGGATCAAACATTTAAATGCTCTTTGGGACACTCGCTTTGAACAGCGCGAGCCACCCACAGAAGACAAGGTTGTTCAGATCAACCTAGGAGATGAGGCTAACCCTAAGCCCATCTTCATAAGTGACAGTCTGTCACCTTCAGAGAAAAAGGATCTAATATCTCTTGTACAAGAGTATATAGACGTCTTCCCTTGGAATTATGAGGACATGCCAGGACTCGATCCTCAGGTGGCTATGCACCGCCTCAACATCAATCCGGACGTAAAGTCTGTCAAATAACAACCGCGACGGTTTCGTCCAGAAATAATGGAGGCAATTCAATCAGAAGTCAGAAAACTTATTGATTCTGGCTTCATCAGGGAAGAACAACATCCCGACTGGGTAGCCAACATCGTCCCCGTCGCCAAGAAGAACGGGAAGATCCGGATCTGCATCGACTTCCGCGATCTAAACGAGGCCTGCCCCAAGGACGAATTCCCATTGCCGATCACAGATGTCATGATTGACAATACTTGTGGATTCGAACGAATGTCCTTCATGGACGGATTCTCAGGATACAATCAAATCAAAATGTATCCTGATGACGAAAAGCATACCTCTTTCAGGATACCTCTAGGGGTATATTGCTACACCGTCATGCCCTTCGGACTGAAAAATGCAGGGGCAACATACCAAAGGGCCATGAACGGCATTTTCCATCAGCAAATACGCAAAACGGTGGAATGTTATGTTGATGACATCGCGGTAAAAAGCCGCACTAAAGGTGATCACATAGCGGACCTGAAGGTAGTCTTCGACATCATGCGGGCTCATCAATTGAAGATGAATCCCACAAAGTTCTTCCTGGGGGTGGCCAGTGGCAAATTCTTAGGATTTGTTGTAACATCCACCGGAATTCACTTGGACCCGGAAAAGGTTCGCGCTATCCAGGAGATGCAACCCCCGAGAAATCTCAAAGAACTTAGGGGATTGCAGGGACGATTGGCGTACATCCGCAGGTTTATCTCAAACCTCTCCGAAAGATGCCAACCCTTCGCTAAGTTAATGAAGAAGGGTGTCTCATTCATTTGGGATGACGCTTGCCAACAAGCGTTCGAGGAAATCAAGCAATACCTCACCCAACCACCAGTCCTTGCGGCTCCGGTATCCGGAAAGCCTTTCCTGGTGTACGTCCGGGCAATGGATCATTCTTTGGGAGCTCTACTAGCTCAGAATGATGATCAAGGACGAGAGCAAGCAATCTACTATTTGAGTAGAACAATGATCGGAGCCGAACATCGGTACAACCCAATCGAGAAGGAATGTTTGGCATTAGTGTTCGCCATTCAGAAAATGCGACACTATCTGGTAGGCCAAACTATAAACGTCATATCAAAAGTCAACCCTCTGAGGTTACTTATGACTAAGCCTTCATCATTAAACGGCCGGCTGGCAAAATGGGCCATATTGCTCTCCCAATATGAGATGCACTTTTTACCACAAAAGGCTATTAAGGGACAAGCAGTGGTGGATTTCCTAGCTGAACACCCAGATCTGAGGGCAGCCAAAGTCTACGAGGATCTCCAAGATGAAGTTGCTGAAGTCTGCCTGACTCAGACATCGTTCGAAAGTCAAGTATGGCAACTTTTCTTCGACGGTGCATCAAGAACAAGCCCAAAGGGACACGTAGTATCGGGGGTAGGAGTAGTACTCGTATCCCCACAAAATTATGTGATTCCCCGAGCTGTCTCATTAACTGAGCCTTGTTCCAACAATGTGGCGGAGTACAACGCTCTTTTGATTGGGATGCAATTCGCCGATGAGATTGGCGTTAAAAATCTCGAGGCATACGGCGACTCTAAACTCATCGTCAGCCAAGTTCGCGGGGAGTACGAAGTCAGACATGAGGACCTAGTACCCTACCACAACGCAACTATCCGCATGGCCGAGGGGTTTACAAGCTTCTACATCGACCATGTACCGCGCAGGCAAAATGCGCACGCGGATGCACTCGCATCCCTCGCGGCCTCCTTAGCTCTTCCAGCTGGAGCAGTGGAGAAGATATTCGTCTACAACCACGACCTGTATTGCCTGAGAAATGCTCTCGAGGGCTATCAGGAGTCAAAGGGAGATTGTCAAGGCAAAGAAGCACTGGAATTGTCAACCGGTTCAGAGCTTAAAGACTGGCGATTCCCCTACATTGATTTCGTCTTATACGACATTCTCCCTGAAGACACCAAAGAGGCGGCTGCCATTCGAAAGAAAGCCCCCAAATTCTATTATAATGCGATTACGCGAACATTGTATCGTCGATCGCATGAGGGATCTTACTCCGGTGCCTTTCACCGAAAGAAGCCAAAGAGGTATTGAGAGAAGCCCACGACGGTATGTGTGGAGCCCATCAACCTGGTCCAAAACTGGCACATCGACTCCAAAGATTGGGTTACTATTGGCCCAAGATGGTTGCCGACGCCGTCACCTATGCTAAAAGATGCCACGCTTGCCAAGTGCATGACGATTTCATCCATCAAGCACCAGGGTATCTCCATTCTACAACCTCTACCTGGCCATTTGAAATGTGGGGGATGGATGTGGTTGGCCCTATCAGCCCACCATCATCAAAAGGACATCGGTTCATTTTGGCAATAACCGATTATTTCTCTAAGTGGGCTGAGGCCATTCCTTTGAAGGAGGTCAAATCGTCGAACGTGATCAAGTTCGTGAAACATCACGTTATTTACCGTTTCGGTGTACCTCGACGAATTGTCCATGACAATGGACCTCAGTTCATCAGCCAGGCTTTTCAGAGATTCTGCGCTAAGTTCAGAATCCAGAGTGTGTCCTCAACATCATACTATCCTGCCGCTAACGGCCTCGCAGAAGCTTTCAACAAGACTATTGGCAAGCTTCTCAAGAAGTTCATCTCGAAAAGTCAACGAGACTGGGACGACAAGTTGGGTGAATGCTTATGGGCTTACCGCACAACTGTGCGAACCCCGACTAAAGCTACGCCATTCTCTTTGGTATACGGGTGTGAAGCCGTGCTCCCACTGGAAATCCAAATTCCATCTCTACGCGTCGCCTTGACAGCGGAGATGACAACAGAGGAGAAGCATCGACAGCGACTCCAGGAACTGGAGGCCTTAGATGATAAACGTCTGCAGGCCCAACAACAAATCGAGCTCTACCAAGCTCGTATTACCAGAGCCTTCAACAAGAAAGTTAAAATGCGAACTTTCAAGAAAGGTGATCTTGTCTTAGCCGTCAGAAGACCCATGGTAATGATGCACAAGACAAAAGGAAAATTCCAATCCAAATGGGAAGGACCATTTGTAATAGAGTCAGTCTACTCAAATGGGTCATATCGCCTCATAACCTCAAATGGCGATACACTCATGATGCCGATCAATGGCAGGTTCCTGAAGAAATACTATCCTTAGATGGTATTCTTCCGCTGATCAAGTTAAAAGTACACCTCTGATCAAAGTAAGAAGAATTTCTTCATTATAACATCCGACGCCCCCGACGGCTAAGGATAGAGGAAAACGTTGGCTTCTAAGCCCAACATAAGTCTTCGACAACTTATCATGCTGAGGGGAATAGCATGGCTAGCCCAACTCAAACGGTAGTTGGTAAAGGCACCTCAAATCCGTTGATAGCTGAGGGTTTGCTAAAAATCCTAAGTGGACTTGGCTCCACTCTTTCCTCCAAAATCCCTTACCAATTCTCATCCACAGAATGGTAGGTCTACAAAATACAACCATTACTAAGTTAACACTATACCTCTAGTAATGGAAACTTTTCAATATTCCTTGTCGAGTACAAATTTTGTTTGTCAACTCTACACGGAGTATCAAACTTTCAAATTTGCCAAGTTAACACTATACCTCTGGCACTTCAAATTTTCACTTGTCAATTCTCACCACACCAATAGAATGACAGGTCCTCAAATTGCTCTTATCATGAGTCAATCTTTGTCAAGTTAATACTACACCTCTGACAAATTACTGTTAAAGTTTAAACACCACACCTCTAAACAGTAATCAGGTTTCTGTCAGGTTTAATATTACACCTCTGACAATCACTTTTCTTCAGACTTCCATATCGAAGCTGAAATGGATGATGCTAAGTTAACATTACACCTCTAGCATCAAGTCATTGCTAAGTTAAACAATACACCTATGGCCATGACTTTCCCTCGAACTTCCTCATACAAGCCGAGATACCAATGCTAAGTTCAACATTACACCTCTAGCATTACCCTCACTGTCAAGTTAAACATTACACCTATGACAGTGACACTTCTGAGTTAAGTTAATATCATACCTCTGACTCACATCCTTGTCAAGTTAACATTACACTTCTGACAAGACCACTTTCAACCCGTTAAGTTAATATCACACCTCTAATGGTAACAAACTTTCCTAGATTCCCCACGAGTCTAGTCTCACTTGCTATTCTCTTCAATAGAATAACAAGTCTACCTAAAAACATTGTTAGGTTAATACTACACCATCAACAGTGTTTCCATCAAATCCCCAGCTGAGCTCAATCAAGTTAATCCCAAACACTTGATAAAAGTTCACCCTCCCTGGGGGTACCAATTCTACTTGTCACTTTCTCTTATAAAGTGGCAGGTTCACCAAAAATTATTTCATCTCTGTCAAGTTAATATTACACCTCTGACAGTATTGTGAGAGTTCCTGAAACAGGATCTTTCCCTACAAAGTTTGACTTATTAAGATTATTATCATAATTTTGACAAAGTCAAAGATTCTTTGCTTCTATGAGTCTAACTGAAGACAAAAAGTTCAAGACAATAAAAGAGGCAAAAAGAAAAGTGTCGCTTTTATTTATATCCAGGCATACGAAAGTGATACAAAACGCTCTCTTATACGATAAGATTGAGTGTTACAATTAAGGAGTACAAAGAAGTCCCTCTCTCTCTCTCTCAGAGGCCGTACTCACTCCTTGAAGCCGCATCTAATTCTAAGTGCACGATGACTGAAGAAGTGCCAAACTGTGGCGACAATTGGAGCCGGTTGAACTATGGTGCATGACGTAAACATCGGAAGAGCCCTAGCTGACTAAGCTAAGAGCAATGGTGTTCTTGAGGTCTGGTGGCAGCAGAAAGCCCTGCAACCCTTCATTCATGAGCATCTCTTTCGCCAGAAGGCCATCCAACGAACATGGAGTGTCCTCGATGTCACTTTTGGAGTGGGAGAGGAAGAGGATCCTATCTGCCACTGTATCCACCGTAACCTCCTCGCCGCCATACTTACCCTGACCATCCCTTGCCAGCAGGCATGACTGGTACAGTGGATCTGAAGAGACCTTGGCGAGGGTTAAGTCCTCGTCAGGGACATAATATATTCCCTTGTGGACGACGAGGACCATAATATATTCCCTTGTAGATGAACATCGAACGAGTTCGCCGACCGGAATATTCTTCCAGGGCCCAGCGAACCTGAAAAAGGACAATCAAGCCTACCTACAAGGAATAAACAAAGGAATCAGAAAATCTGGAACTTAGTATACTTCAACAAAGAAAACTAAGTAACAGACGCGGCTATTGTCGAAGACTTCAGACGCGGGAATGAGCCCGCGCAGTGAGTCAAAATACCGCGTCAACAGAAGCAGACGCGAATCAAAACTGTGCCACACACAGGATTCAAACGCAGTCTCATTTTGCGCCCGAGCCGAAAACACAAGGCGCGAAAGAACTCAGATGCCGAAAATTGCCATCTCCCTGTCGAGGGAACAGGGGTTGCAAAATTCGGGTCTAAAACCTTCGGCCCGAGTTGGAATTCATCCAAGTCAGTGGCCTTAAAACGCGATCTTTATGAGCAAAGTCAGCGCCAAGTGCCTAAGACTTCTATACTCGCGTCCAGGGAAGTTTAAGTCGGTGGCGCAAATTCCAGAAGGAATGCACCAACTATGACTTCATGACAACCTCTTCAAGAGATGCCAAAGTGCAAACCTGGGTGGACTAGAAACATCACGGCAAGTCGGGACGGCATACCAGCAGAGGCCTCTGTCAAGAGTTTAACTCTCTGCATCAGAGTATGGACATGGAAGGTGATCAGAGAGACACTTTGTCCTGAAGAGACCAAACAGAAGCATGAAAGCTCTGGGTCATCTTCTTCCCGGAGTCATCTTCATCCACGAAGACAGTACCCCTGTTAGAAACTCTGAAGAAGGCGGAAGTTCTCAGAGCAATCGTTCTCTTAAAAGAGAAAATAGTCTAAGATTGGGACTGCTAAAGAAGGCGAGCCCCTATTTATAGGCCGCTCCCAGTAACCGTCATTAATGGCTCATCAATTGGAACCGTCAGCCTTAATGACCGCACGATTGTCAAGTCCAATGGGAAGCTGACGCGTGGAGGGTCGCTTCGGGAAACATTGAAGACGCTGGTCTACAACCGCCAGCGCCGGTTTTCCATTAAAGGGTATTAACGCCCAAGTCCAATGAAGACCGACGCGTGGACAACTGCTTCGGGAAACAACGGATGACCCGGTTTCCCAATAGTCAGTGAAGACTTGACGTTCAAAGATCTCATAAAATCTTTATGTCAGGCCGCATGTCACGTCTGGAAGTTACATCGATACGCAGATGGAAAAACTGCGTCCTGGAACCCGCGTCTCCTTTTTCAGAATGAATGACGTCCACCTGCGTTCCAAAGGAAAGTCCGCGTGACTCAGAATCGCGTACCTTCAGCAAACAGGGCCCATTTTAAGGGAAAGCACTTGACTCAGCAAAGGACTTAGTCCATTCTGAGATTAATGGGAAAATACACAAGGCCACGTCTCTCGCGTCCGCTCGAGTCGCCTCTTCATTGGCAGGACAGACTCGCGTTACTCAAAGCCGCGTTTCTCTCTGCGAGTTGACGCCGCCGCATCTCCCTATGGATAGACGCCGCGAACTGATGACCGCGTCTCGCCATGAATTGACGCCGCGCCTCATCAAAAGGACTTAGTTCTACCTAAGGTCCTATGGGTCAAACGCCGCGTTTCATAACTTAGTCTCACCTAAGTTCAGCATTCACAGTCAGTTAATCAAAGATTGTGATCAAGAGGTCGAGTTCATCCATAGCAAGGCAACAAAGGAGGTGGAACCAAAAACTTCAAAGACTTTTATTATATTAAAAATGATAAAAGTTAATACAAAACACTCTTAGTGAACAGAGTGTCCTTTTCTTGAAAAAAAAAGAGAGAAGGCTACAAGTCCTGGTCCGCCAAAGAACTGATTTGCTCTCTAAGGTGATGTATCTTATGTTAACGCGCCTTCTCAACCTCCATGAGAGCTCGGGCCCGCAGATCCGCTTCGGACAAAAATCCCTGCGCTTGCACTCGGAGGGATTCTAGCTCGGACGAACGAACAGAGAGGTCCGCTTCAGCTTGCGCCTTGGCAACCTCTAACTCCGCTAGCCTCTTTTCAGAGGTAGCAAGCCTCTGTTCGTTGAAGACAATCATGGCCTCAGCCCTAGCTATAACAGCCCGAGAGTCAAGGATAGCCTGCTTTGCGGCCTGTATGATCGTCTCTGACTCCTCGGACTCAATCGCCAGCCTTTGGTGATCAGCCTGGACACGTTCAAGAAGACGAGTGCTATCAGTGATCTTCTCCTCCACCTCCCTTCGCTCCTGCTCTTGAGCAACAAGGAGCCTATTCAGCGTTTCTTGGGCTTCGTGGGATGAGCCGGCATCATCCTCCAGGGATCGAAGCTCTCTCAGGTGCTGTCCCAGCTGATCCACCAGCAGCTGACTCGCCTGGGCTAGCAAAGGGCCTCCGGCCAACTTGATGTTCTCGACCTGGTTTCCGAGAAACATCTGGGCGAAGTCAAGGAGCTACCCCTAGTCAGGACGAAATCGATGCATGTTCGCATCGAGGTAAGGAACTGCTGCACCGCCTGGCGTGTCAAAGCTCCATGATATCATCATCTGAAGTGCTCCCCGATCCCCTTTCTATCACGGGGTGGGGGATGTAGATCGGCTCTGTTGGTATAAGAGTTGAGCTGACTACGGGTACGGCAGGAGCAGGAGCAGCCACTGGCACTTCTGGGGGTACCACTTCTGCAGGAGCCTCCACAGCCTCAGAAACCCCAGTCAAGGCTTGGGCTATGTGGCCTCCCGGAGGGATACTGACCGTCAGACTCTCTACCTGGGCCCCCTCAGTTCTCTCTGCAAGTTATCTCAACATTAGCCAGAATGGTAAAAAGAGAAACATCCGAGACATCAAAACTTCCTTACCAAGCTGGAGGTCCAGAGATGTCGAATCCTTGGGCGAACCTGCAGAGGAGAAGTCTCCTTGATTTTAGTAGTGGCCTCCTCTTCCTGCAGAGCTGAAGTCTCGGCAGCTAGAGTCTCAACTTCTTCCGGCTGGGTCAACTCTTGCATCATCTCCTCGATATGCGAGGAGGTTGCAGCCTCGGTATCCTCAGCCAATCCTGTAGCATAACAGGAGAATGTTAAAGCCTCCTCTTAAAAATGAAAAGGGAAATCAGGTCAAAAGGGGAAGAGAGTACCTTCAGCAGGAGCAACCGCTGGTGGTGACATCGTCGCCGGCTCACACCCATGTATTTCCTCCTCCGAGATGTGTGAGAATTTGCTCGGATCAAGAGGAGCGGGTTCGTCACCATAGTCGACCTCATCCTCAAAATCGCTTTCCTCTGCGGATGGGGAAGACGACAGTTCAACGTAAGCAGCCTCGGTAGCCGGAGCTTTGCCTCTAAACACCCCAGTGGTAGGGCTGGGGTCAACCATCCGAGGACTAGAGATGAAGACAGAAGGAGACCCAGGCTGTTGTGCCTCATCCCTCCTCTGAGCTGAGGAAGACTCAGGCTGAGCTGAGATCCCCGGAATCTCAACATTGCATCCGCTCATTATATCGACCTCGAGCTCCTCGCCTCGTCAGTGGCGGTGGGTCTGTCAGCAGGCTCCCCTTCCTTGCAATCCTGAGGCTCCTGCGGTGTAACCTGCGGGCATGGACTAAGGGAGTGTCATCCTTGTCCACCTCTTCCTCCCTCGGCTCCCCAACACCAGAAGGGATGTCCGCGGATCGAGAAACTGTAGCCGTCAAGTCTTTCCGGACCTTCTTTGGGGCAGGCTCAGCAGTGGAAGTAGAGCCTTGACGATGCTTGCTCACCGCCTGTCGAGCCCTGGTTGGTCAGCTCCGCCCGCTCCGCCCTTGTTGCTCGCGGCTCCTCCCTTGACCTTCTCCCGACTTCCCTCAGAGCCTTCAGGTACTGCTCGACGCCTCGCGAGCGTTTACCGGACTCCGACCTTGCTTCGAGATTTGCATTGATACTCTCAATGCATGAATACTCCGGAATAAAGTATGGTGTCTGGTTGACTTGGAAGTACCAGGAGCAGAAGCTGAAGCTCATACGGCACTTTGATCCCTCGATAGGCAGACGGAAAGTTGCTTCCGTCCCTCCGGCCACACTGTAGTACCAAGCCCGAGCACCTTCGAACAAGTTCCCTTCGAAGGCGAGTCGAGCATTGGGATTGCCGACATAGAGTTGATCGTAGCCGAACTGTCGGGCGAAACGATTCGGCATGTACGGCTCGATTGTGCATGAAGTCCCTTGCCGGAAAAGCACATATCTGGGCCGAATGTTGATCAACCACCAGAAGACCCCCGTGGACAACCTCGTGAAGTCATCTGGGCCCGCGCGAATCAGTAAATAGATCCCCGAAAGATGCACCAGGGATCTCGGGGAAGCAGCGATTGAGCTGGTAGTTCGAAGCATCTGAAATGCATTTCCTGACGAAATACATATAAGTATTACGCCAGTCCGAACCCTCCAACCGCTGTACAAAAGGGGCGAAACCCTCACTCCAAGACACCGGCGTCATCAGGGAAGGGCAGTGCATCACGTACCAAGCCATGAGGTATGTGTAAGGCAGTTCGATCCGAGGGTTGGGGCGCTTCACCGTCGGCTTCCCCTCTGAGTCAAGGATCGGCTTGCCATGGGAGTCGACAACCTTCCCTGCCTCGCAGAAAGCTTGGGTTAACGCCCGCAACCCGCTCTGAATGCCAGCCGCCATGGCCGGGAGAAGGGCTATGGGGCTGCCATAGGCCAGGAGCACCGCCGGGTACACTACATCGGCAACAATGACTTCATGTGGCAGCGTGGGCACCACACAACGCTTCAGCCACAGCATTAAGAAGCCCACCAACAATGCTCGATCGGAGATAGGGGTCCGGGCTTGATGGTGAAAGCTTTCGAAGACCATGTCAGGTTCGAAACCGTCCTCGTTCGAAACCGTGGTGTAGAAGCCTTCAGGAGCCTGGGCGATCCTGTCGTCAATTTCCTTGTCGGAGCTGGGAGCCAGTCGGGTTATTGGATGGTCTTTCTTATTGACATTATTGAACAAGTAACTGGCCCAAGACAGCTGCTTGATTCCTCCTGACCTCCAAGTGGTTATCTGGCCGCAAATATGGAAGTGACATAGCACTTCCCAATAAGTCTCGTACATTTGAGGAGACCCTTTCTTCATAAGGTTGAGCTCCTCAGTGGTTGGGATATATTCCTCATAGGGAGAATCCCGTGTTGCCAGCCCCGAGACCTCATGCAACTCGTGCAGTGCAAGGCCCATCTCTCCGACCGGGGTGAAGAATGTCCCCGTCAAAGAATTGTAACGCTCAAGGACCCGAAGAAGTTCTGAGAACTCGGCGGGATGCCATACTGCACGGCCCTGACTGCTGGGTATAGTCCCACATGCTCTAGCAGGTCTCCAAGATCGGCAAGGACGAAGCTCACCATCCTGCACCACCAATACTTCTCGGTGGAATGAACCCACCCGGGCGCACAGAATTCAACCGGAAAATCACCCTCCACTTTCATAAACGCGTTGAGGAAGGTAGTGCCGAGTTTTGGTGTCTCTCCAACTGGGAGCTCAGACTTGCGCGACTCGAGGAACAGGCCGAGAACCGGCCTATCATGACCATCATGACGGTATACCTTCTGGGAGCCCAAGTCACCGAGGGTAATCTCAGGGACGTATCGGGATCCCATTTCATCTTCCGAGGGACGGACATGTGCTGGAGATAAGACAGCGGGAACATCCTCTCCATGTCGGGAAGAAAGAATCTTCTATCCCCTATCTGACAGAGCCATCTATAATTTCCATCATACATGGAATAGCCGCCATCACCGACACGATCTCCAAAGAAGAAGGCAGACTTCTCCAGCTTGACGCGGTCATCCGTTGTGAATGCTGCATCGGTCATAAGCACCCGAAGGGTTATCATATCAACATTGGAGAGCCTTTTCTGGCGCTCCTGTGACTTGTCAGCAGTCACAGGTACTGTCCTTCGTAGCACAAAGGCCAGATCACGGTCAGCACCACCTACATGTCCAATGTGGCGCTTCTTGGCGAGTGGGGCAGAAGGGTGTGGTACTGCAAAAGAAAAGGACACTTAATCAGACACCTTATCAAAAAAAAAAATGCTAAGTGTCTATAGTCCAGACGCAGAAGAAATACTGGGCGCAGAAATTATCAAATCCGCGTCCAGACCTGCGAATCTGCGTCCAGACGCAGAAGAAATACTAGATGCAGGAATTATCAAATCCGCGTCCAGACCTGCGAATCTGCGTCCAGACGCAGAAAAAATACTAGACGCAGGAATTATCAAATCCGCGTCCAGACCTGCAAATACGCATCCAGGCGTAAGACCCGCGGGATCAAATCCGCGTTTTGCAAACCAAGACTTATGAAGAATCTCCAAGTACTTGGGCTCAGGTGCAAGCCTCATCAAAAACCTGCACCTGATAAAAGATCTTCAAGTCCGCGTCCGAACCCTTCACCATTAGAAATATTCTAAGTGAAGAATCCGAAATGCAGGACTCGCTGGCACCGGGTCATCAAACCCGCGCCTTGGTTATCAACTCAAAGACCGCGTCTGAGACCGCGTCTGAGAATCAAACACGGTTCTGTGTTAATGATTCTCCTCCAAAAGATATCTTTTTGGGGTTCCATGAACTCCCATTAATGGTGAAGTTCAAGCCTAAGCGGCGTTATACCTGGGAAAAGGACTTCCTGCGCGGAGGAACCGCCCCTCTGGGCCTCGGCGATAGTCGCTCTTGAAGAGGATGCGGTTGGCTTGGTCTTAGGTGCCATTGCTGATTAAGAATCCAGTAATGGAGATGAACAGAGAAAGAAGAACTCTTTTTCTTAAAAACTCTAAACAAATGAGCTCGGAGAAGAAGAGGTATCTCTCTGACTGTTGCCATTTATAGGCACAAGGATTCGCGAAGATACGCGGCGCGTGGCTCGATTAGTTCTGCAGCGAGTCATCGCTTGACGCGTGGAAGAAATCATTTTGATGATTCGCGAAGATCATGCGCCATGACTCTGCAGCGAGTCATCGCTTGACACGTGGAACAGATCATTTAATTAACCGGAAATCCGCGCGCCAAAAGGTGAAATCCCGTCGGTTCCCCAGGCCAACTGGCAGTGCAATCATGACATGGCACAGATTCGCACCCGACGGCCGCGTCTCTTCGATGGACATGCCCCGTCACCACCACCATAAATGCATTCAAAAAGTCGCGTCTCTCTAAGAAGTTCGCGTCTTTCCAGCCCGGCTGAACATCGCGTCTGCTTTATGGAAGATCAGTCGCGTTTTTTTCAAAAGGCGCACCCCATGAAAGTCGCGTCTGTAAAGCAGTACTATCTCTGCTCTTCAAAAAGAACTGGCGTTCAGTCCTTACTTCTGCAAATCAGTTCAACAGTACACTGGCACAAGCAGACGATCGTCCACTCCCAGCTTAAAGCGCGTCCATGACAGACTAAAAGCAATCGGGGAGGTTTAGACTGTGTATCTAGACACTCAACACGATCAACTCTAGTGGCCTCAAAGAGTTCAACAGTACACTCACGAAGACCAACTCCAGATAAGATCAAACCCGGAGCATTAACAGTCCAGTCATAGAGGTGAATTAAGCTAGAGTCCAAAGTATTTCGAAATCCGTCCCAGTTAACTGCGGAATATCGAAAACTTTGGAGGGGGTTCTGTAGGCTGTCTAAAAATCACTAAAAGACAAGCCATTAAAAAGCAGAGTTTCAAGACGCGAAGACTCAACATCAAGGCGCGTAGGCTCGACACCCGCGTCTCAACATCAAGACGCGTGGGCTCGACACCCGCGTCTCAACCTCAAGGCGCGTGGGCTCGACACCCGCGTCTCAACATTAAGGCGCGTGGGCTCAACACCCGCGTCTCAACATCAAGGCGCGTGAGCTCGACACCTCGGTTATAACCGCCCTAGTTATTGGGCCAGTCACCGCCCACATAGCGGGGAAGTGGGGAAGTTGGCCCCTCATCGTGGAGCATTTTTAGGGGGCACGTTCACCCCTAGGACCTCTATAAATAGCCTCGTTTGCTATGAGGTCGAGGCAATCAGAAGAGAGGGGATAGAAAAGAGGGCGATCAGAAAGGCATCTTGTATCAAGAGGATCAGAAGATCACAGAGAGAGACAGACCGAGACAGGAGAGAGCTCAACTCTTCGTCAAGCTCGCTGCGTACGAGTTGTTCTTTGCCTACCTTCTCTTTGAGAGTTTTGGTAGACAGAGCTGTGCTACTCCCTCTACCAGCCAAAGAAAAGATTCCCTGACGATCCCGACGGTCATCCGGTCAACGGAGAACAAGATTCACTCTCCACCGCCACACGAAGAACCCAGCACTAAACAAAGGGAGGATTCAAGACTCAACATCCTCCCTCCCTTGTAACTGGAAGGAAAGAGCAGTTTTGTTGTAATTTTTTCATTTGATTCAAGGAAAACTTTACAGCAAAAGACCTCTTTCTTTTTTTTCGGCGCGTACAGTGCACAAGGCTGTGCACGTCGGTCGACCACCGGGTCGACCGGCCCTTGGTTCGGTCGACCGTGCGGTCGACCGAGCGGTCGACCGACCTGGCCTGTCAGCCACTGTCCTGGGTCAGAAAATCATGTTAAAAATATTTTTAAAAATTCTTTTATCTCTTCTAAAAATCCCCAAAAATAGTTTTACCATTTTGCATTGATATATAAACTTATGATAAAAATTTCAACTCAAATATCAAGCAATTTGAACTATTTTTGTGTCTTATCATTTTTACCAAAAACCAAAACTTGTATTTTATCAAACTTGGATTTTTCAATAGGAAATCTGATTTTTCCTAAAACTCATTGAAATACAAAAACATGATATTTAAACACATTGAAGCATGTTGCATATGGACATGAGTCCAATATACATGAAATATATATATATATCATAGTTTTTGTCTTTAATTCTAAAAATATGTTTGTTAAAAATACCAAAACATAAAACTACATGAATAGGTATGTCAAACTAAGTTTGTATAAGTCATGTAAGCATGTATGTATATAGAGCACATCTAATATACATAAAAACAAAGTAAACTTGTTTTGATCAATCTATTCATGAAAACCAATTCTAAAACATAAAACTTGTGCGTGTTGTGCACTTGAGCATATCAACTATTCTTATCTTTACACATGGATCTAAAACTCAAACTAAACTAGGATACCTAAGTCTTCTTGACGATCTTCCATCTTCAAGTAGACTCGATCCAAACTCCATGATCCAACGAGCATGGCTATGAATGATCTTGACGCTCAGGCTCGGGAATCACCAAGTGAAGGTTTCCAAACTCCTCTTTTTGAAGCAATCACCAACTAATATCTTGTCACATGATCTGAAACTAAAATCATAGGATTATTAGTAAACATAACTACATGAGTTAATCATCATCAAAACTAGAGAGGAAAGCCTCCGGGCCAACAATCTCCCCCTTTTTGATGATGACAAAACTCATGGAGTTATATATGCATGGATTAAAGTTAAGCTTCAAAGAAGCTCCCTCTTAACTTTTGCATAGCAATAAACAATAAGAATATGCAATAAAAGCTCATAAACATGTATGCATAGACATGCATAAAACAATAAAATGCTCTTGATACCAATGAAATTTTCAAAACATGCTTTAGATATCAATTAAACTTAGTATATGCAAAACATAAATATACATATATAAAAAATCAATCATGCATATATAGAGAAGATATTGAGTTTAGGTACAAGTTTTATATGCATGTTAAACTCTCAAATAATTCTCCTCCTTTTTGTCAATCATCAATAAAGGGGTAAAAATCAAAACAATAAATATTTTTTCCCCATTTTGTTCGAAACAAAAAAATCAACAAAAGGGTTAAAAACAATAAAACAATGTTCTCCCCCTTTTTGTCTAAAACAAAAACAAAGTCAATAAGGGGTGACATTAAATATGATATCAATTAAAAATATGTCAATGAAGTGCCTCTTGATACCAATAAAAAATAACAACAACATCTTGATATCAATTGAAATAATTGTTCATTTTAAACATATGATATCAATTGAAATTATTATTTTCTATCATAAAGTAAGGGAATAAAATACCAATTGAAAACTAAAATATGAGTTTTCTCCCCCTTTATGAAAAACCAACTAAAAACATGCATAAACTTATTTAAGGATACCAATTGAAAACTAATCAATTGAAACAATATTGAAGCTCAAGCGTAGTATACACAAACATATATATATATATATATATATGTGTATGAAAAATAGATACCAATTGAATTGATATTCTTAGAAAAGAAAGCATACATATACGAAAATATATGAGCATACAATAAAAGTAAAAATTGATACCAATTGAAAGAATCCAATGATACCAATTGAAACAATAATAAGCTCAAATGTATATCTCATAACCTATCCTTCCAATCATGTTCAAGTTTAAAATGATTTTCACTATAAAGCATACAAGAGCATGATCTCCCATCCAACCGCCCTTGGAAGGTAGGAGTTTTTAAAAATAGATTTGAAAATAATGTATGTTTGAAAATCTCTACCATAAGAAGAATACGAACTAGTTATATGAAAAATTTGTTAACTAGTACGAAATCCTTCAAGTAAGGAACAAAACAAAATTATTTTTCATGAAACTATGTAAATCACATGGCACTTAAACACTCAAAATCTATAAAGCTCATATCATACTCATGAAAACATAATCATGAGAAACATATAAATAAGGTGAGTGAGCAAATGTTCTGTGAAATATAACAACATGAAAATAGACTTTCAAGCTCAAAATTCCTTTAAACATAAAAACTCATTAAAAACTATTTAATCTTCAATGCATATGTATGTCATGTACAAAGTAAAGTATACATCATATCCAAACACAAAGAGTCCACAAAGATATATGCAATTAAAAGCACGTGGCTCAAAAGGATGTATATGTATAATAATAGTTTGGACAAGATGGACATATACATGAAGTTTAAACATAAACACATGAAAGCATAAATGAAAAGCTAAGTTTTCATTAAAACAAATGTCATTTCAAGGTATATGTATGATTTGTCAACACAAGAATTATACATACATATCCCTAAACACAATTGAGTTCATAAATATAGATTTGCATGAAAAGCAAATGACTCAAGGGGTTTACATGTATATCTTAAAGTTTGGCAAAAATAGACATATACATGAAATGAAACTCATAAACATGAAACAAATTCAAAAATGGGAGTACAAGTTTAAAATGCATGGATCATCAAAACTAGACTATACTAGCACATCTAATGGGTTCAAATAAACATTCAAGCTCAAACATATATAGATTTATTTGTGACCCACTATATGTACAAGCATATACCTAGTTTTAATGAAAACTAACATCTAAACATATATCCAACATATGAAGCATAAAAACAAATCATAAATCAACATGATAAAATTTTAAAACATGATTATTATGTAAATCTACATGTTATTAGATTCATGATGTACATGATAGCTAAACTATGGTGAGAACACAAAATAATAGTCCATATTAAATATGGGTGTCTCAAATACTATGCATGTATGTCAATTGTCTAATAAACATGGCATTTTCATAATAATCTATAAACATCAAAACATGCTATAAACAATGAACATGAAAAGCATGCATAAATAAATAAGGAGTAAGAGATTTATACCAAAACCGATGAGGGCACCTCTCTAGTACTCCAAAACATGGTGGTCCTCTCCACCAAACATCCCTTGAAAGTGATGCATCCAAAATGTTTCCTTTAAGTATGGAACGCATCCACTCCAAGGTACCGCTACTCTCACGTCATGTGAGAGCCCACTCCTACATCAAATATAAGAGGGGTGGTCTTTGGTACCCATATCCTTTTGGGTCCATAGGGGTTAGTACCGTCTCTAACCCAAACAAATTTATTTGCTAAATTTGAAACATGTATACGATCATAGCAAAATTTAGCAAGGTGGCCCTTACGTCCACAATGTGTACAAGTGTACACATGAGCATACATGTGATAGGTGTGACCGTGAGAAGCATGTGTATGCCGTGTATGGTGTGCAAGCATAGGTGAAACTTGTTTCTTTCAAACCAAGGATTCCAAGCGTGTATGATTTAAAGCATATTGGCTCAAAGTGGAGCCCAAACAATCAACATTCTTCTTCAATAAATTTATATCATTTTTAATTATAGAAGAAGTGGAGCATGCAAGGGGTGATCTAGGTGAAACTATCCTAGCATGGCAAATATGAGAAACAATTTCATTTTTCAAAGATTTTTTTATTTAAACAAATTTCTAACTCTTTTGAAATAAAATCAATTTCTCTTTTTAAAGAATCATTTTCTTTTAAAACAAAATCAACTTTTGAAGATAAAAACTCATTTTTCTTCAACACATTATCACAATAATTTTTATTTTTCAAAAATTTATTTTCTTTTAGTGCAAGTTCAAGTTGAGATTTCAATGAATCCCTTTCATTAGAAATCTCCTCTTTCTCTTGCAAAACAATGTCAATCTAGAAATTAAATTTCTATTATCATTGTTAAGGCCTAGACTTTTCTTTTCAAAATTTTATATTTTTCAAACAATTTTTCACAAACAATTGAAAGTTCTTTATCCAAAACATGTGCATCAACAAATTCATCACATGAAGAATTAGAATCAAAACTATCTAGTTGAGTTTCTGATTGTACCTCAAGGGAGTCATTCCCTTGGATCATGAAGCATTGTGACTCGGATTCTCCACTAGACTCCTCTTCTTGTTGGATAGGCAATTGAAGCTTGGAGGTGGTGGTGGTTGTCAACTTGTTCCACACTGCAAAAGCGGAATCAAGATCAGAAACAAGCATAAGATAATCTTTTGAGAGCGTGCTTCTAATGGCCTCAAGGGCTTGTGCATTGGCCCTTATATGCTTGCTATCACTAAGGTAGGATTCCTTGGTAATGGCAAGGTGAACCTTATATCCTAGGGTTTGTAAGTAGATGGACATCCTAGTCTTCCAAACAAGAATATTGGAAGGGTCAAACATAGGTGGGGTCATGAAGTCCATGGATGTAAACTATATGTGTGCAAACAAACAAAATGCAAATGATAGATTAGCAAACAAGGATCTCACTCCTAGGATGTTAAGCCTAAGTATCAGGAGCGTAGGCTCTGATACCAATTGTAAATCACCTAGAGGGGGGTGAATAGGTGATAATGCTAATCTAGAAACTAAATACGAAAGCTAAAACAATTTTTGCAACACACTTAATACAACCAACAAGAGTAGCCGAATTCCCGTGAAGGGCTCTGGACTAACTCCTCTTGATTCCCCTAGATAAGGGTTGAGGTGCTATATGAAGCTCTTGTGGTTAAGTATAAGTGAGGCACACACACAAGCAAGCCAAGCATATAATGATATAGCAATATGAAAGTTGCATGGTACAACACAAGCAATATGAATGATATGAAATGAATGATGCTATGCACAAATAAAAGAGAGAGTTAGAGAGACAATGGATCAAATGCACACACAAAGATATGTTTCGAGGTTCGAGCCCCTAGATCTACGTCCCCGCCTTCACCGAGAAGGATTTCCAATCCACTATCTCCCACCGAGGGAACCTCCACCGAGGAGGATTTGTAAAACAAAGGAGTACCGAACTCCTCTCTCAAACACCGCCTCACAACCGAGGGGTAGGCACGTAGCCAAACAATAACCAATCCACCTCACACTTGAGGGATACAAACCAACTCCAACTCCACCTCACCAAGAGGGAGTTAACAACAATCTCTACCTCTACCAAAGAGGGAGCAAACTAATCACCCGATCAACCTCTACTAAAGAGGGATACAACAAAAGCAAGGGTGTTTACAACTTGAAGGCTTAATCAACCTCAAACAATCTCTTTTCCACAAACAAAGATCCTAATAGAATAGGATAGAAGATATAGCTCAAGTGAAAATCAAGGTGTATTTGGAAATCAAATAACAAAGAAAAATTCTTGGGAAAACACTTGCAATATGATAGAAATGAAGATCTAAGGCAATATCCCAAAAACCTATTTTTCTTTGATTTTCCAAAACCCTTGAAAACAATAAAGATGAAATCTTTAAGCTCTTAAACACTTTTGAAAACTTATTTTTAAAATCAGAGAATGGGAAAATTTTTGCTCTAAAAAATCTTATCAAAACACCCCAAGAGATGGGGTATTTATAGCCCAAACAGAAAACTAGCTGTTAGGCTGATCTGGCAGCCTGACAGGCTGGCGGTCGACCGGCCGGTCGACCGCCAACGGTCATAAATATGACCGTTGGGCAATCCCGATCGATTGCCCGGTCGACCGCCCAGATACAGAGAGCAAAGCTCTCTGGTCCGGTCGACCGCCCGGTCGACCGGCCCATGTGTCTCCTAGACGTGCACAAGGCTGTGCACATCGGTCGACCGCCGGGTCGACCGGCCCTTGGTTCGGTCGATCGTGCGGTCGACCGACCTGGCCTGTCAGCCACTGTCCTGGGTCAGAAAATCATGTTAAAAATATTTTTAAAAATTCTTTTATCTCTTCTAAAAATCCCCAAAAATAGTTTTACCATTTTGCATTGATATATAAACTTATGATAAAAATTTCAACTTAAATATCAAGCAATTTGAACTATTTTTGTTTCTTATCATTTTTACCAAAAACCAAAGCTTGTATTTTATCAAAATTGGATTTTTCAATAGGAAATCTGATTTTTCCTAAAACTCATTGAAATACAAAAACATGATATTTAAACACATTGAAGCATGTTGCATATGGACATGTGTCCAATATACATGAAACATATATATATATATATATATATATATATATATATATATATATATATATATCATAGTTTTTGTCTTTAATTCCAAAAATATATTTTGTTAAAAATACCAAAACATAAAACTACATGAATAGGTATGTCAAACTAAGTTTGTATAAGTCATGTAAGCATGTATGTATATAGAGCACATCTAATATACATAAAAACAAAGTAAACTTGTTTTGATCAATCTATTCATGAAAACCAATTCCGAAACATAAAACTTGTGTGTTGTGCACTTGAGCATATCAACTATTCTTATCTTTACACATGGATCTAAAACTCAAACTAAACTAGGATACCTAAGTCTTCTTGACGATCTTCCATCTTCAAGTAGACTCGATCCAAACTCCGTGATCCAACGAGCATGGCGATGAATGATCTTGACGCTCAAGCTCGGGAATCACCAAGTGAAGGCTTCCAAACTCCTCTTTTTGAAGCAATCACCAACTAATATCTTGTCACATGATCTGAAACTAAAATCACAAGATTATTAGTAAACATAACTACATGAGTTAATCATCATCAAAAATAGAGAGGAAGGCCTCCGGGCCAACAATACCATTATTTTCTTTCTTTTTGAGGATTGTAGTACAACTTGAAAGGAAGAATTGTAGAAGATAAAACAAGTTGGAAGCACAATAGAGGAGTCAAATAAAATTACTTTTTTTGATTCAAAAAGGGGAATACATGGATTACAAGCTACGAGGCTGCTCCATAAGACTTGATCCGTTCTTCAAGGATGGCAAGCCTGTTCTTCCTCTCCTCAGCAGCTCTAATGAATGCTTGCGATCTCAACTCGGCCTCATTAAAGTTTGCTGTCTGGGACAAACGAGCCTCAATTTCAGCTAAAGTTGCCCTCTGTGCTAGCTCCTGCTGTAGGACTTCATCATTTTGGGCCTTGAGCTGCTCTAGCCAAGCGATCTCCTCAAGACGCACTGGTTTAGCTTTCGACAGAAGTAGATTAGCTCTCCTGATCATCTCTTTGGCCTTCTCAATCTTATCCTCAACGTCAAGAAGAGCACTATTAGAAGCATCTATGGCATCTCTAATTTCCACTTTTCTTGTCACCAAAGATTTTAAATATGAAGATATTGCCTTAGCTGCTTCTTGTGCTGCAAGATGAGCTTCACGCATTTGAGCAGCAAGACGTTCAAGCTGTTCATTAACTGAGATGTCCAAATCTGAATTACTGAGACAGTGCCATTCGTCTACATCTCTCTCAAGCCTCTCCACCAGAAGCTCCAATGCAGCAGCCTGGTCATCCCCTCTAAAGTCTCTAATGCTTTTAATATTTCGAGAGAGGACCACCTTTAAAGCAGAAAATAAGATGGATGAGCCCTTCAAGACCAGAGCAACAGATCGCTTCAGGCTTTGTAAAAGCTATCAACCAACTCCTCTATAAATTCTTTCTTGACTTCAACTACTCCCGTTGAGCGAGTAGTTCCTGAAGACAAAGCTTCCACTAACTTCACTGTCATAATGGTAGAGGAAATGATAGAAGAACTGGCCGGAGAAAGACGAGAGATCATCAGTGATCTAGGAGGAGTGCTCATTGAAACTAGTACACTAGCCATGATAGAAGTAGGGCTGGTGACTATTTCAGGAAGAACTGGCTCAACAACCAGTGTCGGAGACGTAGGGCTAGTAATTAACTTCAGCCCAGTGGTTGTCAGGATAGGCAGCGTCAAAGAAACCACCGGCATCTCACCTACCGACCCAGCTGGGAGTGAGATTGGTTCTGTAGCCACTGTCTCCTCTACCTCTTTAACTCCACCGGCAGGCTCAGGTTGATAAGATGGCAAGTCGTGATACAAGGCATCCAACTCAGCAACGTCCGTTGCGGCTAAAGTACTTGCCTCACTCCTGATTCTCTCAGGAAGATCAGCTTGTCCCCTTGAAGTTGATGCACCCAATGGTGGAACACCTGTGAAAAGACTTTGTTGAACAAGGCATAATGAATATCAGGAGAGAATTACTTACAAGAGATCAAAGTATTACCAAGAGGTGATACCGCCTCACTGCCTCAGCAACAGTCTCTCTCTGGACTTCCTCTATGGCAACGCTAATCCCGCCGGGCTCTATAGAAAAGATTTTGGCAGATGAAGGAGGGAGTACAGCTCGCCTTTGCTCACCGAAGCCGCTGTGGTCCATTGTATAG
Source organism: Agave tequilana (assembly GCA_038442645.1). Taxonomy (NCBI): domain Eukaryota; kingdom Viridiplantae; phylum Streptophyta; class Magnoliopsida; order Asparagales; family Asparagaceae; genus Agave; species Agave tequilana. The sequence continues at coordinate 144,971 of JAVJIF010001682.1, forward strand.
AGCTTGAGGCCATTGGACTCTCTTTCGAGGTCCCAGTACCCGAAGGACCAACATCAGCCGTGTCACCTCCGAAATCTTCTGAGACGACGAAGTAGCTAGCCTCGTCACCTTCCATATAAGTAAACAGGGGATCATAATAATCCTCCTGTTCTCCTGCAGCCTCAGTTCCCTATTCTCCTGTAGCCTCGGATCCCTGTTCTCTTGTAGTCTTAGTACCTAAATCATAGGATAAACAAATGAGCTGTATGAAATATATAAGTATATGACAGGAAAATAAGTGAAACTGGTCTTACCCAGGCTGGGAACAGCTTTATCAGTCGTTTGCTTTTACGTCGATAGTTTAATAACTAACGGGGCAGGAGGAGGAGGCACTGCAGCTGATTTGCCCTCTGCAACACTTTGCCTCTTTCATTTGAAGTGGACATCGGGATCTTCTTCCTCCACCTCTTCCACCTCCACGTCTTCCATAGGGGCTTTGCCTACCCCTCCAAGAGCATCTGATGGAATCTCAACACCTGTGTCTCCTTTAAAGTGGGGACTTTGTGTCAGAAGCCTCACTATCGGCAGTGGCGACGAACTCTGGAAGGCCTGGCACACGGACCCTTTTGCCCTCACTCTTCTCGGTGACTTTCTGCTTCAGCCGCTGAGAGATCAGCTTCACGCCAAAAAAGTTAACAAAAAATCCTGTTGGCGCAGAGTTTGAAGTTCTATACCACTGACAGAACCCTACAGTCGTTAGTAGATTTGGGGTCCTCAACGGCATGTACAGCCGTGCCTCAGTATAACCAGCGATGAAGAACCGCCAGGCGCGAGCACCGTCAATGAGGCTCCCCATGAAGGCCAGGCTGGTGTTCGAGTTACCAACATAGAGTTGGTCATACCCGAACTGATGAGCAAATCAACTCGGGACATAAGGCTCCAAATAGCAAGTATCCCCACTCCTGTACACCAGATGAGATGGCTGGATGCTAACCAGCCATTCGAAGATTGCTCAGCTCAGCAACGTCTTCCCATCTCCCACATCCTTGAATTCTTCACCATAGCCCACATCGCGGATATAAGGGAAGCACGAAAGAGACTATAGACGTCGTACCAGCACAGTAACTTGCGAACTGCTGCCACATAAGTCCGTAGCATGAAGATCCCTCAAATCGACAGAGAATTGCCATTCGAACACCTTCTGGAGGCTCTTCACCAGCTTGAATAATAGCTGGGTAGTGAAGAGTGAACCATGCCATCAAATAGGTGTATGGTACTAGCCTTTGGTCCGTCACGGGGCAAGATAGTGCCCTTCCCCCTTTTCGTCGTTAGCGGCCTACAGAAAGCCTCTGTCAATACACCACTGCTGGGAGAAGTCCAAGGGAGTGACTGTGGACTAGACGAATGACCGGCAATAAGATAGTCGGAAGAACGACATCGCTAGAAGGAGATGGCACTACACATCTCTTCAACCAAATCGAAAAAACCCGGCCAAAAGTGCTTTCCGGGACATCGATCGATGGGCCTGATGATGAAAACTCTTGAGAATGTCACCCTCCTCATAGATACCATCATCTTCTTTCAAGGCCATATCTCCCTGAGAATGTTCTTGCATCCTCTGGAAAATGTCATCGTCTGCAACCCTGCGGTGAGTCGCTTCAGGAGCATCTTCCAGGTTAGAGAATAACTAATTCCTCTAGCTCTTCGAACTGCTCGAAGCCCCCTTATGGCTCCCATGCATACTTGAGCAGATGTAAAAATGGCATATTAATACCCGATAAGTCTCGAACAGGGCGGGCTTCTACTTCTCTAGAAGTGTCAATTTCACCTCGCATGGGAAGTATTCTTCAGAAGGGAGAGATCCCATTGGCAGAGTAGAGACTTCCCACATCTCATGTAAAGTCATACCCAATTCGCCTACAGGGGTAAAGAAAGTCCCTGTAGCTGGACAGTATAACTCGAAAATGGCATAAAAGTTCGCTATACTCATCTGGATGCCATAGCAGGTTGTCTGGACAGCCTCGTAGAGTCCCAGCCTCTCCAAATCCTCTTCAAAATGGGCCAAGACGTATAGGGTCAAGTCCTTCCACCAGGCCTTGGGGGATGAATCCAGCCTGGGGTCCTGAAATCAGTTGCAGGATAGTTGCCATGGACTTTGGAGAACTGATTTCCAAAAGTCTGAGCCATAGCGGGATTTTCCCTAACGGGATGTTTTGGAGAACGTTTCTAGGGTGGAGCCCAATATACAGTGAGGAGGACCTGCTTTTGTATAATTGGGAGACATGGCTATCAATTTACCCACATGAATGGAGTCAGTGATCCGAGTCACTTGCCACTTCATCTTCTGAGGCCTCGTCACGCATTGGAAGAAAGATAGCGGGAAATGATGCTTGCTAGATGGGTAATTAGTCTATAATTATGCATTATTATATCGCATTTCCCACTGATTTATGGATAAATTGTCGGTCTAAATCGTGTTTTGGTCTCTATTGCAGGTAAATCAAGAGTTCAAGGGCAAAGGAGTAATAAGAGCTTAATTAAACCCAATTTAGGGTAATTAAATTCGCATTACTTGGAGACCAAGTAAGGGATCATCTAGAAGATACGTCGAATCTAGACTCTTGCGTACGTCAGACGAATATTCGGACAAAATTACCCGAAATAAGATATACCAGGAAGCTTCCAGAGTCAAGACGGATCCCCGCACCAAAACCAGGGAGATATCTCTCTGGTTTGGCTGCCATGGCTCATTGGTGGGGCCACGCGTCGATTTTTGACGCGTGGCCCCGTCTCCTCATCCAGAATGTTCTATGCCTATATAAACCCTTGTATTTTGCAAAAGCGCAAGTAGTTTTTGTTTTTAGGAGTAATTTCTGATTTTTTTTTGTTTTAGGGTAGTGTAGGTAGGTGTTCTTCATTTCTTGTATTTTGTTATGTTTTTCGTTTTAGGTCTTATAGTAGGGCTGAGAGATTCAGAGAGAGATAGAGAGGGATTGATGTAATAGATGGTGACAATCTATGTAAAGGTGTCTCCTTTCTTCTCCAATGTAATCTCCTCCATCTTCTACATGATGCTTTGCTAACTTCTTTCTTCTCATGGCAATCTAACTACTAACCACTAACCATCTAACCACTTACTTGATAATTCATATGAATCTAATAGCCTCTATAAGGCCTTGCTCTTACAAGAGCCATTGATGGCTCATGATGATGGGTTCTAACATCTTACTTGCTAACTTGCTAACCAAGCTAACTCTCTCTTATTTCATGCTTGCTTCTAATGGTTTGATGATCTAATATTTGTATTAGCTTGCTCTTGATGTAAGTTTGAATGTGATGAACCATCTTATTTGTCATGCTTTGAATCGTCTCTTGAAGCCAAGGATTAGTGATGGCCAAGGATCCATGTGAGGCAACTATCACTAAGAGGTTAGCATGGTTAGTGGATCAATTAATAGTTAGTAGCCATGAGTTTTATTTTATCTTATTTTAAAAAGCAATTCTTTTATCTTTTCATCGTTATTTTTACCATCCTCTTTGTTCACCCTTGTTTTCATTTTCTTTACTACAAGCTTCATCTTCTTTTCTATTTTGTTTTCCAAACCACTTCTCTTTGTTTTCTTCGCCGTTTTCATCACCTTCTCCACCTACCACATGCTTGTTTTCCTTTCTTTTCTTTTCTTTACTTTTTCTAATTCTTGTAACAAAGAAGAACTGTTAACATAAAACGTGAATAGAGACTGTTAATGCTTCTATCGCTCCGGTCCCTTTGGATTCGACCCATTGAGCCAATGCTATAACGAAAGTATCGAGGGAACATTAGCACATACGAGATTTTCATTGATTTCATAATACACACGTTTTTGAGTGCTAGTTTCGCCCCGATCAAAATTTTGGCGCTGTTGCCGGGGAACGGGAATGGTTTTGACTTCACGTTTTTGTTAACATTGTCTTCTCTGTTTTGATGTGCAGGGCATTCTTTACAGGATTTTAACATTTCAGAATAAACACTAGCTTTGCATCTCTCTACTCTAGAAAGCAGGGACCCAACTTTCAAAGAACCGCCGCGCAAACGCGACTTTTGTCGCAAAAACGTGGGCATTTTGTGATAATTGTATATCTTGTTGTGCTGGGATGTGGTCATTGTAATAGCTAGTTGATCTGTATTATTACTTTCCTGCTTTGATTGCTTAAACACCACAATAAATTAAAGAACTAAAATACGGTATTTGGACGCTTTTAAAATGGTTTAGACATTTGCATTTAGGCACGTGTCAATTCAATTCCCATATACTGCATTTTTGTTCTGTTGTTGTGATCTGAATTGAGGTGTACTTATGGCATTGCATATAGCATAGGACAAACACGTGGGTGATTTATCATTTTGTGTTATATTCTTGTTTATATTGCACACTTGCACGAATTGAACTTAAGGGCATAACCCAATACAAGATAAGGTGGGATTTCATCACCCTTCCTTATCCCAAAAATCACCTCCCCACTCACACAACCCAAGCCCTAATAAAAATTGATAGACGTTGACCCCAAGGGATATCTCGGACTCATTAAGAGATTGACCGAGGGTGGAACTTGTTTTAAATCTTACTCTTGTGAAATCGGTGTCTAAGGTTGGGGATTAAGAGGTTACGCCTCGAAGATACCGTGGTTTGGTGTAATTAAGGCTCGTTGCTTATGCACGGATACCTCCCACCGTATTTTATCCCTACCTGGCCGATTAGCTTGTGGTCGGATTCAAGCAACAACCTCCCTTGGGTAATCGACCAGTTAGGAGTTGTCTAGGTCTAGGTCAACCCTGCTATAGGCTTGGTTTTGATTTTTTCTTTCTTTTTGTTGTTTGTTCTTTCTTTTTTCTTTGTGATTGTTTGTGAAATGGAATTCAACAATAACAATTCTTTCAATTCAAATATGAATCCATATTTCATACCGACCCCATTTGTTTCGGATAATTCCAACCCGGTTTTTCACAATATGAACCAACCAAATACACCGGGTTGGACTTATCCGAATCAATACAACCCATACCCACATTCTTATGACTATAATTTCCAAAATAATTCAACTCATCACAGAGTCAATGGAGATTCACCTCCCCCGAGTTTAATTTTCAACCCCTTGTCCCTCATGTCCACCTTGTCCACAAATCTCATTCCCCGATTTTACTTCTTATACTCCTTTTCTAGAACCACCAATTGAAGAAAAATCTGAGTTAGAAAAGAGAGTAGAAGCCAATTTACAAGAGGTCGAGCGACTACTTCAGAAAAGGAGGGCCTCTCCAATTCCACAGTATTTTCAAGAGTCTTACTCAGTTCCACCTCCTCATAATGAACAACCATCTGCCTGGGGAACGAGTAAGGAATTCTTGCGTGAGTCCGAACAACAATCAAATCTGATGGACTCACGATTTGGCCACAATTTTCAAAACAAATCATCATCTTTTCAGGCCCAGTCGCAACAAAACGTTGAACCAATTAATTATAAAAAGATGCTTGAAATTATGACTCAAGCTCAAATGACTCGTAATCATGACATAGATATGATGGTCAAAAGTCTTCCTTCTCATCGTTTGACCAATTCTGATGTCACTAAACATTCTGTTAGAGCCAAAGAATCATGTTGTTTTGGAAATCAAGATTCAATTTCAGCACACCCATCTGAACTTGTCCAAACTTCAAATGTTAAAGATCCCATTGACATTTTGGCAAGTTATCCTTTTCTTGAAATTGAACTTGAGCATGAATATGATCCTGAACTTCCACTTGATAATTCAATTTCACTTCCTGATTCAATATTGACTGAGGTGTTTTTACCTGAATTCATGTCTTTTCCCGAGTCAGTATTGGATCCAGTGCCGGTCTATTGTGAAATTGAATCACCAATCTTTAATGATGATCATATTGAACTTGACCAATTTCTTACTTTTGAAAGTCCCATTGATAAATTGGCAAGTTCTCATTTTCATGGAATTGAACTCAATGAGGAATGTGACTTTGATCCTCAAATTTGTGATCCAGTTCAAATTTCTGAATCACTATTGACTCCTGTTATGTTGCCCAATTTGAGTAATATTTTAGAGTCAGTTTGGTTCCCGTGCCTGTCATTCTTGAACTGAACTCACCAACCTTAGAAAGTCAGATTCCATCATAGGGAAATGAATATGGACTTGAGCTTCATCTTCTTGATTTGGACCCACTTCCTGAACCAATCTCGACTCCCGAACCTTTACTTGACTTAAGTCTGTTTTCTGAGTCGGTAATAGTTCCTGTATTTCCTGAGTCCAAATTAATCATTCCATTCTGGGACAAGGGTCTTGATAAATTTGACTTCATCACCGGAACCACCACCTTAAGGTGATTTTTCCTTCCCTCTCTATTTGTTTCATGCATACATACATCACAATGCATTGAGGACAATGCATGAGATAAGTGTGGGGGAGGGTTTACTAACGTAGAGTTTTTAGATTTTCTTTCTTTTACACTTCTTTTAGGATACTTTTTGAAATCTTTCCTTTTGTATAGGAATTTTCTCTTTCTTCAAAAACTTTATGAAATAAGAGACAAAGTTTTGATCTATTTGTAAGAAAATTAAGATGATCATAGAAATTAAGAAAGCCTAAATTATGACATCTTAAACCCAGTCGAAATAATGGATCTTGTTTAAAATTATAGGCTAAGTAAGATAAATTGGGGAGATAATTTTATCTTGAATTTTTTGCCTTAGATAGTATGCACTTCACACTTACACAATTTTTGAGATGAAAACAAAGACCTAAAATGCCATAAATAAAAAGAAAAAATAAAAAAATCATCACTTATTAAGCTGGATAATTATGCCTCAAGAAGCATGATTATTCACGCGTAACGGTGGTCAAAAGAAACAAATAATTCCCCTTAGTTTTGTGGCCTTGTTTACTCGAGTCCTTAAACTCGAGGGATGTTTTCTCATCTGGTGCCCTAAAACCATATGGTTTGGGAGTCATCGGTTATAGGCTTACTACATGGGTGAACTAGAAAGCCTAAGAAAACTAAGGAAAGAAAAAAAAAAGAAAATTTATATATGAAAATAAATAAAGGGCTTGATGGTTGGAGTTGAAATCCCAGAAATCTTCACTATCGTAAAGTGCATATTATCTAGGTTCTATGAAGGATAAAATATTCAATCCAATTTGAATTCTTACCTTAAATTGAAGACAAGATCTTGCATAGAGACTAAGTTTAAGGAAGAATAATTTTTGGTGGACTTATGATCTTAGATCGCTTATGATTTTGCAAAAATATTTCATAAACTTATCTCTCTTTCAAAATGTGTTTTCAAAATATTAACATTTGTCTTCTTTCTTTATGGATTTGTGGGTGCAATCCACTGAAAACCCTCAGGAGACAAAACTCCTCCTCTAGGGGTAACCCAGAGGTTTAACAGCTTGTTGCACACGCTCAGTGCAATCGCGTCACCTGCGAAAATGGTGTAATAACATTTGTAGTATAGTTTTCTTTCTTGTTTTGCTCAGAACGAGCAAAAGATAAGTGTGGGGGTGTGATTAGTCTACAATTATGCATTATTATATCGTATTTTCCCACCGATTTATAAATAAATTGTTGGTCTAAATCGTGTTTTGGTCTCTATTGCAGGTAAATCAAGAGTTCAAGGGCAAAGGAGTAATAAGAGCTTAATTAAACTCAATTTAGGGTAATTAAATCCGTATTACTTGGAGACCAAGCAAGGGATCATCTAGAAGATACGTCGAATCTGGACTCTTGCGCACGTCAGACGAATATTCGGACGAAATTACCTGAAACAGGATATACTAGGAAGCTTCCAGAGTCAAGACGGATCCCCGCACCAAAATCCGGGAGATATCTCCCTGGTTTGGCCGCAGATCTGCGGCAAAAGCCGAGGATCCGAGGCCCATTGGTGGGGCCACGCGACGATTTTCGACACGTGGCCCCGTCTCGTCATCCAGAATGTTCCTATGCCTATATAAACCCCTGTATTTGGTCAAAGCGCAAGTAGTTTTCATTTTTAGGAGTAGTTTATGATTTTTTATGTTTTAGGATAGTGTAGGTAGGTGTTCTTCATTTCTTGTATTTTTTTATGCTATTTCTTTTTAGATCTTGTAGTAGGGCTGAGAGATTCAGAGAGAGATAGAGAGGGATTGATGTAATAGATGGTGACAATCTATGTAAAGGTGTCTCCTTTCTTCTCCAATGTAATCTCCTCCATCTTCTACATGATGCTTTGCTAACTTCTTTTCTTCTCATAGCAATCTAACTACTAACCACTAACCATCTAGCCACTTATTTAATAATCCATATGAATCTAATAGCCTCTATAAGGCCTTACTCTTACAAGAGCCATTGATGGCTCATGATGATGGGTTCTAACATCTAACTTGCTAACTTACTAACCAAGCTAACTCTCTCTTATTTCATACTTGCTTCTAATAGTTTGATGATCTAATATTTGTATTAGCTTGCTCTTGATGTAAGTTTGAATGTGATGAACCATCTTATTTGCCATGCTTTGTATCGTCTCTTAAAGCTAAGGATTAGTGATGGCCAAGGATCCATGTGAGGCAACTATCACTAAGAGGTTAGCATGGTTAGTGAATCAATTAGTAGTTAGTAGCCATGAGTTTTATTTTATCTTATTTTAAAAAGCAATTCTTTTATCTTTTCATCGTTGTTTTTACCATCCTCTTTGTTCACCCTTATTTTCATTTTCTTTACTATAAACTTCATCTTCTTTTCTATTTTGTTTTCCAAACCACTTCTCTTTTGTTTTCTTCGCCGTTTTCATCGCCTTCTCCACCTACCACATGCTTGTTTTTCTTTTCTTTTCTTTTCTTTTCTTTTCTTTCCTTTTTCTAATTCTTGTAACAAAGAAGAACTGTTAACATAAAATGTGAATAGAGACTGTTAATGCTTCTATCGCCTCCGGTTCCTATAGATTCGACCCGTTGACCCAATGCTATAACGGAAGTATCAAGGGAACAATAGCACATACGAGCTTTTCATTGATTTCATAATACACACGTTTTTGAGTGCTAGTTTCGCCATGATCAATGGGAGGTAATACTTCTCGCCATCCAGATTGAAGATCCACTGCCCTTCCACGGCTAGCAGCTGATGATCGGTGTCTGGCACTGCATCTCCAAACATGAAGCCAGGCTTCCTATAAATTTTTCGGTCACAATCCTCGAGGCGAGCAGTAGTTAAGATGCTTCTCATAGTATACTGATCTCCGGCGTGGATCAGGGCACCCCGGCTGGGAGCACTCCACTCGCTGAATAATGAGACTTGCCCCTAGAATTATTGGCTAACATTGCCATCTAGTCTCCTGGCTGTTCCAAAGAGACTATTCAAAGGACCCAGAGTATAATGCACTGCAAAGTAGGAAGAAACTATATTAGTTCGTTAGCCAAAGAAAAGGAAAGCTAAAGCAAAAAGAAAATTGCTAAGGCATAGCTTCACTCTCCGAGCGAAGCTATCCTAGCATTAGCTTTGCCCTGAAGCTTGCTTCATACTCTGCAGCTTAGCTTCGCACTCTGCACGAAGGCAGAGCGCAGAAAATCTCTAAGTGTTAACTTCACTCCGGAAGCTTAGCTTCGTGTTTTGCCGCTTTATAGAATGCGAAAAAACCTCAAAGGCTAACTTCACTGGAAAGGATCTTGTGCCTAAAACTATTCAAAGGACTTTAAAGTCCTTTTCCCAGATATGCTTCTGAAACTAACTTCGCATCCTGTCATTTGACAGGACGTGAACCGCCCTAATGGCTAGTTCTGCATAGAAGCTGAGAGAAGAAACTATTGTTTCTGAATTTCAAATTGAGAAATTAAGGGGAATTAAGTCCCCTAAAAGTTCGACAATGTTAAATTAAGGGAGAGCGATTCCCTGAGATCACTGGATCATGGTGAATCACTCTAGATTCACCATGAAATAGCTAATAAATGGCTTCAAAAAGAGATGAAAAATCTCTAGAGAAAAGGGAAAATTCCCTACCCGCAATGGGGCGTTCGATGACCAGAGGAGGAGAGGCCGCCTCTGTAGCAGAGATCACTGCCTCTTTGCCTGCTCGTCTTTTGGAAGAACTAAGAAGTTCTGAAACTCTAAGCGAAGGATAAGAAAGAAAAAGAGATCTGTTTCTCTAAAATTCGAAATTTGATTTTTAAGAGAAGTTAATTCTCTCTTTCAACCCATCGGGCTTTTATAGGCTTAAAATTGCCTAACTTCACCTTCTCAAAAGAAGCGCAGGAGGTCGTTTCAAATTAATTTGAAATGGCAACTAAGCGCCTTCCCCGAGAAGCCTTGCTTTAATCCCGCCAAGAGCTAGCTCTGCTGCGAGTTCAGCGTTGACTTCGCGCAAACGCTCGAGTAACTTCACTGAAAACTGAGCTTTAGCTCAGCTCAGAGCTCATCTTTTGCTTCATAAAAAATTTCGTGCTAGCTCCGTTGGAAGCTCGTTCCTCACTTAGCTAAAAATCTGTCCCCAGCTTTGCTGAAAGCTTAGCTCTACTAAGAGCTTTTTATGTAAGTCAGTCCATTCCAGTTGCTTTCGAAGTTCAGAGTGGAAAGAGGGAGAGCAAAGTAAATGAGCGAAAAGTAAAATTTTTATTGATTCAAAAGGGGAGATACATTGGTACATTAAGATTGTCTTTCATACAACAGACTCGTTGATCCAAAGGCAAACAAGTTGTCCTATCAACTTTTAGGGTGATAAACCATCCCAACTGGACAAGAAAGTCTTCCTCCCGCAAATGGCCGTAATCCTTCACTTAATGGCAGATTTTGCCATCAAGAAGCTGGATCTTCTTTAATAAAAATTGGCAAGAGATTGGTTGCCATCAAGGAGCTGGATCTTCTTTGATCTAAATATGCAAGGGATTGGTCACCACCAGAAAACTGTATCTTCCTTAAATAAAATTGGCAAAAGAAGGATCCGGGACCTTACTGGTGATGTCCGCCTTCCCAAAGTGGATCATCTCAGATAAGCGACTACCAGAGTAGATCATCTCGGATAAGTGACTACTAGCCTCTTCTTGGGATGCACATCAGCTGCTCCAGTATGTTCCTCCTACTTATGATCAAAACTTCAACTTAAAAATCAAGGTGCAAGTTTTTATTCTCCTTCATCAGGACAAAAAAATTGGGAGCACAGTATACTGCAATGCAAACAGGAAATAAGTTAGCATCAAATAAATAAAAAAAGGAGGGACGAAACTCTAAGTCAAAGTTTTATTCTTTGGGTGAAGCTATCCAGATCCGGTCCAGCTGTGTCTTGAAGATGGATCTCAGCTAAGCAGAGGATAGCCTCGTTTGCACAATAATATTAAACTAGCTTAGCATAAGCCAAGTCTTAGGCCCGCCTAAGGCAGATAGGCTGGAGAAGCCTCAAAAAGGACCAAGTCCTACCCTTGCCTATATGGCTAGGCCAGACTGGCCTGGAAGGGCGCTGTCTTGACCCCAACTATATGGTAAGACTGGCTCAACTTTGAAGAGGCCAAGTCCCAAACTTCGCCTATATGGCAGATTTAACAGGAACTTCGTGTGAAAAGATCCTTTGCCTGATCAGATAAGAATGCTAACTTCACCGATAGGGTTGAAACCCTTCTCTGAAAGTCAGCCCAAATGCAAAGACCAAGTGAATTCAATCCCTGAGATAGCTGATAAAGCTAAGAAAATTAAGGGAGATAAACTCCCTAAAGTCACTGGATGGCCAAGGCTCATCAGATCTTGATTGGACAATAACCAGAGTGAGAGTCCCCACTACTACAGGAGAGGGGTCATAAAACAACCTCCTAGAAAGCGAGGAGTATATTTCTCTGAGATGGACTATAAGAGGCCTATTTATAGGCCTCGTGGCCTGACCATGCTACTACCACTTCAAGCTTGGGAGCGCGGCTGAAGTTAAAGCATTCACATGCTTGACCTCTAGAAAGGAATAATCTCCCTCGGTAATGCACATGAAGTTATTTTGAACTTTGAAAAAGGGAATAATCTCCCTCGTAAATGCAAGAGAAGCTATTCAAACCTTGAAAAAGGGAGCCATTCCTCTAGTAACTCGCAAAAGTGGTTAGCCTCGGGAGCGAAACATCGCTCCATCACAACGAGCGCGAGGTTAATGCTCGTAGTCCAACCTAGTTTGAAGCGAATCTACTTTAGGAAGTCCAAAGGAAAAGCTACCTAGAAGTGCAAAGCTACCCAGAAGCGCGAAGCTACACGGCAGCGGATCGTCAATTCCTCGGCGAACTTATTCCAGCCCGAAAGCGGGGCTAAAGGCGAAATTGAACTCAATCACCAAGATGATGTTCACATTCACATATCATCAATCAAAGTAGTTCAAATTATTTCAAAATTTGAACCATTTCATTGCAGACTCGTGAAAACTTTGAAGGGGGTCTTGTTGACACTCGAAAAATATAGGACTTCCGCATTCATCTTCAACCTGTCTGAACAACGTCTAACTTATTGACATCTATAAAAGATAAGTCAAAGACAAGCTGATGACCAGATATGAGGCAGCAACATGGACATTATTAATCTAGTAAAGAAGATAGTAAGCCAAAGTTGTCTTTAGAGAGACCCAAGCAGGCCTAAGACGCTAAACTAACTCAATACTTAGCCTGGGCATAACCCCAAGGTAAGCTTTGGAGCTCAGCATGAAACTAAAAGCTTCGCCTAAGCCTGGTAGCCTCACTTTGAAGATAAACTATCAGCTTCACATGAAACTTCCCATTTAGCCTCGCCGGAGGCTGATCCAAGAGCTTCGCGCCAGAGGCTCTATCTCTAACTAAGTCAAAGCTCTACTATGAGCTGAGTCTTAGCTTCGCACGAGGCTCTAAAAGTAACTTCGCCTGAAGCTATGAGCTAGCTCCACATGATCTTGCTCTGCAGTGGGCTTTGCCAGGTCATCAAGTTGACCGTTTTAATATTCCATAAGGGATTAATGGATGAACCCCACTAATTTAGTAGGAATAATGCCACTTTAAGTGGGCGGTTACACCTGCCCACTTCGTCCCACATTAAGTGGAGACAACTAAGCCATAACGGCATAAGGATGTTCGCACGAACCCTCTAGCTTCACCAGAAGCTCGCAAAGAGCTTCGCGGCAAGGTCATTTGTGAGCCTCGCGCGAAGCTAATGGCTGATTCAGCCTTGCTGAATTCAAGGGGGTGGTTATTCCCCACCTTTGGCTATAAATAAGTCCCTGGCTGATTCAATAGGACACACAGAGGCGGACAGACGGATAGAAAGGAGATTGACTTAAAAAGATAGAATTCCTAGCAAAGGGCTCTACCGATCTTCTATTCTCTAATTCCCCAAACCAAGTGAGAAGGGAGTGTTATTAGGAGGCAGTCTTGATCACTTGATCGATTGCATCGTGAAAGGGATAAAGTGATCCCGCACTGATCATATTCCTACTGGCACATTTTTTCAGAAATCTCAGAGGAGATCTACTTGTAATTTTCTTTTTAAAGAAGTATTTGTAATTTCGCTCCTCGACCTCTATTTGTAAGTTTTCCCCGAATCAATTTTTCGATGGAAAACAGTGACATAAAGAACTTTATGGGAATTCGATATGGAGATGATTATTCCCTAAACATCTGTTAGAGGAATCATTAACGTAACAACTAAATTTCTTGCAAAAGAATTAGAAGGAGATTTTGTCCGAAGTGATCGTGACAACTTCTCCGCTTGGGAATTTGTAAAATTTATTTATTAGAGGTGTGATGTTAAGTTGATAAGGATTCATTTACTATTAGTGTTTGAACAAAATAACAATTTGAGTGGACCTATCATTCTATTGAAGAGAATGGCAAGTGGAGTTTGATCTGCTGGGGATATTAACAGGATCCTCTAGGGATATTCAAAAGGTTTTACTGTTAGAGGTGTGAGCTTTAAACATGACAGTTTTGATCTGCGATTCATCTTATTAAGAATATGAATACAGTCTTTTGTAGTCCTACCATTCCATGGGTTGGAATTGGTAGGAGACTTTGGTGGAAAAAGTGGGATCAGGTCCCTTAGGATTTTTAGCAAATTCTTAGCTATCAACAGGCTTGGTATGCTTTTACCAACTACCATTGAGTTGGGCTAGCCATGCTATTTCTCTCAGCATGATAAGTTGTCGAGGACTTTCTATTTAACTTAGAAGCCAATCTATTCCTCCAGCCATATTCACTAAAGGCTTCGAATCGTGTCACATGAAGTGAACATTTCTTTATTCCACTGGTGACCTCTAAAATCTCGCTGGAGATTAAAGAGTTAAGTCTAAACTTCATAAAGAATTTTTTGGGTAGATCGACATTCCTCGTGGAGCGCCACTTGTTGTTCATCAAGACTCTGCTTCTTAGCTGATCTTCTTGTCTAGATATGGGTACAAACTTCACACGGAATATATCGAGTAAGTCGAGATTCCTCGTGGAGTTTCACTTTTGTTCATCATAATCAAGGCTCTAGTCATAACTGATCATCGAATCTGGACATGAATGTGAAAATACTAGAAAGCTCTTGCAAGGATACATCGCGAACCTTCATCAATGAATTCAGCTTATTCAAGATTGTCGTGAAGACAAACTGATTTGCTGAAAGAATTATACAGAGATGATTGAAATTTATTCCACCCAGGGAAAGGAACTCCCTGAGGAGATGAAACAGTAAGACGAGTCCGACTTGATGATCAGAGGTGTAGTGTTAACGTGATCATGGATAGAACTTGTTATTGATTGGCATCAGGAGCATGTCATTATTTGGATTCGCTAGGCGATAAGGTTCACTTGAGTAAACTGCCTCTACTATGAAAGATTGTCCCCATTTAGTTGGTGAAATGACATATTCTAACTCCTGCACATTTTCTGATGTCATTAGTTGTTGTGTTTTATCGGGGGTCAGGTTGTACTATCCCACGTATTATTTGCCAGGCTTAGTACCTGTCGGCTATCCGATAGCAGCTGAGACATTTGTTTCCTCTCCAAAGCTGCTGAGAGGAGTTGCTGGTGCAGTGTCATCTGCTACAAGAGACATGCAAGACTTGCCTTTAGCTTTGGACTGGCTTGAGTCCCATTACTTTAGCTGTTGTGTTGGACCAAAGGCCCATCACTCTAGTTTTGATGATGATTAACTCATGTTGTTATGTTTCTAGTAATCTTGTATTTATTAAGTTCAGATATATGTCAAGATCATTATTGATGTTTAGCTTCTACAATGGACTCGAAGTCAAGTTTTAAAGCTATCACATCTTGATTCAAGAGCTCGCACTTAAAGATTGCATCAAGAACTCGAGATGGATTCATCGCTCTTTGGATTGTGTTTGGATCGAGTCATCTTGGAGAAGAAGATCGACAAGAAGACTTTGGTCTAGATTTGTTTATTAGTTTAGATCTTGTATAAGAATAGTATAGTTTTGAATTGCTCAAGTACACACACACACAAAAGTTTATAGTTTATTTTTGGTTTAACCGTTTTAGTTTCAAAAGTTCATGTTTACTTGGTTTACATAAAACTCATAAAATCAAGTTATGTGTTTTTGTTTATCATGTATACGGTTTTAAGTTTCGGATTATCAAGTATACATCTTTTGTTTTCATAAATAGATTTTATCAAAAGAAGTTTACATGATTTATATGTATATTAGATTTCATCTATATACATTGATGGTTCATATATGTTTAGAAAAACTTATTTTGATGTATCTAGTTCATGTATTTAAGTTTATTTTTATCAAAACTTGTTTTGGTTTTCATTGTCAAAAATAAGTATATATCATCTACTAAGTGTATTAGATTCTATCCATACACATTATGCTTCAAATGTGTTTCAATATCTTATTTTTGTATTTATATAATTTTGAGGAAAAATCGGATTTCTATTTAGAAGTTTAATTTTTGAAAAATACAGTTTTTGGTTTAAGCTTTAAATTCTTTACCTCAAAAAATAGTTCAATTGTTTGTAATATGTGTTAAATTTAATCACACATTTTGTACTTCAAAACATTTATATAAACCTATTTTCATGAAATTTATTGGGATTTAATTAAATTTTTATGAATTTTTGAAGTTGGTTTTTAAACCCTCAAATTGGGCTTTTGGGCTGCTTGCGGTCGACCGACCGGTGGACCGAAGGCTAGCTCGTTCGACCGACCGGTCAATCGACGTGCACACATGCACAAGCCCATTGGGCGGTCGACCGGTCGGTCGACCGCTAGCTCAAGCCCGTTCTCGAGCTTGGCTCGGTCGACTGGTAGCCCCAACAGTTGGAAATTCGACCGTTGGTGGTCGATCGACAGGTCAAATCTGGCCTTTAATAACTAGTTTTTGATGGCTTATTTATTGGGTTTTGCGGGCAATTTTCAGTAACGTTTCAAGAGCAATTTTTCCCATCTTTTACAAAGTTTTAGCAACAAGTTTTAACAGAAGCTTTTGAGGTACAAAATCTATATCTATATTTGTTTCAAAGTTTTAAAAAACAAAAGAAAATCAAGTTTTGGGAATTTTATTTTTGTTCTTCAGTTTCTTCATCTACTAAGAAGTTTTTCCTAAGAGTTTTCTTTGTGTTTCTTTTTCAAAAACTTTATTTTTACTCACATACTTAAGTTTTTCATTGCAAATCTATCCTCTAGAATCATTGTATTGTGAGAGGTTTTGTTTGTGGTCTTTGAGATCATTAGGTTTTGTTTGTGGTCCTTAGGATCATCAAGTTGTAATCTTTTCTTTACTTTGTGCTTGGCTTTATGCCTACCCTCTTGTATAGAGGTATGAGAGTTAGAGTTATGTAGTCCGATTTGTAATCGTTGTAATTCCTCAATAGATGTCCCTTTGTGGAAGATCCTATTATGGATGGTAGAAATCCTTCTGTGTGAAGGCGGGGACGTAGGGCGGTGGCTCGAACCTCAAAACATATCCTTGTGTTTGTGTTTGGCTATATTCCTCTCTCTCAACTTTCTCTCTCTCTCTCTCTCTCTATATATATCTTGGATTGTTATTATTGCTCATATCTGTACATGCTTGATTTGTTTGTGTGCTCACACTATTATTCAACCAAGAAAGCTATTGAAGCACCTTAACTCTTAGTTTAGAGGAATCGTAAGGAGAAGTTCTAGAGCTCTTCACGAAAAATTCGACTTCACTCTTGGTTATACATTATGTGTAAATGTAAAAGTTTTTAAGTCCACTTTATTTGTCACTAGATTAGCACTACACCTATTCACCCCCTCTAGGTGTATTTTCAATTAGTATCAGAGATAGTACTCCTGATATTCAGTTTAACTACCTAAGAGTGATCCTTTATTGCTAATCTTGTTATTTTCTTTGCACACTTATTTGTTTACACTCATGGATTATCTTGCACCACCCATGTTTGATGTTTCCAATATTGACATGAGAAAGTTTAAGATGATGCTTACTTAAATGCCCTAGGATTGTAAGTTTATCTTGCCACTACCAAGAAATCTTATGTTGGTAATGACAAGATTTAGAGACTAATGCACAAACCATAGATGCACTAAAGCACACGCTTAGTAAGGAACATATTTTTTCGATTTCTAATTGTGATTCCGCTTTTGCAGTGTGGAACACTTTGATCCCTCACAAGGAACAAGCTTCAAATATTTCGAAGAGAGAATCTTTTGGAGATGAATCTAACCAAACTTGCTATATGGTCTAAGGGATTGACTCCTTGAGGTAACTTCAGATACTCATCTAGATGATTGTACTAGCTCGTCTAATGATCAATAGATGCACATGCTTTGAATGAAGAGCTTTCCGAATTATGTGAAGACTTACTTTCGAAATATAAGGTTTAGAAAAATAAAAGTTTTGATTTAAAGAAAGAAAATGAGATATTTTCAAAACTCGATTTGATTTTAAAGGAGAAGGTTGAGGTTTCAAGTGAAAGAGATTCATTAAAAACTCAAATTGATCTTATTTTGAAGGAGAATGAGATTTTGAAAAATAAAAATGATTTGGATGTTGTTTTGAAGAAAAATGCTATTTTATCTTCAAATTTTGATTTTGTTTTAAAAGAGAATAATTCTTTGAAAAATAGAATAGTTTTGATTTTCAAGGAATTAGATTGTGTTTCAAAAGAAAAAGTTTCTTTGAAAAATAATTTAGCTTCCCATGTTTGTCTTGCTACTATTGCTTCATCTTCTTGTGAAAAGAATATTGGTTCTCATGCATGCTTCACTTCTTCTTCTATTATTGAGAATGTTATTCATGATTTGAGGAAGAGGTTGATTGTTTGGGCTCCACTTTAAGCCAATGTGTTATGAACCACAAGAGATTGGAATCCATGTTTCGCGAAATATGCTCCACATTTGCATTCACACCATTCATGGCATACACATGCTTCTCATGTTTACACACATGACACCAGGTATGCTAGAGTGTACACTTGTACACATTGCGGTGACAAAGGCCATCTTGCAAAGTTTTTCTATAATAAATATTTCTAATTTTGCAAGTAAACGTGTTTGGGTTAGGACAACTACTAACTACCCTGGACCCAAGAAAGTTTGGGTAACAAAATTTATTCCTATTTCTTTTGATGTAGGTATGGGCTCTCATAAGACGTGAGAGATTTGTTGTCTTAATGGTAGATGCAATTGGATCTCAACGAACAATTAAATTGATGCATCACTATCAAGGAGTTTTGGTGGGGGACCACCGTGATTTGGAGATATAGAGACTAGTTCATTCGGTTTGGTAACTATCTCTATTCCCTTACTTTGTTTATGTTTATACGTTTTCATGTTTTTAGATTGATGGTTTTTAGTATATCTTAGTTTTCATGCTCATTATGTTTAAATGCAATACCTATTAGACTTATGATATACATAGATAATTTTTAAGATACACTCATGTTTATATGGATTTATATCTTTTGTGGTCTCTATAGCACCCCGTTCTCGGGATACGTACTCAGATACGTGTCCTAAAATTTTTTCGACCGTATTGTTCAATTTACTTTCAGTATTTGCTTTTGAGTTGTGATTACTTATATTATTATGTATCAGATCTGGATTCTCAGATCTAGAGCAAGCCTGACCCGGATCGGGAACCCGATACTAGCTTGTAGCCCGATTTAACCTTTCTGATAGTCCGATTTGACCATTTTAGTTTCAGACATTATTTTCTACTATTTTAGATTTTTCATGATTTTCTAAAATTTTTCAGAATTTTTTTGCAAAATCTTCAAAACCGGTGTCGGTCAGCATCGCTGACTGATTCCCGAATTTTTATTTTTCAAAAGGGATTAAATTTTCAAAAAAAGCTTTCACATTACTTCTTAGAATTTCATTTTTCATCTAAATACATTTTTTGAGATTTTTCTAAATTTATCAAAATTTCACCGTTCTGGTGTCGGCCAGTATCGCTGAAAGATTTCAGGATTTTTAATTTAAAAATTACATTGAATTTCTCAAATCCAATTTCACTGAACATTTTAAAATAATATTTGCTATTTTTGAGAATTTTTCACAACGTTTCTGAAACGGTCGAATTTTCGCCCCATTTAAATAATAACATTTTTAACCGACGATTTCTTTTCTTACTTTTCCTTCACTACTCCCCTACTTTGTACTTCCAAAAATTTTAATAAATAAATTATTTAATAATAAAAATTTTTATACTATTTTATTTTCTCTTATTTTTTCCTTTTCTTTAAATTTCTTTCTTTTTCTTTCTTTTCTTTCTCCCCTCATTGACTTCGTCCCCTGCCACCTGCTCCCAGCCGCCCGCCGCCCACTGCCTGCAGCAGTAGGGCTGCTACTGCAGCTCCCTCTTCCCCTAATCCTATTCCATCATTACCTATTCCTTTCTTCCCTCTCTCCTTCACCTTTTCATTTTCATTCCAACTTCCAACTCCTTCAAACTAAACCCAACCCACTTCATTCATCACCACCGTCACCTCCACCATCACTACTGCCGCCGCCGCCCCTCCCTAGTCGCCGGCCAACCACCTCCCCCACACCTCCTCTATACTCCACCATTTCCCTCAACCTCCAACAACCCCCTCCCCCCCACTTCCAATTTTAACAAAATTCACCACCATCACCTCCCTTCCTCTAAAATTCAACACTACCTCCATCAAATTCTCCACTCCCACCACCCCATCATCACCTCCTCCTCCTTCTCTAACTCTCCACCACCTCCAACAACCACCACAACCATCATAACCACCAACTACCACCACCCACTCTACCAAACCAAACAACCAAACCCAACCTCTTCTTCCTACTCCTCCTTGGGCCAGCGCCGCCCCGGGCCACCAGCGGTGGCCGGCCATCCCCTCCCCTCCATTCCACTTCCTTCCTTCCTTCTTTCTTTCTTTCTTCCTTCCTTCTTAATCCTTTCTTTCTTTCTTTTCATTTCTTTTTCCTAAATAATAACACTTTCCCACATTCCTAAAATACCCATCCCCTCATTCCCATATTACTCCCCTATATTTACAACCATACCCTCCCTTTTTTAATTCCTATTCCTTTTCTAAAAACACCTTATTCTCTCTCCCCCTTCCTACAACTTTCTCTCTCCTCTCTCATTCCCTCTCCAATATATATATATTTATATTTATATATTTTAATATATAACTATGGGCTAGTGGATTGCTCTTACGGTTTGCGGGTTTCTCGAATTTTTAACCGGTATTTCATCCCGATTTCAAGCGAGTGCTTTTTAATACACTTAAAAATAAACGCACTTATATTTATAGCATGATATTGATATGTGGATATTTTAACATGCCTAGCACTTACTACTATAGTTTTAGTACATGATACCATGCTATGCGAGTTAATAAATGATGTTGTACTCGGTATTTACCCGACACTTGACATGTTATACTTGATGCATGATTTATGATACCGATACTTGATATATTATATTTGATACCTGATCCACGGCATTTGATATCTAACACCGACACTTGATATGTTATATTTGATATCTGATCCGCGGCACCTGATATTAGACACCAGTACTTGATATATGTCATACTTGTCACCTGATCTGACCCCCGGTATATGACACATGCTAACCCTTACTTGATATGCTTTCATGTGGTACCAGTACATTGACCTGACATCGTGACCCTCGACGGACACTACCACCCCTGAGACCTGCATTATATGGCATATTCATGACTATCACTTTTACAGGGACTTGGCATAATTATTATATTATTACCAGACATTGGCACTCCTGAGCTCCTATACTCCTGAACTCCTATATACTTGAACCCCTGAAAAGGGAGGCTCCTGACATTACTCCCGATATTATACTCTTGTTGACCCCCGTAATAGGATAACCATGGATATTGGACTTTTGTGAATACCCTGTGAATTTTATTTTTGACACTCTATTATATTTAAACAACTTACACTGGGACGGGAGAAATTGATGGGTATCGATATAGCTTCATTGTTTATGGTGGCCATACATATGTTGTACAACTAATTCCTGTTGGATTCGACCTGGAGGCCACCAGGCGTTTCCTAGAGGTGTACTGGCACCCCTACCTCCTTGCCTGCTTGCCAGGTGTGCTATAAACCCCTGGGTATATCCTTGTGGGGACGGTGACACCCTATTCCTGTTCGGGCGTATACTAAGACCTTCGGGCATATAGTAAGTCCTAGTGCCTAGCGGTACGTTCCGGCTCAGTATCAGATACTCCTGGACCGTTGTCTCGGGCATGCACGAGACCCATTCTAAACATGGTTCGTTGATCTCCATCAATTTCTAATAACCAACCTCGCTTGACTTGTATGCGAAAGTACATGGCACCAGTCATATAACGAAACATACAAATTGAACGAGTCTTAATAATAACTTGATAATTTGACTTAATGCCACACGAATTTCATTATCATATTTGTTATCTATTGCAGTTATCCTATGCTTGCTAATTTGATTACATGACATTTGACCTGCTATACATGCTTTTATTTCATACCACATAAATTCTAATGTCATTTCCATATTTCACTATTTATTATGGTGATTCCATGCTTATTGATTTAGGTACATTATACTTGACCTGATGCTCTTGCTTTTATTTACACTTACCATTTGGGGTTCTCCTTGCACTCGCTGGGTTGCCCACTAACAACCCTAGATTTTCATGTCCAGATTTAGTAGCTTGGACTGAGGTGGACCCTTCAGCTAAGGATTAGGCTTATTTCGAGGAGTGATCGAAGAAAAACAGAGATATAGTTTAAGGGTTAGAAGGATGTTATCTAGATGGATGTGTGTCTCTGTCTTTCACAATATATCCGCGGTAGCAAGGGCTATGCGGGTCGAATCCACAGGAAGAAATGCGATGGAAGTTTTTCGGAACGATTTTCTCTAACAGTTAGCTCAGAAAAAAGAAGATATTGATTGTAAGAAATAATTTTAATCAAGCAAAAAGAGTTATAGTCTACTAATCATCTATCACAACCAAAGTATTATTCTAAAAGAATAAACATCATATTGAATAAAGAATTATCTACCCTAAGGTTTTGATTGAGAATCAAGAAAGATGAATAACAATGTTGTAAACTCTAATTCATGTGCACTAATAAAAATCAAACTATAATTCATCCTAATTTCAAAGCATAGCATAAGAAAAGTCTACTTAACATTATGCTATCAAAGTATTTAGATATGAACTATGAATAAGTATTTAAGAAGTGCAACTTAAATTAGTTAAACTCAATTATTAATTTATCTTCAAGAAAACCAATTTTAATCCTAGGATTTTTAATAATAGATATCAATCAATTCATCTTTTAACTAAACTAGGGTTGATCCAGAGATTAGCAAACTATAAGTTTTAATTAGTTAAACATATTTTATTTTTATTTTTAATTTTTATTACGAATAAGAAAGGTTGCATGAAAATTAAAAGAAGAAAAACAATTAAGCTAAAGCAGAAAAATAAATTGAATTGCAAAATAAGAAAAGTAAAAAGAATAAAGAACCTTTTTATTGGATGTCACCGGCCAATTACAAAGCTCTTCTTCTTCAAAATAACAAAAACAAAAATACAAGAAAAGAAAAGAGGATCTAAAGGAAACCCAAACTTGAGCCTCTGAGAGCTTCTCTTGAGCTTTTGAGATCTGCCCTTCTCTGTTGCTATGCAGGAGTATTTATAGGAAAAAACCAGAGGATAAGAAGCGTATGAAGATAAGAGGAGCAAAATATCTCTGAATTTGAATTCTTCTTTTATCTCCAAACTTGTTTTGACTTATCCATAGAAGTTTAAATCTATCCTGCAACTTGTTATCATGTTGATCACTGAATATGGCTTATCTTCTGACTGAATTAGAAAGTTTGATCAACATAAGAGTTGTAGTCCTTCAAATATTCTTTCTGGAGCATCTTGAATCATAGGATTTGAATATCTGTAGCAAAAGTTATGATCTGAATACTAAAACGTGTACAGTCTGAATCCGAATTTTTCTCTCCTTTATCTTCATCTTGTGGTGCAAGTAACCTTGTTCAAATAGAAGTCCATCTTATCCTTTTCCTCCTCCTTTTAGCAATTAGGAGTTCTATTTTATCCTTCCTCTTTCTCCCTTTTAGCAATTAGGAGTTCTATTTTATCCTTCCTCTTCCTCCCTTAAAGATTTTAAAATCTAAGTTTAGATTAGGTTAGATAAGGTAGAAACTTCTAAATTACTACAATTAATTTTGCATGTAGGCTTTTGGGCTTTTGGGCTTAACTCAGGCTTTATTTCTTTATTTTTTTAATTACTCAAGGCCTACACACATTAAATAATA
Source organism: Agave tequilana (assembly GCA_038442645.1). NCBI lineage: Eukaryota > Viridiplantae > Streptophyta > Magnoliopsida > Asparagales > Asparagaceae > Agave > Agave tequilana. Next base: position 168,723 of record JAVJIF010001682.1, read on the forward strand.
AAACATTAGTAATAGTGCATAATTAAAAGAATAAATAGGGAAATATGATAGTAAAAGTGGTGATAAATATGCACTTTTTGCTACCTATCACACCCCCACACTTATCTTTTTGCTCGTCCTCGAGTAAAAATCAAAAAGAATAAGAAAAAGAAAAACTAATCTATCCTAACTCACTTTCATAGGAATCACGGTTGCACTTAGCATGTGCAACAAGCCGTTAAACCTCTAGGTTACCCTAGAGGACGAGTGTTGTCTCGTGAGGGTTTTCAGTGGATTACACCCACAAAATCCACAAAAAAGAAAATATTTGAAATATGTTTGAAGAGACTAAGTAGTCTATAAGTTTTAGGATTATTATTTTTATTCATTGTTAAAGTTAGTCTTTATATAATAAATTGTTATCCATTTTAGGTAAGAATCAAAATTGAATTTTTGTAGTATAGTCTCTTTCGTTACCCTAAGTCATATGCATCCTTGTGAATCTTTACTAGGAATTCTTTAACTTGGACTCTCATGCCCCTTTTTTTATATATATTTTTCTTTTTTTTCTTAATATGTATAACTCATCTAATTTTCTTTTGTATAAGTATCAAGGCTTCTTGAGGCCCTCATACCTAACTAATTGACTATTAGATGTGTTAGTACATATATAAATAATATTTTTTAATTTTCTTAGGCTTTCTAATCCACCCATGTAGCGAACTTAAAGTCGGTGGCTCCCAAACTGGTTGGTTTTAGGGCACCGGGTGAGAAAATACCCCACGGACTTAAGGATACGAATAGACTAGGCCACAAAACCAAGGATTCTATTTATAAAATTACCTTTAGGCGTGAACGCTTATGCTTCTTGAGGCACATGTATCCAGCTTAATCAGTGAATTTCTTTTTTTTTTATTTTTTTTATAAGGCACAAGAGTCTTTGTCTTAGAATCCTAGATATGTAAATGTATTAGGTATTTTTTTTTAGAGAATATCGTACCGTTTCCTCCCCGGCAACGGCGCCAAATTTTGATTGAGTTTTTACCTGCACACAAAATACAGAATTTCAGAATTTTTAAAACAATAGTGCAGGGTGCTCAATTCTACCACTATAGCAAGTCGCTATGCGGTCGTGATCCACAGGGAAGGACTAGCGATGGAAGCTTGTTTAGTAAGTTCTCTATTTTTTTTATAATGATATTTACAATGATATTTACAATGAAAAAGAGTAAAAGAGATTGGGAATAATGTGGTGTTGGTAATCTAAACTAAAGAAATAAAAGAAAGAAAACTAAAAACTAAAAAACATACTTACCTATTCTGCGCCTGTTTACCTTTGAACCGTGTCAACGATGTAAGGCGAACGAAGCATGGAATATGAGATCTTCACTATTCCCAATCTATACTACGAATAAAAGGCGAGCTTTGCTACCATGGAAATAGATATTCATCTCCATAAACTATCAACGGCACTTGCAAGGAGAAGGCAACTTCGAAGCTCTTGGTTTCATATGGATCCACAAACACAAAAGAGAAAAACAAAAGCAAAGCAAGAATAGAAAAAAGAAGCAAACTTCGATTTGATTTTATTAACAATGGAAGAAAAGATTACTTACACCGATGTCACCTCAGTACAAGTTTGATCTCCTTCCTCCATGAAAGTATCCTCTCCTCTCAGTTGCATAAAGAAAATTAAAAATTATAAAAATGAAAATAAAAAAACCTAAGTTACAATCTACAAATTAGCTTAAGAAAAACCATAAATTTGTTTCTGTACTCGACTAGACGCCCTTCTCTGTTGCTCTGCAGGGGTATTTATAGGAGATGGAAGCAGTAGAGTCCCGGTACAACTTCTTCACGAAAATTGGTACCCAGCGTCATCTGTATTGCCGCGGAAACGCGGCCATGGCCGCGTTTCCGCGACCATTCTGGGGCATCTGGCCACGCGTTTTCTCGCGTAGCCTCCTCTGATCCGTCCATCCTCGTATATCTTTTTAGTTCTGGCATACCGACTCTTTATTTTGAAAATTGGGATAACTTGGGAAGCAAGTTACCCTAAATCCAAATCTCTTTAAAACGAATTTATCTTTGCACTTTCCTCCTTTTATCTTTATCCTTGTCCTGCAAGTAATTAATTGAGTAGAAGTCTATCCCTTTCCTCTTCTTTTAGTAATTGCAAATTTTGTACATGGTAATTGCAACTTTGGCACTTGGTAATTGCAACATTTGCACTTGGGCTTGCACATGGGCTTTTTTGGGCTTCATTTAGGCTTTATTATTTATTTAATTAATTACTCAAGGCCTGCACACATTAAATAATAAAACATTAGTAATAGTGCATAATTGTAGGAATAAATATGAAAATGTGATAGTAAATATAGTGATAAATATGCATTTTTTACTACCTATCAAGGAGCAGGCGGATCAGTCGTAGTTCCATCCCGTCTTCCCCGCTCGCGAGATTCCCTCTTTCAGCTCATGAGTCTTTATCTTTTGTATTCTGTACCATCCACTTTTGTACTACCTGGTGATGTACTATTTATGTAATATTATGTCACTATTTGTGATGACTAAGTACTTGTACTATTTTGTGTTGGAATGTATAACACCACGTATTTTCACACTCTGATCCCTGATTGTGTTGTATTGATGCTTAGTGTACATACGTGACGGTAGCATCGCCCTGCGCATGTACGTCGCAGTGGCGTCCTCGTACCCGCCGGATCCGGGCGCCACAGGTTGGTATGAGCCTAGGCTCTCACACCTTCAGTACAGATAGTCTGCAAGTTAATATTGGATTAATTTGTGACTGAGTCACACGAATCTTTGCTACACATTTTAATCACAAGTACGAAGTATCTATTCTTTCCTTGAAATCTATCCGTTGATTTCTGAAATCTCAAATTCCGTCACCTTTTCAATTGGCTCGAATATGGAGAGACGGGGGACACGTAATGGTCCCGGCACTTCTCGTGAGGGTCCGTACGGGGAGAACGACATGATGAGGATACTCCAGGGGATGATGACTAGCCAGCAGCAGCAGACAGAGCTCTTTAGATAAGGATTGCTAACTGCACCCCAGGAGCAGAGGCCGGATACTATGTCGGATTTTAGAAGGTTGCAGCCGGCAGAATTTTCGGGCACGGAGAAGCCCCTGGATGCAGAGAAGTGGTTGATCGACGTGACTGATCTTCTGAAGGCAGCCAGAATTCCTGATGAGAACCAGGTGGAAGTGGCCAAGACTAGCTGAAGGATGTGGCGAGGACTTGGTGGCTAGCTGAAGAGGCGAGGCTAGAGAAGCCCATCTCTTGGGACCAGTTCTCGAAGGGCTTCTATGAGAGACTTTTCCCTCCTGCAGCTCAGAAGGAGATACAGGAGCAGTTTATCAAGTTGCAGCAATGGAATCAATCGGTAAATGAGTATGCTGCTGAATTCCTGAGACTTTCAGTTTGCACCGTATATGGTACCCGACGAGGAGAAGAGGGCTAGCAGATTTCAGCAAGGACTGAGGGTGGATATCCAGATGTTGCTTATACCCCACCAGCTGAAGACATACTCCCAAGTTCATTCTATAGCTCGTGATGTGGAGCAGGGATTAGAGAAGAAGAGGATAGTTGAGCTGTAGTACAAGCATATGAAGCGCTAATTCCAGCAGGTGAACAGAGAAAATCCAGTCAGATTTTTTGGTGCCCCAGTAGCCAAGCGGCCATTTTAGCCTCCTCAGTAGCTTGTGTGTGGATATTATTAGAAGCCTGGACACAATCAGCGGAACTACCGTATGGCCAATGGACTGTGTTTGGCATGTGGATCCGGCAACCACTCAGTGGGAGAGTATCCATTCAAGAAGACCTAGAATGCAGCTCCAGCGCCACCAACACTTCCAGCATGAGTGGCACCACCAACACCTCCAGCTCAAGCAGCTCTCCCAGCACTTTCAGCACCACCGATAGGAGGAATCCAAGACCAGTAGGCAGAGGAGCTCCACTTCCTCCCCAGTGTCAGACTCTGGGTCAGGCTCAGAGGGGACCGAGGACTAGAGTAGGCCGCCAAGAGGCCAGGCCTACAACTTAACAGTAGAGGAAGCTGAGGCATCTGGAGAAGTAGTGGCAGGTACAATCTTGGTCCACTCAGTTTCAGTCTTATCAATCTTTGACTCTGGTACATCACATTGCTTCATATCTAGTAGATTTACTGCTTTGCATTCTATACCCCTAGTATGTATGGGTGACCAGTGGGAAATTAGTACGAGGAATGGGGTAGTCATTACTAACAAGATTTGTAAGGCGTGCACTGTGGAGTTATGTGGTAGGAAGTTGAAAGCCGACCTGTTCGTACTGGACACCGAAGGGTACGATGTGATCCTAGGCATGATTTGGCTCAACAAGTATCATGCGGTGATCGATTGTCAGAACAAGAAGGTGATCTTTAGAATTCCACATCAACTGGAGCTTCAGTTCTTTAGAGAATGCAAGTCCCTCAAGAAGGAAGATCAACTGGATTGTGCCACTGCAGAAGATAAGAAGAAGACGGTGTCAGTGTGGAATGAATTCCTGGATGTATTTGAGGAGATATCAGGACTTCCACCTGACAGAGTTGTAGAGTTCTCCATTGACATTATTTCAGGAGCGACTCCCATCTCTAAAGCACCGTACCAGATGGCACCAACTGGATTTGCTATATTGAAGGAGCAGCTACTGCAGTATTCGAGCAAGGGTCAGATTAGACCGAGTACTTCACCTTAGGGATCGCTAGTGTTGTTGGCAAACAAGAAGGATGGTGGCAAGAGATTGTGTATTGATTACAGAGAATTGAACAAAGTCACCATTAAGAACAAGTACCCTTTGCCGAGGATTGATGATCTCTTTGATCAACTTCATGGGGCCTAAGTGTTCTCTAAGTTAGATCTGCAGTCGGGGTACCATCAGTTGAAGGTGAAGAAGGAAGATATCCAGAAGACGACATTTAGGACTCGCTATGGTCATTACGAGTTCTTAGTTATGCCTTTTGGAGTTACAAATGCCCCAGCAGTTTTTATGAACTTGATGAGTATAATCTTCTCACCCTATTTGGATAAGTTTGTGTTGGTGTTTATTGATAATATTTTGGTCTATTCTAAGAATGAAGAGGAGCATGCGGAGCATCTCAGGGTTGTGCTACAGACGCTCCGACTTGAGCAGCTTCATGCCAAACTTAGTAAGTGTGAGTTCTGGCTGGAGAGTATAGCATTCTTGGGCCATGTTATTTCTAAGGAAGGAATCTCGATGGATTCTAGCAAGATTCAAGTGGTAAAGGATTATCTGACTCTGAAGTCCGTGACAGAGATCAGGAGCTTCATCAGACTAGCTGGATATTATCAAAGGTTCGTGCAGGACTTCTCGAAGATTACAGCTTCTTTGACCAAGCTTACCAGGAAGGGAGAAGTACATATGGACTGAGGAGTGTGCATCTGCTTTTGAGGAGTTGAAGAACAAGTTAATTTCAGCTCCAATCTTGAAGACACCCTCAGGGACAGGAGGAATGGTGGCGTACAGTGATGCTTCAGAGAAGGGTCTTAGATGCGTATTGATACAACATGGGCATGTGGTGGCTTATGCATCCAGGCAATTAATGCCTCAAGAGAAGAACTACCCAATACAGATCTAGAGCTGACAGCTGTGATCTTTGCGTTGAAGATATAGAGGCATTACCTGCTAGGTGACGAGTGTTAATTTATACCGATCATAAGAGCTTGAAGTACATTTTCACTCAGAAGGAGTTGAATATGAGGCGGAGGCAATGGCTTCAGTTGATGGCAGATTATGATATAGATCTGTAGTACCATCCTGGCAAGGTTAATGTTGTGCCAGATACCCTGAGTAGAAGACCTGAAGCCAACATGGTTATGCTGTTCACTCAGCAAGAGGAGTTATTCAAGGAGATAAGGTGGCTATATTTGATGGTGATTCGGAGGGTCAGTAGATCCGTACAGTTAATGGCATTTCAGATTCAGCCGACACTAATGGAGGAGATCAGAGAAGCTCAGAGAGAAGATCCCAGATTGCTGAGGTTCATAGAGCAAGTAGAAGCGGGGATGAGATCAGATGTTTGCATACATCTGATGGTGCACTCTATTTCAGGGGTAGAATTTGTGTGCCTCAGGGGGAGATTAGACAGAAGATCTTAGCTGAAGCCCACAGCTCAGCTGACTCTATATACCCTGAAGGAACTAAGATGTATCAGGATCTGAAGCAACATTTCTGGTGGAATGCGATGAAGAGAGAGATCGCACAATATATGGCAAAGTGTCTAGTATGCCGGCAAGTGAAGGCTGAACACCAGAGACCAGCTAGATTACTACAACCTTTGCCAATACCAGAATGAAAGTAGGATCATGTTACTATGGATTTTGTCACCGCTCTACCCCGCAGTCCAAAGGGGAACAATGCAGTATGGGTAATTGTTGACCGTCTCACTAAGTCAGCACATTTCATACCCTTCAGAGTGGGGCAATCTACGGAGGTTCTGGCAGACAAGTACATGAGGGAGATTGTTCGACTGCATGGAGTTCCAGTGAGTATCGTGTCGGACAGAGACACGAGGTTCAGATCTCGCTTCTGGGAGAGCCTTCAAGAGAGTTTGACCCGTCTGAAGTTTAGCACATCTTATCATCCAGAGATAGACGGGCAGTCCGAACAGACCATTCAGATCCTAGAAGACATGTTGAGGCCTTGTATGATAGACTTCAAGGGATCGTGGGAAGACCATTTACATTTGGCAGAGTTTTCCTACAATAACAGCTATCAGGCGAGCATCAAGATGGCTCTGTTTGAAGCCCTATACGGCAGGAGATGCATATCACAATTATGTTGGGATGAAGTTGGTGAGAGAAGGCATTTGGGACCAGATGTGATAGTGCAGGCAGTGGACAAGATTAGGACATCCAAGAGCACTTGCGTGCAGCACAGGACAAACAAAAGAGTTGGGCAGATTCCAATAGAAGACCGTTGGAGTTTCAAGTGGAAGAGCATGTGTTTCTAAAGATATCTCCAACCAAGAGACTAATCAGATTTGGTGCATGTGGGAAGCTGAGTCTGAGGTAGGTAGGCCCGTTTGAGATATTGGAGCAAGTGGGAGAAGTGGCCTATAGATTGGCACTGCCGCCATCACTGGAAGGAGTGCACAATGTGTTCCATGTGTCACAGCTGAGAAGATACATCAGGGACGAGAGCCATGTATTAGATTATTCAGAGTTGGAGTTGGATCCAAAATTGTCATATTCTGAGCAATCAATGGCTATTGTGGATAGAAGTGTCAAGACCCTGAACAACCGGACCATCCCGTTGGTGCTTGTTTCATGGAACAGGCATAGTCTGGGAGAAACGACTTGAGAGCGGGAAGACGTCATTCGTGACCGTTAGCCGGCTCTGTTCGAGCCTTGAGTGATAATTTTCTCATGTACTCCATCTCTTGTCCTATCAATTCTTTATTTCCATGTTCATCTCTTTCCTTATAGAAATTTTGAGGACGAAATTTTTGCTAGGTGGGTATATTGTAGCACCCCATTCCCGGGATACGTACTCAGATACGTGTCCCAAAATTTTTTCGACCGTATTATTCAATTTACTTTTAGTATTTGCTTTTGGGTTGTGATTATTATATTATTGTGTATCGGATCTGGATTCTCAGATCTAAAGTAAGCCCTGACCCGGACCGGGAACCCGATACTAGCCTGCAGCCCGATTTGACCTTTCTGGTAGTCCGATTAGATCGATTTCAGTTTCAGACATTATTTTCTAATATTTTAGATTTTTCATGATTTTCTAAAATTTTCAGAATTTTTCTGCAAAATCTCCAAAACCGGTGTTGGTCGGCATCGCTGACTGATTCCCAGATTTTTTTAGTTTTCAAACGGGATTGAATTTTCAAAAATGGCTTTAACATTACTTTTTAGAATTTCATTTTCCATCTAAATACATTTTTGGAATTTTTTTAAGTTCATTAAAATTTCACCGATTCTGTTGTCGGCCGGTATCGCTGGAAGATTCTAAGATTTTAATTTAAAAACTACATTGAATTTCTCAAATTTGATTTCATTGAATATCTTAAAATAATATTTTCTATTTTTGAAAATTTTTTGGAACGTTCCTGAAACGGTTGAACTTTTGCCCCATTTAAATAATAATATTTTTTACCGACGATCTTTTTTCATATTTTTCCTTCACTACACCCCTACTTTGTACTTCCAAAAATTTAAATAAATAAATTATTTAATAATAAAATTTTTATAATATTTTATTTTCTTTTCTCTTATTTTTTCCTTTTCTTTAAATTTCTTTCTTTTTCTTTCTTTTCTTTCTCCCCCCATTGACTTCCTTGAAAGAAAACACCTAGAGGGGGGGTGAATAGGTGTTTTTGCTAATCTAAAACTAAATGCAAAACTAAGTGCGCTAAATGCGGAAGCTAATGCAAATTTTGCACAAACTTAATACAACACAACAAGTGTAGCCGAATTCCCCGTGAAGGGCTCTGGACTAACTCCTCTTGATTCCCCTTAAATGGGTTGAGGTGCTATGTGAAGCTCTTGTTGGTTAAGTATAAGTTAGGCACACACACAAGCAAGCCAAGCAAATAAGAATGAATAGCAATAAGAATATATGCAAGGCAACACAAGCAAATAGATATGTATGATATGAATTATGCTCAACACAAGCAAATATGATATGATGTTATGTATGATGCTTTGCACAAATAAATGAGAGAGAGTTGAGAGATTTGGATCAAACGCAAACACAATGATATGTTTCGAGGTTCGAGCCTCTAGCTCTATATCCCCGCCTACACCACCGTGTAGGATTTCCAATCCACTATAGGAGTACCGAACTCCTCTCTCAATCCTTACAAAGCCACCGAGGCTATACAACCACAAGCCACCTCTACCGAAGAGGGATAAGGCTCGTAGCCAATACAAACACAATCACCTCTACCGAAGAGGGATCCAACCACAATACCACTTCGATCAACCTCTACCAAAGAGGGATACAACAAAAGCAAGGAGGGTTTACAACTTAGAGGCTTAACCTCAAACACTTCTCTTTTTCTCTCTTTTTCCACAAAACAAATGATCCTAATAGATTAGGATAGAAGATAGCTCAAGTGTGGAAAACTAGGTGTTTTTGGAAACAAGCAACAAAGAAAATATTCGGGAAAACTCTTGTAAAAGATAGAGAATGAAAAACCAATACAAATATCCCAAATTCCTATTTCTTTGATTTTCCAAAAACCCAAAACACAAATCAAATTGGAAGTTTAAAGCCCAAAACACTTTTGAAAACTTGTTTTAAACACTTTTGAAACCAGGAATTTTTCTCCTTGAAAATCTTGGCCAAAAACCCAAAGAGATGGGGTTTATATAGGCCCAATACAAAACTAGCCGTTAGAGCTGAGCTGGCAGTTCTGACAGGCAGCGGTCGACCGGCCCGGTCGACCGCCAACGGTCAGAATATGACCGTTGGGCAACCACGGTCGACCGGCCCGGTCGACCCAAACAAACAGAGAGCTCTGCTCTCAGACCGGTCGACCGTCCCGGTCGACCGTCCCATTGGCTCCAAACGTGCACAGAATTGTGCACGTCGGTCGACCGGCCCGGTCGACCGACCTCAGCCTTAGTCGACTAGTCAGGCTACTAGTCGACTTGATTGAAGCCTGGACCAAAAACTGGGTCAGAAAAATTGGGAAAATTATTTTATAAAAATCTTTTATCTTATTTGAAAATCCCATAAAACTTGTTTTATCATTTTATTTTAAAACACAAACTAGTGATAAAAATTTCAAGACATATATCAATCATATCAATTTATTTTTGAGTCTTGCAAATTTTATCAAAAACAAAACTTGTATTTTTATCAAACTTGATTTTTCAATACATGAATAGGGATATCAAAATAAGTTTGTTTAGCAAGTTTAAAGCATGTTTGTATATTTAGAACATATCTAATATACATAGAAACCATGTAAATTTGTTTTGATCTACTATTCATGAAAATCAAATCCAAAACATAAAACTTTTGTGTGTTGTGCACTTGAGCATATCAACTATACTAAACTTTACAAATGGATCTAAACACACTATCTAAACTATGGATACCTAAGTCTTCTTGATGATCTTCATCTTCCAGTTGACTTTCTCCAAAACTCCATCCATGGGCTAGGCAATGTGTGATCTTGAAGCTTTGGCCCTGGAATCAACATGAAAAGCTCCTAAACTCCTTGTTGAAGCTAATCACCAACTAATATCTTGGTTAATGATCTGAAACTTAAACAACACAAGATTATTAGTAAACATAACTACATGAGTTAATCATCATCAAAACTAGGGTGGAAGGCCTTTGGGCCAACAATCTCCCCCTTTTTGATGATGACAAAACTCATGGAGTTATATATGCATGGATTAAAGTTAAGCTTTAAAGAAGCTCCCCCTTAACTCATGCATAAACAAATAAAAATATATGATAATGAAGCTCATAAACATGTATGCATCATAAACATGTATGCATCAATATGCATAAAACACAAACACATATTCTAGAAGCTCTAGTTACCAATTAATAAAATATTAATAAAAACACTAGATGCTCTAGATACCAATAAAACTTAATATATGCAAAAACATAAGTAAGTATGCATATATAAACACCAAATTATTCTCCCCCTTTTTGTCAATCATCAACAAAGGGGTAAACAATCAAAACAATAAATAATAATGAGGGGTAAAAATCTTTCTCCCCTATTATGTCAATCAAAACAATAAAACAATGTTCTCCCCTTTTGTCTAAAAAATAAAAACAAAGTCAATAAGGGGTGACAATCAATTAAGGTACCAATTGAAAGGAAACAAACAAGAAAAATATTGATACCAATTTTAAACAAAAACACATAAAAAAATTGATACCAATTGATATTAAACATAATAAATTTTGAATGTTTAAACAAAATTTTGATACCAAATGTAAATAATTTTCATATAAAACATATGATACCAATATGAAATTTTCAATCATAAAGTAAGGGAGTGGAAAACAAATGCCAATTGAAAAAATCATCAATTGATGACAAAATTAAATTTCTCCCCCTTTATGAAATACCAACTAAAATGATGCATGGGCTTGATACCAATTTAAAAGTGATCAATTGAAACAAAATTGAAGCTCAAGCACTAGCATAAACAAGATATTGTGAAAAATTTATATTTTAAGCACAAATAAAACAAGTATATGTGTATGAAATAGAATGAGTACCAATCACCAATAGATGATACCAATTGAAAATATACATACACAATAAACATATGAGTATACAAAAAGATCAAAATGATACCAATTGAAAGAGTTCAATGATACCAATTTATATAGCAATAAGTTCAAGTATATACATCATATTACAATACCTCCCAATCAAGGTTCAAGTTTTAAATGATTTTCATTTTAAAGCATACAAGACCATGATCTCCCATCCATCCGCCCTTGGAAGGTAGGGGTTTTCAAAAATAGATTTGAAAATGTAGTTTTGTTTGAAAATCACTACCAAATTGAAGAATACAAACTAGTCAAATGGAAAAACTTTTAAACTAGTACGAAATCCTTCAAGCAAGGAATACAACAAAAATAATTTTTCATAAAACATGAAATCCACATGATATCAAACACTCAAGTCAATGAAGCATAAATATGACTCATGAAAACAAAACACATGAGTAAATAAGAAATGTGAGTGTACTAATAAAGTGTGAATATCATAATCATGAAAATTTTCATTAAGCTCAATTATTCCTTAAACATTGAAAACATGAAAATCATCAAAACTTATTTAACTTTCATGGCATATGTATGTCTAATACAAACTAAAGTATACATACATATCCAAAACACAACGAGTCCACAAAATATATGCATTGAGGCACATGGCTCAAAAAGGATAAACATGTATATCTAATAGTTTGGACAAGATAGACATATACATGAAGTTAAACAATTAAACACAAAATCAAACTAAATCTTCACCAAAACGAATTTCATTTCAAGGTATATGTATGAATTATCAACACAATAAGTATACATACATATCCCTAAACACAATTGAGTCCATATATATAGATTTGCATGAAAGGCAAATGACTCAAGGGGATACATGTATATCTTAAAGTTTGGCAATACATGCATATACATGAAGTGAAAAACTCATAAAACAAATTCAAAAATGGAATACAAGTTTAAAATGTATGAATCATCAAAACTAGACTATACTAGCACATCTAATGGGTTCAAATAAGCAATCAAGCTCAAACATATATAGATTTATTTGTGGCCCACTATATGCACGAATATATACCTAGTCATAATGAAAACTAACATCTAAACATGTAATCAACACATGAAGTATCAAAACACAATAAAAATTAACATGATAAACTTAAACATGATTATTATGCAAATCCACATGTTATTAAACCTATGATAAACATGATAGCTAAAAAACAAACGGTGAGAACACAAAGTATGGGTCCATATAAACATGGGTGTCTCAAAATGCTATACATGCATGTCAAGGATCTAATGAACATGGCATTATCATAATAATCACCAAATAATGAAACATGCCATAAACATCAAAGATATGAAATATAAATCATATATGATCAATATGTACATGCATGTGCATTAGATCTAGGTCATACAAATTAGTTTAACCAAGGTGAAAACACAAAAATATATGTCCATATAAAACATGGATGTTTCAACCAACTAACAAGTATAACACTAATCTAATTAACATGGCATATTCATGATGATCACTAAACATGGAAAGCATGTAAATATAAGGAGTTAGAGATTCGATACCAAAACCAATGAGGGCACCGCTCTAGTTCTCCAAAACATGGTGGTCCTTTCCACCAAATCTTCCCTTGAAAGTGATGCATCCATTTGATCTCCTTTAAGCACGGAAAGCATCCACTCCAAGGTGTCATCACTCTCACGTCATGTGAGAGCCCACACCTACATCAAAAATAATAGGAGGGGTGGTCTTTGGTACCCATATCTTCTTGGGTCCATGGGGTTAGTACCTTCTCTAACCCAAACAAACTTCTTTGCTAAATTGAAAACATGTATTCTATCAAAATAAAATTTAGCAAGATGGCCTTTTTGGCCACAATGTGTACATGTGTACACATGAGCATACATGTGTTGATGGTGTCCGTGTGGAGCATGTGTATGCCGTGGAGGGTGTTCATGCATAAAAGTTGGAACTTGTTTCTTACGAACCAAGGTTTCCAAGCGTGTGTGGTTCATGGCACATTGGCTCATAGTGGAGCCCAAACAATCAACCTTCTTCTTAAGCAAGCAAATATCATCATTAATCTTAGAAGAAGAAGTGTGGCATGCAATAGGTGGAGTGTGTGATACTACCCTAGCATGGCAAACATGAGCATCAATCTTATTTTGTAAAACAACATTTTTCTTTAAACACGCATCTAAATCATTTGAAATGGAAATAATTTTATTTTTCAAATCAACATTCTCTTTTAAAACAAAATCAATTTTTGAAGACAAGTTTTCATTTTTCATCAAAATTGTTTCACAATTATTTTTAGACTTTAAAAATTAATTTTCTTTAAGTGCAAGATCTAATTGAGATCTCAAAGCATCCCTTTCATTATAGACCTCAACCATCTCTTGCAAAACACAACGAAGTCTAGAATGCAAACTTTTATTTTCTTTTTCAATTTCTAGACTTTTCTTTTTCAACAAATTATATTTTTCAATTAATTTTTCACATACAATAGATAGTTCTTCATTCAAAGCATGGGGATCAACAAAATCATTTGAAGAACTAGCACAATCATCTTTATCTAAGTGGGATTCCGAATGTACCTCAAGGGAATCATTCCCTTGGACCATGAAGCATCGTGAGTCGGATTCTCCACTAGATTCCTCTTCTTAGATTTGCACTTGAAGCTCGGAGGTGGTGGTGGTTGTTGTTAACTTGTTCCACACTGCAAAAGCGGAATCAAGGTTAGAAACACTCATAAGATATTCTTTAGATAAAGTGCTTCTAATGGCCTCTAGGGCTTGTGCATTGGCCCCTATATGATTGCTATCACTAAGGAAGGATTCCTTGGTAATGGTAAGGTAAACTTTATGACCTAGGGTTTGTAAATAAACGGTCATCCTAATCTTCCAAACATGAATGTTGGAAGGGTCAAACATAGGTGGGGTCATGAAAGCCATGGTAAACTAAATGTGTGCAAAACAAGCAAATGCAAACAATAGATTAGCAAACAAAGGATCATACTCCTAGGATGTTAAGCCTAAGTATCAGGAGCACTAGCTCTGATACCAATTGAAAGAAAACACCTAGAGGGGGGGTGAATAGGTATTTTTTCTAATCTAAAACTAAATGCAAAACTAAGTGCGCTAAATGCGGAAGCTAATGCAAATTTTGCACAAACTTAATACAACACAACAAGTGTAGCCGAATTCCCCGTGAAGGACTCTGGACTACCTCCTCTTGATTCCCCTTGAATGGGTTGAGGTGCTATGTGAAGCTCTTGTTGGTTAAGTATAAGTTAGGCACACACACAAGCAAGCCAAGCAAATAAGGATGAATAGCAATAAGAATATATGCAAGGCAACACAAGCAAATAGATATGTATGATATAAATTATGCTCAACACAAGCAAATATGATATGATGTTATGTATGATGCTTTGCACAAATAAATGAGAGAGAGTTGAGAGATATTGGATCAAACGCAAACACAATGATATGTTTCGAGGTTCGAGCCCCTAGCTCTACATCCTCGCCTACACCACCGTGTAGGATTTCCAATCCACTATAGGAGTACTGAACTCCTCTCTCAATCCTTACAAAGCCACCGAGGCTATACAACCACAATCCACCTCTACCGAAGAGGGATAAGGCCCGTAGCCAATACAAACACAATCACCTCTACCGAAGAGGGATCCAACCATAATACCACTCCGATCAACCTCTACCAAAGAGGGATACAACAAAAGCAAGGAGGGTTTACAACTTAGAGGCTTAACCTCAAACACTTCTCTTTTTCTCTCTTTTTCCACAAAACAAATGATCCTAATAGATTTGGATAGAAGATAGCTCACGTGTGGAAAACTAGGTGTTTTTGAAAACAAACAACAAAGAAGATATTTGGGAAAACTCTTGTAAAAGATAGAGAATGAAAAACCAATACAAATATCCCAAATTTCTATTTTCTTTGATTTTTCAAAAACCCAAAACACAAATCAAATTAGAAGTTTAAAGCCCAAAACACTTTTGAAAACTTGTTTTAAACACTTTTGAAACCAGGAATTTTTCTCCTTGAAAATCTTGGCCAAAAACCCAAAGAGATGGGGTTTATATAGGCCCAATACAAAATTAGCCGTTAGAGCTGAGCCGGCAGTTCTGACAGGCAGCGGTCGACCGGCCCGGTCGACCGCAACTGTCAGAATATGACCGTTGGGCAACCACGGTCGACCGGCCCGGTCGACCCAAACAAACAGAGAGCTCTGCTCTCAGACCGGTCGACCGTCCCGGTCGACCGTCCCATTGGCTCCAAACGTGCACAGAATTGTGCACGTCGGTCGACCAGCCCGGTCGACCGACCTCAGCCTTAGTCGATTAGTCAGGCTACTAGTCGACTTGGTTGAAGCCTGGACCAAAAACTGGGTCAGAAAAACTGGGAAAATTATTTTATAAAAATCTTTTATCTTATCTGAAAATCCCATAAAACTTGTTTTATCATTTTATTTTAAAACACAAATTAGTGATAAAAATTTCAAGACATATATCAATCATATCAATTTATTTTTGAGTCTTGCAAATTTTATCAAAAACAAAACTTGTATTTTTATCAAACTTGATTTTTCAATACATGAATAGGGATATCAAAATAAGTTGTTTAACAAGTTTAAAGCATGTATGTATATTTAGAACATATCTAATATACATAGAAACCATGTAAACTTGTTTTGATCTACTATTCATGAAAACCAAATCCAAAACATAAAACTTTTGTGTGTTGTGCACTTGAGCATATCAACTATACTAAACTTTACAAATGGATCTAAACACACTATCTAAATTATGGATACCTAAGTCTTCTTGATGATCTTCATCTTCAAGTTGACTTGCTTCAAAACTCCATCCATGGGCTAGGCAATGTGTGATCTTGAAGCTTTGACCCTAGAATCAACATGAAAAGCTTCTAAACTCCTTGTTGAAGCTAATCACCAACTAATATCTTGGTTAATGATCTGAAACTTAAACAACACAAGATTATTAGTAAACATAACTACATGAGTTAATCATCATCAAAACTAGGGTGGAAGGCCTTTGGGCCAACATTCCTCCCCTCTCACCTGCTCCCATCCGCCCGCCGCCCGCCGCCCGCCGCCTGCAAAAGCAGGCTGCTGCTGCAACCCCCTCTTCCCCTAATCCCATTCCATCATTACCTATTCCTCTATTCCCCATAAAACTCTTCCCTCCCTCATTCTCCATTTCTTTTACATTCCAACTTCCAACTCCTTCAAGCTAAACCCAACCCACTTCATTCATCACCACCGTCGCCTCCACCATCGCCGCCGCCGCCGCCGCCCCTCTCTAACTGCCGGCCAGCCACCTCCCCTACATCCTCTCTCCACTCCACCACTTCCTTCAACCTCCAACAACCCCCCACCACTTCCAATTTTAACAAAATTCACCACCATCACCTCCCTTCCTCCTCCAAAATTCATCACCACCTCCATCAAATTCTCCACTCCCACCACCCCATCATCACCTGCTCCTCCTCCTCTATCTCTCCACCACTTCCAACAACCACCACAACCATCATAACCACCACCACCACCAACTACTACCACCACCCACTCCACCAAACCAAACAACCAAACCCAACCCCCTCTTCCTACTCCTCCCCGGGCCAGCGCCGCCCCCACTACCCAGCGTCGCCGCTGCCGCCCCTGGGCCGGCCAGCCGGCCACCCCCTCCCCTCCATTCACTTCCTTCTTTCTTTCTTTCTTTCTTTCTGTCTTCCTTCCTTCTTTAATCCTTTCTTTCTTTCTTTTCATTTCTTTTCCCTAAATAATAACACTTTTCTCATATTCCTAAAATGCCCATCCCCTCATTCCCAAATTACTCCCCTATATCTACAACCATATCCCTTCCCTTTTTAATTCCTATTCCTTTTCTAAAAGCACCTTATTTTCTCTCTTTCTCTCTCTCCTTCCTATAACTTTCTCTCTCCTCTCTCTCTCCACTCTCATTCCTCTCCAATATATATATATATATATATATATATTTATACTTATATATTTTAATATATAACTATGGGCTAGTGGATTGCTCGTACGGTTCACGGGTTTCTCAGATTTTTAACCGGTATTTCATCCCGGTTTCAGGTGAGTGTTTTTTAATATACTTAAAAATAAAGGCTCTTGTATTTATAGCATGATATTGATATGTGAATATTTTAACATGCCTAGCACTTACTACTTTAGTTTTAGTACATGATACCATGCCATGCGAGTTAATAAATGATGTTGTACTCGGTATTTACCCGACACTTGACATGTTATACTTGATGCATGATTTATGACACCGACACTTGATATATTATATTTGATACCTGATCCACGACACTTGATATCTAACACCGACACTTGATATGTTATATTTGATATCTAATCCGTGGCACCTGATATTAGACACCAGTACTTGTTGTATGTCATACTTGTCACCTGATCCTGACCCCCGGTATATGACACATGCTAACGCTTACTGATATGCTTTCATGTGGTACAAGTACATTGACCTGACATCGTGACCCTTGACCGGGCACTACCACCCCTGAGACCTGCAATATATGACATATTCATGACTATCACTTTCATGGGGAGTTGGCATAATTATTATATTATTACCAGACATTGGTACTCCTGAACTTCTGTACTCCTGAACTCCTGTATACTTGAACCCCTGAAATAGGGAGGCTCCTGACATTACTCCTGATATTATACTCCTGTTGACCCCCGTAATAGGATAACCATGGATATTGAACTTTTGTGAATATCTTGTGGACTTTATTATTTGACACTCTGTTATATTTAAATAACCTACACGGGACGGGGGAAATTGATAGATATCGATATAGCTTCTGTGTTTATGGCGGCCATACATATGTTGTATAACTAATTCCTGTTGGATTCGACCTAGAGGCCACCAGGCGTTTCTGAGGTGTGTACTGACATCCCTACCCCCTTGCCTGCCTGCTGGGTGTTCTATAATCCCATGATTATATCCTGTGGGGACGGTGACACTCTATTCCTGTTCGGGCATATACTAAGACCTTCGGGTATACAGTAAGTCCCGGTGCCTAGCGGTACGTTCTGGCTCAGTACTGGATACTCCAGGACCGTTATCTCAGGCATGCACGGGACCCATTCTAAATATGGTTCATCATTTCCCATCAATTTCTAATAATCAACCTCGCTTGACTTGTATGCGAAAGTATATGGCACCGTTCATATAACGAAACATACAAATTGAATGAGTCTTAATAATAACTTGATAATTTGACTTAATGCTACACGAATTTCGCTATCATATTTGTTATCTATTGCAGTTATCTCATGCTTGCTAATTTGATTACATGACATTTGACTTGCCACATATGCTTTTATTTCATGTCACAAAAATTCTAATGTCTTTTCCATATTTCACTATTTATTGTGGTTATTCCATGCTTATTAATTTAGGTACATTATACTTGACTTGATACTCTTGCTTTTATTTATACTTATCATTTGGGGTTCTCCTTGCACTCGCTGGGTTGTCCACTAACAACTCTGGATTTGCATGTCTAGATTTAACAGTTTGGACTGAGGTTTATAATTTGTTTTTTGGTTTAATCATTTTAATTTCAAAAGTTCATGTTTATTTGGTTTACACAAAACTAATAAAATCAAGTTTTGTGTTTTGATTTATCATGTATACGATTTTAAGTTTTAGATTATCAAATATACATCTTTTATTTTCATGAATAGATTTCATTAAATAAAATTTATATGATTTATATGTATATTGTATTTCATCCATATACATTGATGGTTAATATATGTTTAGAAAAAACTTATTTTGATGTATCTAGTTCATGTATTTAAGTTTTGATTTTATCAAAACTTATTTTGGTTTTAATTGTCAAAAATAAGTATATATCATCTACTATGTGTATTAGATTCTATCCATACACACTATGCTTCGAATGTGCTTCAATATCTTATTTTTTGTATTTTATTCAAGTTTGAGGAAAAATCGGATTTCTATTTAGAAGTTTAGTTTTTGAAAAATACGATTTTTGGCTTAAGCATTAAATTCTTTATCTCAAAAATAGTTCAATTGTTTGTAATATATGTTAAATTTTGATTACACATATTTGTACTTCAAAGTATTTATATGAACTTATTTTTGTGGAATTTGTTGGGATTTAGTTGAAATTTTATGGGCTTTTGAATTTAGTTTTTAAACCGTCAAATTGGGTTTTGGACTGCTTGCGATCGCGTGCACACATGCACAAGCCCATTGGGCGGTCGACCGACTGGCTCAAGCCCGCTCTCGGGCTTGGCTCGGTCGATGGAGCGGTCAACCGAGAAGAGCAAGATTCTTTTTTGTTTTGGGGGCAACGACCGGGCGGTCGACCGGCAACCCCAACTGTCAAAAGTTCGACCGTTGGCTGTCGATCGACAGGTCAAATCTGCCTTTAACGACTAGTTTTTGATAGCCTATTTATTTGAGTTTTGGGAGCAATTTTCAACAACATTTTCAAGAGCAATTTTTTCCATCTTCTATAGAATTTTAGTGATAAGTTTTAAAAGACATTTTTGAGCTACAAAATCTATATCTATATTTGTTTAAAAGTTTTGAAAAAAAATAAAATCAAGTTTTGGGAATTTTTGTTTTGTTCTTCAATTTCTTCATCTATCAAGAAGTTTTCTCCAAGAGTTTTCGTTGTATTTCTTTTTTGAAAACTTTGTTTTTACTTACATACTTGAGCTTTTCATTGCAAATCTATCCTCTAGGATAATTGTATTGTGAGAGGTTTTGTTTGTAGTCTTTGGGATCACTAAATTTTGCTTGTGATCTAAGTGATCACCGAGTTGTAATCTTTTCTTTACTTTGTGCCTACCATCTTGTGTAGAGGTGTGAGAGTTGGAGTTATGTACTCTGGTTTGTAATCATTGTAATTCCTCGGTGGAGATCCCTTTATAGAAGATCCTATTGCGGATAGTGAAAATCTTTCTGTATGAAGGTGAGAACGTAGAGCGATGGCTCGAATCTCGAAACATATATTTGTATTTTCGTTTGGCTATCTTCCTCTCTCTTAACTCTCTCTCTCTTTATAACTTAGATTTGCTGTGCAGAGCTCCTCCCTTGTTAGCCTTACTGTTAGCACTCTGTGGTGCTTTATCTCTAGCCTCGCAGTTAAGATCATTAGCACTTAGTGCTTTGTTTTTAGCCTCACGATAAAGATCCTTAGTACTGGGTTCTGGCTGTGAGAATTAGCAACGCTATTAGCACACGAAGGTCCTTTGGCCTTAGCCTCGCGTGATAGGCGAGGTTGAACTCTGTAAGGAGTTGAATTAGCTTCGTATGGTGAAGCTATTTAGTGCTTTAGTTCTACCGCTAGTGGCGAGCCTATCACTACCCAATAATGCTCTGGACTTCGAAGTTATAGTAGCTACGCTTTCACCAAGTGGTGCTTTAGTTTTAGCCTCATGGCTAAGAGCTACTTTAGCACTGCTGAATAGTGTTGATAGTGTAAACAGGGCTGCAGTAGCCTTGCTGTTAGCACAAAGTTAGCCTATCTCGCGGAATATGTGAGGCTTAGCTCTGTGAAGAGCTGAAATAGTCTTACAGTTAGAATCTATTTTAGCTTCGCAGAAAACTGAATCAAGAGATTTATCTCTAGCCTCGCATGAGGCTAAGTTGGATTTTTAAATCCAAATAGCCTTAACAAGGGTGTTCACATTTCGAAATTCATGAAGAAATCCATCGTTGTTTAAGCCATGTACAAGTTATAAAAACCTAAACTTGCTAGAATCTTTTTAGGAAAATTGTGTAGTGGCAATTTAAGGGTCGAATCCACAGAGACTTGTTAAATCCTAATTATTAAAATTCTAATTTTTTTCTTAATCTAGTTGAGAAATCCTTGGATGAAGGTTGGAGTTTTATTTTAAAAACTGAAGATCTTTAAGCATTAAAAAGTAAGAGAAGTAAAGAAGTAAAAGAAGTAAAAGAGTACTAACAAATGTAAAGGCGAAGTGAAATAAACGATGAAAAAAATAAGAGAGAAAGGGAGAAGAAAGATGGAACTCAACACTGACACAAGACTTGTTGTCGCCTTGTCGTCTTCCTCTTCCAAACGCTACTGAAGACAAGAGAATTAACAAAAAAAGAAGAGAAAATATGCATGAGATTATTGATGAATTCATAAAATAAAATATACAATTAAAAGAAGAGAATCACATCAAAAATAAAGAGAAATGTGGAGGAATTTTAGATTGAAAATGATGCACGATTTTGTAAAAGAACTCTGAATTTTATTCATAAATCATCATTACAAAACTCTTGATCTTCTCTAATCTCGCATATAGTACACAAAACTCTCCTTTCTCAGTCTTTTCAGCCTTTTGGTGTAAACTTCTCTCAATGAATACAGGTATTTATAAAAAAAAGGAGAAGGGAAAGAGCATATGAATATAGGGGGAGCTGGTGCTCCTCCTGATCCTATCACATTGCTGCAAAAATGTGACTTCTGTCGCATTTTCGCGGTAGTGATCTAGCCATAGGGGCAGATCCAGGGGAGTTTGCACCGTTGGTTCTTTCTTTATCATTTTATCCTCTCGAAATTTTTGTTTCTTTTCTGAATTTGACGATATATCCCTTTATTTTCAGTGAAACCGATTTGGTCTTCAAAAATTCCATTTTTCTCTTTGATTTTTGGTGGTATTATCTTATCTGGTAGACCCAGTCTTCAGATAAGATAGATTTTAAAACATTTACATTTGAGCAGAGCTTTGTTGATTTACTTTATCTTCAGGTGATGATTTAAATCCTCTCAAGAATTTGAATTAGTTGGCTAGTATTTGTGCTTATCTTCTCTCTACCATATCCTACATGAATTTAGACATTAAAACAAGTGAGTTGTAGGAATTATTACAGAATAAATGTAGGAATGCGGTAACAATTATGCAATATATGTGTCCAAACACATCCCCACACTTATCTTTTGCTCGTCCTCGAGCAAAACAAAGAGAAAAGAAAAACTAAACTGACCTAACCTAACTTACTTTCGTAGGAATCACGATTGTACTTAGCTGGTGCAACAAGCCGTTAAACCTCTAGGTTATCCGTAGAGGATGAGTTTTTTGTCTCGTGAGAGTTTTCAGTGGATTACACCCACAAAATCTATAAAGCAATAGAAATAAATTGTTAGTATTTTTGAAAATGTATTTTGAAAAGAAGAGAAAATATTTGAAGTGTTTTACAATAATTAAGCAATTTATAATTTATAAGAGCACTGAACTATTCATCCTTAAACTTAGTCTCTATTCAAATATTTGTTATCAATCGAATTAGGAATAAAATAGTATTCTTATCTAATATATTATTTTACCCTAAGTCATATGCATCTTCTGACCGTGAATATTTTGATGAGGGTTCTGTAACTCTAACTCTTATGCCTTATTTATGTATATATTGGTGGTAATATTTCTTAGCTCTCTTAGGCTTTCTAATTTATCCATGTACTAAGCCTTAGTCAGTGACTCCCAAATCGAATGATTTTAGGGCACCGGGTAAGAAAACACCTCACAGACTCAAGACTCGAGCAAACAAGATCACAAAACTAAGAATTTTTTTTGATGATATGAACCACTTTTAGGTGTGAATAATTATACTTTATGAGGCACAAAAACCCAGATTAATCAAAGGATTCTTATTATATATATTTTTTCTTTTTCTTTTTCTTTTTCTTTTTCTTTTTCTTTTTTTAAGGCATAAGAATCTTTGTTTTTGTGTAAGTGTATAGAGTATGTATATTTCATCAAGGTAAAAATCAAGACTAAATTACTTTGTCAATTTTTCTTCCTACGCCTAGAAACTAAGCAAATATTCTTATTTCAACAAACTATAAGAAATCCTAATTATGATTCTCCTATTCCTTAAATTTAACTTAATTTCTTGCAAAAAAAAAAATGTCAAAGTATTATTTTTCCTTTTCAATTTTTTATTTATATTTTTTATTTATTTATTTTTTATATTTTATTAGAAAACCTATGTTAGAATCCTCCCTCATACTTATCTCATGCATTGTCCTTAATGTATGAATGAATGCACAATATGATATAATTGTAAGAATGTGAAGGAAGATAGTACCTAATAAGGACGAGTGGATGTCATCCATTATTGCCTGGATAAGAGAGAACATAAAAACTATAATACAAAAATAGATCCCTAGCATGTATAAAGATCAATCCTGATAAGCAGGATCTCTAGAAGGATTTCCTCCACTTCTGAGTTTAGATACTCACAGTATAGTTTTACCTATGCTATTCACTTAAAAAGTGGTACCATCCGTGGTACTGTGGATCTCAATTGCACCATATGGGTGCACTTTATGAATAATGTAGGGATCAGTCCAACAGGATTTCAGCTTTCCTAGAAAGAGATGTAAACGTGAATTGTATAAAGCAGGACTTTCTGTCATGGATGGAATTCCTTACGAATTATGACCCGATCATTCATCCTTTTCATACGGTCCTTGTAGCAATTCGCACAGTCATATGCATCATTTCTTATCTCTTCAAGCTCATCCAGTTGATGTTTCCTAGATCTCCTGCCTTGGCTAGATCAAAATTTAGGCGTTTGATCACCCATTATGCCTTTTGTTCTAGCTTGATAGGAGGATGGCAAGCTTTACCATAGACTAGCCTATATGGAGACATTTCAATAGGAGTTTTGAACGCAGTTCTGTATGCCCATAAGGCATCAGTCAATCGAAGAGACCAATCTTTCCTAGTGATATTTACAGTTTTCTCTAGAATGGCCTTGATGACTCTGTTGAAAACTTCAACTTGGTCACTAGTCTATAGGTGATAAGGGGAGGCTATCCTATGATTGATGCAATATTTTCTCATTAAGGCTTCAAATGTTTGATTGCAGAAATATTTTTCACCATCGCTAATGATTGCACGAGAGAAGCCAAAATGAGAAAATATGTTCTCTTTCAAGAAGTTTACTACAACTTTGTGGCCATTGGCTCTACATGCGACGACCTCTATCCATTTAGAGACATAGTCAATTACCATAAGGATATATTGGTATCCATGAGACATAGGAAAGTGACCCATCAAGTCGATGCCTTAAACATCAAAGATTTCGACAACTAAGATTAGGTTTAATGACATTTCATTCCGTCATGCAATTTTCCCTAATCGTTGACAGCAATTACATGATTGACAGTAGATATAAGCGTTATGAAACAAAGTGAGTCAATAGAAACCATACTGCAAAATTTTTGCAGCAGTTTTCTTCCCGCTGAAATGACCACCATAGGCTTGGTCATGGCAGAATGAAAAGATGTTCCTGAACTCAGAGTCAGGAATGCAGAGTCGAATAGTCTGATCAGGACAGTATATGAACAAGTATAGTTTATCCCAGAAGAAACATTTGACTCCAAGAAACACAATCATTTTTACTTGGTCCATGAATCATGCAACTGTTCCGTGACAAAGACAATTCACAATGTCGGCATATCACAGAATAGTCAAAGGGGAAATGGACATTAACTGCTTTTCAGAAAATATCTCAAGGACAGGTAATGAGTTGGACACAGATTCGACCAATATCCTAGACAAATGATCTGCGATAACATTCTCAGCCCCCTTTTTATTGTGAATTTCTAGATTAAATTCCTGTAGGAGTAAGATTCAACAATTTAAACGGGTTTTAACATCCTTTTTCATGAAAAGGTACTTAAAGCCGCATGATCGGTGTAGATTAGGACTTTAAAACCTATAAGGTAGGGACAAAATTTATCAAGAGAAAAAACGACTGTAAACAACTTTTTTCAGTGATGGAGTAGTTCAGTTGGGTATTGTTAAGAGTCTTACTGGCATAGCTAATGACATAAGAAAGTTTATCCACTCGTTGGCCTAGGACAACCCATACCACATAGTCAGAAGTGTCATACATCATCTTAAATGGAAGATCTAGTCAGGTGGTTGGATGATGGGTACCGAGGTCAACTCGGTATTGAGCCTTCCAAAGGCTGCCGAACATGAAAGGGTGACTCAAAGGGAACATCCTTTGCTAGAAGGTCATATAGAGGTTTGAAAATTTTCAAAAATTCTTTGATAAAGTGGCGGTAGAGCCTAGCATGGCCTTAGAAGGATCGCACCTCCCAAACAGTTTTCGGAGGTGGTAATTTCAGATTAGGCCTACCTTAGCTTTGTCACCGTTTATGCATTTTTCAGAGATAATGTGTCCTAAGACAATCCCAGATTTTTATGATGAAATGGCATTTTTTTCCAATTAAGAACTAGGCTCTTCTCCTTGCATCTTATCAATGCCAATGATAGATGATATACTATCATCAAAAGTAGACCCAAAGACAGAGAAGTCATCCATGAAAACCTCTAGAAATCGCTCGACATGTCCAAAAAGATGCTTAACATAAACCGTTAAAAAGTAGCTAATGCATTGCATAGCCCAAAGGGTATGCGACCAGAGGCAAATGGACCAAAAGGACAAGTGAATGTGTTTTTCTCTTGGTCCTCATGAGCAACGTAGATGTGGTTATATCCAGAATAACCATCGAGGAAGGAGTAGTAAGTATGATCGGCAAGACGTTTTAACATTTGGTTGATGAAGGGCAGAGAAAAATTATTTTTCCTAGTCATGGAGTTGAGTTTCCTATAGTCTATGCACACTCGCTAACCAGCTTGAACACGAGTTGGAACTAACTCATTATTCTCATTAGTAACAACTATGACTTCAAACTTTTTAGGCACAACTTGTAATGCACTAACCTACTGACTATCGGAGATAGGGTAAATGATATCCGCATCTAACGGTTTCATGACCTCCACTCTCACCACCTCTTTGCAAAACAGGATTTAAACACCTTTGTGGTTCTCTCGAGATTTTGGCATTCTCTTTAAGATGAATTTGGTGCATTATCACAGATGGGTTAATTCCCTTGATATCTACTATGGTCAATCCTATGGCTTTCTTATGTTCACCAAGAACATCTAGCAACTTCCCTTCTTGGTCCTTACCTAAATGGGAAGAAATTATAACAGGCAAGGTTTCTGATCACCTAGGAAGGTATATTTTAATGTGTCTGGCAAAGGCTTGAGCTCTAACTTTGGAGGCTCGATGATTGATGGAACATGAACGGATGTTGGCAATAACAAGAGTTCTACGTTGGGTATCCATAGGTTGTGTCCATGATGGGAACATAATCTAATAATGTGTTTACCTTTTCGATAGACTCCTCAATGTCAAAATTTATTCTAAAATAGGCCAAGCATTTCTCCAAGGGGTCTTCATAGTATGACTCCTCAAAGGTATGATTGATCGACTCATCAATTATGTTGACCTCCTCATGATCGTCCATTATAGATGGTTGGAAAATAGTGTGAAAAATATTTAGCTCAACTGTCATATTCTTAAACGATAAGGTCATGACTCTACATCTAATGATAACATCAGCAGTTGCAATGGATAGTCTCCCTAAAATCATAAGAGAGTGATTGCTTGAATCTCTAACTGGTTTGTTGTCTAAGACCATAAAGTCCGCAGGGAAATAAAATTCATTAACCTTCAAAATAACATCCTCAACAATTTCCTTGGGGACCTTAACTGACCTATCTGCTAGAAGCAATGTAAGGGTAGTGGGTTGTAACTCCCTAAACCTAATTGTTTGTACACAGAATAGGATAAAAGTTTACACTTGCCCCTAGATCTAGCGGGCACTGATCCATGACCTGATCTCCTATCCTAACATAAATATTTGAGCTCCCCAGATCCTCATACTTGGTGCAATAGGTTGCTGGATGAGACATGATGTTTGTGTAGAAAATACGGCTTCACGAGACACAGAACTTTTCCTCTTGATAGTGGTTAGATCCTTTTGAAATTTGCAATACGAAGAAATCTGATTGATGGCATTTAAGAAGGGAATGTTGATTTGGACGTTTTTGAAAACTTTCAAAATTCCCTCATAGTGATTTTTTATCCTAGTTGGTTGAAGACGATGAGGAAATGGGTCTTTAGGCACAAAGAATTTTTCTTGATTGTCAACAACTTGATCATCTCTCTTTGTTGACTCCTTTGAGTTCTCTTTTTCTTTTTTCTTGACAACATTAGGATTGTTTGGTGGAACTTGGACTTGGTTGTCCACTCTCTTGCCTGATCGTAAAGTGTGGTTGGATTGGACTTCACGATTTAACCCAAAATTAATTTTGAACTGGCCTGTAAGAGTATTTGAGGAGCGGTTGTTCTCTTGGGTTGGGCACAGTTTGACAAAAATATCCTCTCTCTCTCTCTCTCTCTTTCCCTAACAAATGCAGCTAACTGATCAATCTGAACCTCCAGCCGGGCTATCGCCTGATTCTGATTGTGAGATATTTGGGCTTGGGTTTGATTAGTTACGACTTGGCTCTGCATGAATTGTTGGAGAGTGTCCTCAAAAGATAGTTTTTCTTTGATTAGGAGGGATATATGGAGAGATGATGGTGTTTCATTAAATTAATTTCCCTTGTGAAATTGATTATTAGAAGACGGTCCTTGAAATGATGATGATCCACCATATCCTTGTCCTTGAGAAGATTTCTATGAAAGGTTGGGATGGTTCCGCCATCTCGGATTGTGCATTTCACTGAATGGGTTGTTATTGGGGTTTGGTTTGCGAAATGTATTGAGTATATTTGCTTGCTCCGCTTTGATAATTGAAAACCCGAGGCATTGTAACTAAGTGGTCCTGACTGTCACAAAGGACACAAACGGGAGACACCACTAGCTTATATGGTTCAGGAGCCGAAGATTATGCTTCCTTACTTATCTTTAAAGCTTCAAGTCTTCTCATAACTGATGTCATTCTGGCATCAATCTCAAAATTAGGGTTGACTCTATGCATACCACCCTTATTGATGGTAGTTGTGGTGGTGGTGGGTTTGCTGAACTTCAACAGGTTCCCATTTTAAAGTGTTTTCTACCAATACTTCGAAAAATTATCATGCATCATTGACGATTTTACTAGTGAATGATCAATTGCATAGGGACTCAATCATGGTCTTAGTTAGGTAGTTTAAGCCATCATATAACATTTGAATCAAACAGATCTTTTCAAATCCGTGGTGAGGACACTTGATTGATCTATATATTTGCATATTCATACCACATTTTCACACTTATTCTTTATAAAATTCTGCTAAATAATGATTTTCTTGTGTGTTTCTATGTCCATGGCATGAGGTGAAGAAGAAATCCAAAACTCTAATTTATTTGAGGATTTTTAAAGCCTTGAAGAAGTCCAAGCCTTTGAAAACCAATCTGCTAATTTTGAGAGCAGAAAATAAGAAAACAGAAATCAATACATAGCTCATGTTGGCCCAAAAGGTTACACTCTCCAATGGTTTAGAGTTTTGATGATAACAAAACAAATAAGAGCTATTTGGTACTAATAAGTTTGTTTAAGATAAGTTTCAGGTTAGTACCATATTTGGAGGCCATTGCGTAGCTATTGCAAGAACTTCTAGGTTCATGAAGCAAAGAAGGCGTTTTGCACATCAAGGAAGGAACATAGAAGAGAAGGCTCTAGCAAGGCATTGCATGGCTCAAGACTTCAAGATTGCTCAAGATAATACATTAGATTTGTTTCTAATTTTATAGTTTTGTTAAAGAATAGTGAATAGGTTTGAAGCTCTTCACACACGTTTTTGCGCACAACTTATTTCCAAAAATATTTCCTATAAGATGTACAAAATATTTTTGTATACAATCTTCTGGCTACAAACTCATTTTTATGTTTTATATATATCTCTATTCAAAACTACTTTGTTTAATTTTAAATTCCCTTCAAAATTCATTTTTTGTTTTGGCCTTTGACCTGAGTCGGCCGACCGTCCGGTCGGCCGACCCTGTGTCAGGTCAATCCGGTCGACCGACCCAGTCGATCGTGGTTCTGGCAGCAGAGCGTATCCGTGTGCATGTTTCACGGTCGACCGGGCGGTCGACCGAAACCTGACTGTCTGTAAGACATTTGCTCTGTGTTTGTACCGGTCGACCGGGCGGTCGACCGGTAGCTGGCAACGGTCAAAATGTAACCGTTGGCCGGTCGACCGCACGGTCGACCGGTAGGGCATTTTTTGCAGTTTCTGCTGCCAACGGCTATATTTTTCTGGGGACTATAAATACCCCATTAATTGCCTGTTTTCCACAACATTTTTTGTGCGAATTTCTCCTTACTCTCTGGTGTTTTCACAGCAATCAAAAGAAGTTTTGGGATTTAAATTGAACAATCTATTTGGTGTTTTTGCTAGGGTTTGGAAGATCAAAGAAAAGGGTTTTTGGGAAAAGTGTTTGATTGAACTTCTTCATCTTGGTTTCTAGTTTTTCCCAAGGATTTTCTTTGTGATTTTGATTTCCATTCCATTGGTTTTCTTCACACTTGAGCTACATCTACTTTCTTATTCTATAGGATCTTTGTGTGGGAGAAAGAAATTGTTTGTGGTTGTTGTTTTGACCACCAAGTTGTAAACCCAATCTTTTCTTGACTTTGTGCCTTTGGGTTGTATCCCTCAAGTTATGAGGTGATCCTTGTATTGGTTTGTGCTAATCCCTCAAGTTGTGAGGTGATTGTTGTTGGCTTGGAGTTGTGCCTCAAGGAGGAGGTTGTGTTTGTAAGGAGAGGAGTTGGGTACTCCTTGTAATTGTTATTGCCCCAAATCCTCGGTGGAGGTTCCCTTTGTGGGAGTCCTTTGTGGACAAGCTAGTGGACTTAAAATCCTTCTGGGTGAAGGCGGGGATGTAGAGCTGGGTGCTCGAACCTCGAAACATATCTTGTTGTTTGCGCTTGATCCCTTGGCTCTTACTCTCTCTCTCTCTCTCTCTTTACTTTGTGCCTTGCATCTATTCATATTGTTCATTCATAATTATTTGCTTGGCTTGTTTGAGTGTGCTCTTGTTAATTGCAATTAGTTTTTAAATTCCGCATTAAGTTCATTAGATTAGCATAATCACCTATTCACCCCCTCTAGGTGATTTTCAATTGGTATCAGAGCATGGACTCTAGGTTTGGCTTAACATCATTAGAGAGATCCTTAAAATTTGCTA
The DNA here is from genome assembly GCA_038442645.1 of Agave tequilana. NCBI lineage: Eukaryota > Viridiplantae > Streptophyta > Magnoliopsida > Asparagales > Asparagaceae > Agave > Agave tequilana. The sequence continues at coordinate 199,148 of JAVJIF010001682.1, forward strand.
ATCAACATTTGCATTCCATTTGTCATTCACTAGTAAACATGGCCGATAACATCAAAACCCCTCCTAAATTTGATGGACTTAATTTCCCTATTTAGAAGGTTAGGATGACTATCTTTTTACAATCTTTAGGTAGCTCAGTGGCAAAATCCTTGACCAAACCCTATGTTAGACCCGATAGTGATGAAAGCACATGGTCCGACTTTACCTTTAGAGAATATGAGGCTAACTCCAAGGCCCAAAATTCCCTTCTAACCGCCTTGAATGAGGACGACCTTACACGGGTAATACACTGCCAATCCGCCAATGAGATTTGGCAACATTTGTTGGTCACACACGAGGGGACTTCACAAGTTAAGAGAGCTAAGATAGATCTCTTAAGGTCCCAATATGAATCTTTTAAAATGATTGATGATGAAAACATTGTTGCATGATTATAAGGTTTACTAAAATCACCAATGCTCTTTCCTCTTCAGGTGATGATATCTCCAATGACCAAAAGGTGCGAAAAGTGATTCGGACTCTTCCTTCATCATAGGAGATAAAGGCCACCACCTTGAAAGAATTGAACAACAAGGATGAAATGGACCTCATTAGTCTCATTGGGAACTTAAAAACCCATGAGATGGAAAAGAAGGCAGGAGAAGAGGTCGCTCCGCTAAAGAAGAAGTCCATAGCCTTCAAGTCATCATCCACTCTTGAGGACGATGAAGAAGATGAGGAGCTCTCCCTTCTTGTGCGAAATGTCAAAAGGATGTACCGGAAGAACAAGCTCAACTTTCGAAGAAAATTTGAAGGTAAAGAGGAGAGAAGAATTATTTGCTACAATTGCCGAAAGCCCGGACATATCATGGCGGATTGCCCGGAGTTCAAGAAGAAATGACTTCCTCCTTCAAGCCAAAGAAGCCGGTGGAAAAGAAAGCCTACAAAGCCACACGGGATTCGGAAAGCGAATCCGAAGACGAGGTGGACACGGCGAACATGTGTTTCATGGCAAACACACCAAAGGTAACCCCACAACCTTTTGATGAAGATGATGAATTAACTAAAGAAGTTATTGTACATGCTTTTGTTGAACTCTCCGAAACTTATGATAATAAAAAGATTGAGTGTTCAAAATTGGTAAAGGAAGTTGCTTTTCTTAAAAATTAATTTGCTATGGTTTCTAAAGAAAAAGGTGAAATTTCTTCCAATCTCATTTCTATTCAAGAAGAATTTAGTGCTTACAAGATTTCTTGTAAGGCAAAATTTCCTAAGGTTGATGAAAAAGAAATTTATTCTTTAAAAATTAAAATGGTTAATTTTGAAAAGATTTTGAAAGATTGTGCTTTTAACACAAAGAAACTTGAAGAAAAGTTTTCTAAAAAGCACACCTCTCATGCTAAAGATTCTCACATTAAGATTCCCCATGCTCACACTACACACCACATTTATGCTAAATCCACACATGCTCACAAATCTCACACTCACTATGCTTTTAAATATGGTAGAGTGTATAGATGTACTTATTGTGGTAAAAATAGACATTTGGCTAAGTTTTGTTATGACCAAGTTAATAGATCAAATAATCTTGTTTGGGTTCATGGCACTAACCCTTTAGGACCCAAGAAAATGTGGGTACCAAAATCAAGTCCTAAATTGTTTGATATAGGTACACACCAAGGCTCCAAGACGTAAGGAGCGGTGGTACCTTGATAGTGGTTGTTCACGACACATGACATGGGACATCAATAACTTTACAACCCTATCAAGGTACATGGAAGGTGGCACGTCACCTTCGGGGATGACTCCAAGGGCACTATCATCTGTATAGGTAACATTCAAATTGGTGCATCTCCTATTATAGAAAATGTAGTACTTGTTGATGGTTTGAAGCATAACTTGCTTAGCATTAGTCAACTTTGTGACCGTGGACTTAAAGTTGTTTTTGATGATTCTTCATGCAAGATTTTTGATGTTAAAACCAATGATTGTATTCTCACCGGTTTTCGTGACAATAATGTTTATATCATTGACATGCTTAATATAGATTGTTCTACTAAATGCTTGAATGCTTTTGATGAAAATTCTTGGCTTTGGCATAGAAGATTAGGACATGCATCTTTTGACCATCTTTCTAGGATTAATTCTAAGGAATTGGTGAAGGGTATACCTTACTTGAAGTTTGAGAAAGACCGCATTTGTGGTGCGTGCCAACTTGGGAAACAAACCAAGTCTTCCTTCAAACCAATCAAGGATATCATGTCAACTAGGCCATTAGAATTAATTCATATGGATATTTTGGACCAACTAAAACTAAGAGCTTAAATTGTAGTAGATTTGCATTTGTTTTAGTTGATGATTTTTCCCGTTTCACTTGGGTTTTCTTTTTGGAACACAAAGATCAAACTTTTTCTCATTTCAAAGTTTTTCGAAAAAGGGTTGAAAAAGAAAAAGGTTTTTCGATTTTGAGAATAAGGAGTGATAGATGTGGTGAGTTTGTTAACCAACTCTTGATGACTTATTGTGATGAAAAGGGAATCATGCATGAAATGTCATGTCCTAGAACTCCACAACAAAATGGAGTTGTAGAAAGAAAAAATAGAATACTTCAAGAGATGGCTAGGACCATGATAAGTGAATATGACCTCCCTCAATATTTATGGGTGGGCCGAGGCCGTAAACACCGCATGCTATATTTCAAATCGTATTTATTTATGTAAGAATTCTTCCAGAACATCTTTTGAAATGTATCATTCTAGAAAACCAAATGTTGCATATTTTAAAGTTTTTGGATGCAAGTGTTTTGTTTTGAATACTAAAGATAACTTGGGTAAATTTGATGCTAAGGCTTATGAAGCAATTGTTGGCTCAAAGGCCTATCACCCTAGTTTTGATGATGATTAACTCATGAAGTTATGTTTACTAATGATCTTGTGTTTAATTAGTGACAGATTCATTATCAAGATCTTAGTAGGTGCAAAGCTCAACAAGGATAAAATGTCAAGATTTGGAGCTAGCACGGTGTGATCAAAGGAGCTTTTGGATCAAGCTTGGACCAAGTCAAGAAGATGAGAAGCCTTAAGGTGAAGACTTCAAGTAGATGAAGACTTGTGTCTAGGTATAAGATTTTGTTTTTGTTTTTAGATAAAATGTAAAGGATAGATAGTTGGTGGATTGCTCAAGCATACCATGCACACACACTCTTGATAGAATTGTTTTCATAAAAGATTTTTGGTTTAGAAAAGATTTTTCATTTTGGAAAAATACAAGTTTGGCTTTTGGTGTTTCTCATATACTTATCTTTTAACCAAAACCATTTTAGAACTCTCGGGTTTTCTCGGTCGACCAGGCGGCCGACCGTTCTGCTGATCTGCTCGACATTCTTTTAGTTTTCTAGTCATAACTTTTGATTCTTATATTCAATTAATATGATTTAAATTGCATTTTAAAGATGACTTTCAGAGCTACATTTAATATTTAATAATCATTTTCTGATTTAAATGTTAAGAATGTCAAATATTGGGTTGAAGTCTATTCTTGTTCTAAAAAATAGTTTACAGTTTCTGATTTGATACCTTTTAATATTTTATTGATAACTTCCAATTCTGAATTGATATTGATTTGATTTAAGTTTCATTAGAAAGAAGACTTCAATATCTACAACTTTATCCTATATACTTATTTCCAAATTCGAACGTTACTGTGCTCCAAGTTAACCTATTGCACAGAGGGCGATCGACCGGGCCGGTCGACCGACGTGCACAGAACCGTGCACGTCTGGCAGTTCTGTGTGCGGTCGACCGGGCCGGTCGACCGTAACTGAGTGCAGTGCTCTCTGTTCTTCTGGGTCGACCGGGCCGGTCGACCGGAGGCTCCAACGGTCGGATTTTTGACCGTTGGCGGTCGACCGGGCGGTCGACCGGCAGGACTGTCAGAACCCCAACGGCTAGTTTTTGACAGCCTATATATTTGGGGGTTTGTGGACTGTTTTGACAAAGATTTGGAGATTGTTTTAGAGCCAGTTTTTCCCACTCTTTCCAGAGGTTTTCTCCACAAAATAGAGAGCAAATATTTCCTATCTAAAGGAAAGTTTTATCAAGTGTTTAAAAGAAAGTCTTTGAGTTTTCCTCCACCTTTCACATCCTTATTTTCTCACACCAACACTTGAGCATCCATTGATCTATCTACCCTATAGGGAGTGTTATTGTGAGAGGAGTTTAGATGATCAAGAGTTGTGATCACCAAAGTTCTACTTTGTTCATTTGAGGAGGCGGACGGTTGTGTTCGCATTGTTTAGGGTCCAAGTGTGGACTCGGTTGTTTCGGGTTCGGGTGCGAACTCATTGTTTGAGGTGCGGCCTCGGCGAGCCGGTGGGCTTGCGGTGTGTACGGGACTAGAGAGTCCGAGGGCTTGTAGGTGTGGCGGCACCGAGGAGAGATCCATTGGGATCTTGCATAGTGGAAATCCTTCGTGTGTCGAAGGCGGGGATGTAGAGCAAGTGTGCTCGAACCTCGAAACATACCCTTGTGTTTGCGATTGCTCTCTCTCTCTCTCTCTCTCTCTCTCTCTCTCTCTCTGTCTCTTATTTATATCTTGCATTACTTCATTGTGTTCATCTTTACTTGCATGATATACTTGTGTGCATAATTGATATATACTTGCTTGGGTTGTTTGCTAACACTTGTATTGAACCAAGAGAGCCAACGCGGCACCTCAACCCATTCAAGGGGAATCTAAAGGAGTTTGTCCAGAGCCCTTCACGGGGAATTCGGCAACACTCTTGTGTTAAACTTGGTGTTTAGTGCAAAAAGTTTTATTTGGTCATAATTGTTTTTAGCTTCCGCATTATTTGCATCATTCATCATTAAGTGACCTTTAGATTAGCCTTCACCTATTCACCCCCCTTTAGGTGAAACCTACAATTGGTATCAGAGCTTGGTACTCTGATTTGGTCTAACAACCTAGTTAAAAGATCCTCATTTTTAGGCTAATCACAATATTTTTGTACACACACCATGGACTTCAAGTCACCACCCATGTTTGACATTGTTAACATCCATATATGGAAGGTGAAGATGTCCTTGTACCTCAAAGCCTTAGGTATTCATATTTATCTTGCCACAACTAATAATGCATATTGTTTAAATGGTAAGAATATTGAGGCTAATACAAAAGCCCTACATGCTTTAAGATCTACCCTAAATGATGATTACTTATGTAGGGTTGCTAACATTGATTTGGCTTTTGTAGTGTGGAACACCCTCCTCTCCCTTGGCGAAAAAGAACAATATTATGCCGGGAGCGATTCGGACGTTGGAAGCGACATCTCCAATGTGTGCTACATGGTCCAAGGGGATAACCCCCTTGAGGTAACTTCCGAATCCGAGGATGAGGATAATGACATGTCATATGATGATCTTACCACTTTTTGTCAACTCCTACTTGAGAAATATGACATGATTAAAAAGGAAAATAAAAATTTGAAAAAGAAATTTGAGTGCATGCATATAGAACATGATTCATTTAGAAATAATATTGCATGTTTAGAAAAAGAAAATGAAATTTTGAAAAATGAGAATGTTTCCCTCAATTCTAAATTAAATGATTTATGTGAAGGGAACACTATCTTGAAAGATAAAATTATTTTGGTGGAAAAACAAAAAGAAATTGTTTTGCAAGAAAACACTTCTTTAAAGAAGAAAATTTTTGAAAAAGAAAAAGAAAAAGATGTTGTTTCTAAAAAGAAGAAAAATGATTTTATTTCTCACTACTCTTTACATGCTACCATTAATGATAGTGAGATTAAGAATTTGAAAAATAAAATAGATAGTTTGAGTTCAACTTTGAACTCATGTGCATTTAATCATAAGAAATTGGAGTCCTTGTTTGCAAAGAAACAAACTCCTCATGTTCAAGCACATCACTCTCATCATGCATTTGCTTATGTTGCATGCCACGATCACAATCACACTCATAAGCATCATAAGGTGTACACTTGTACACATTGTGGCCGCAAAGGCCATTTCGCAAAGTTTTGTTTTGATAAGATATATCATGTAAATTTTGCTAATAAGAAAAATGTTTGGGTTCCTTACAAGACTAACCCCAAAGGACCCAAGAAAAAATGGGTACCAAAACCCCCACCCCATGTTTTTGATATAGGTGAGGGCTCTCACAAGACGTGAGAGATTTGGTACCTTGGTGGTGGTTGCACGTGGACTAGATGGACATATTTTTTGATGCACCGCTATCAAGGAGGTTTTGGTGGGAAAGACCACCATGTTTGGAGCTTTGGAGTTGGTAACAATCTCTAAACTCCCTTTTTATTCATGTTCATGCTTGTTCATTCATATTATTTTGAGCATGTTCATGTTTTATGTATTTTTGTGCTTCATGTGGTAAAAACATGCTTAGATGTAGTTTTTATCAAAACTTGTATTATACATGTACAAATAGTGAGTTACACGTGACTTACATATGTTTGCACTTCATGCTCATTTGTACCCACTATATGCACATGTATAGGCTAGTTTTGATGATTCTCATTTATACATGCTTTGCCAATTTTTGTGTTTTACTTCATGTATATGTATCTTTTATTCAAATCTAATAAATATACATGTATACCCGTGAGTCTCTTGCCTTCATGCAAATACATTTGATAGACTCTTTTATGTTTGGGATATGTATGTGTATTGTTAGGATTGGATAAATCATACATATACCATGAATATTAGTTTTTTTAATGAAAAATAATTTCTCATGTTTTTGTTTTATAAAATGTTATTCATGATTTGAGTTTCAATGTCTATTTTCATGAAAATGCTATTTACATGACCCTTGTACACTCACATTTTATTTATTTTGTCATGACTTTGATTCATGAACACTTTTATGAGCTTAATCGATCTTGAGTGTAAAACTTTGTGTATTTAGTCTTGATTCATGAAAAATATATGATTTGATGATTTTGAAGGATCTTTAACTAGTTTTTCAAAAACTATTTTAACTAGTTATTGTTCCTCATTTGGTAGTGATTTTCAATGCTAAAATATTTTCAAATCTATTTTTGAAAATCCTACCCTCGATGGGAGGATGGATGGGCGATTATGCCTTGTATGCTTCATTGAAAATCTTCTATCTTGAGCATATGAAGGGTGGTAGGTTATGAGATATACACTTGATCTTATTGTTATGTCAATTGGTATCATTGAATCGTTTCAATTGGTATCAATATGAACTTATTTTGTATATACTCATATTTTGTTTCTTATATATGTATGTATCAATTTCACTTGGTATACTCATTTCTCATACATATATATGATTTTCATGTGCTTAACTTTCAATTGGTTAACATTTTTAAAAGCACAAAGTTTATGATGAAAAATAAAAATTTGGATCATTATGTTTACCATTGATATCAAAATGCTTCAACTTCATATTTGTTAAAATTCTATTGGTATCAATATGTTTTACAATAATGACTATTTTCAATTTAGTATCTTAAAAATTTGTTTGTTTTACAAAAGCTCTGATACCTTTAAAAATTTTTGTTTAAGAAAAATTAATTAAAAAAAACATTTTGTTGATTTGTATTACCCCTTCTTGATCTTTTTGTTTTTGACAAAAAGGGGGAGAAAATTTTGTTTGATTTGATTTTACTTTGACCCCTTTATTGATGATTGACAAAAAGGGGGAGAAGTATTTGAGTTTATATGCATGTTTTTCATTGCTTAAGGGGGAGAAGTATTTGTCTTCCTTGTTATTTATGCATATAAGTTTTGTTTTGAAAATAGGAGAAAAAGATTAACTTTGTTTCATCTCCATCATTTGCATACATGTTTATGAGCTTCATTGCATATATTTATTATTTTGTGTTATGCATGAGTTAAGGGGGAGCTTCTTTGAAGTTTTACTTTAATCCATGCATATATAACCTCATGAGTTTTGTCATCATCAAAAAGGGGGAGATTGCTGGCCCAAAGGCCTATCACCCTAGTTTTGATGATGATTAACTCATGAAGTTATGTTTACTAATGATCTTGTGTTTAATTAGTGACAGATTCATTATCAAGATCTTAGTAGGTGCATAGCTCAAGAAGGATAAAATGTCAAGATTTGGAGCTAGCACGGTGTGATCCAATGAGCTTTTGGATCAAGCTTGGACCAAGTCAAGAAGATGAGAAGCCTTCAAGTGAAGACTTCAAGTAGATGAAGACTTGTGTCTAGGTATAAGATTTTGTTTTTGTTTTTAGATAAAATGTAAAGGATAGATAGTTGGTGGATTGCTCAAGTATACCATGCACACACACTCTTGATAGAATTATTTTCATAAAAGATTTTTGGTTTAGAAAAGATTTTTCATTTTGGAAAAACACAAGTTTGGCTTTTGGTGTTTCTCATATACTTATCTTTTAACCAAAACCATTTTAGAACTCTCGGGTTTTCTCGGTCGACCGGGCGGCTGACCGCTCTGCTGATCTGCTCGACATTCTTTTAGTTTTCTAGTTATAACTTTTGATTCTTATATTCAATTAACGTGATTTAAATTGCATTTTAAAGATGAATTTTAGAGATACATTTAATATTCAATAATCATTTTCTTATTTAAATGTTAAGAATGTCAAATATTGGGTTGAAGTCTGTTCTTGTTCTAAAAAAAGTTTACAGTTTCTGATTTGATACCTTTTAGTATTTTATTGATAACTTTCAATTCTGAACTGATATTGATTTAATTTAAGTTGCATTAGAAAGAAGACTTCAATATCTACAACTTCATACTATATACTCATTCCCAAATTCGAACGTTTTAGATCTCAAAATTGTGCTCCAAGTTAACCCATTGCACAGAGGGCGGTCGACCGGGCCGGTCGACCGACGTGCACAGAACCGTGCACGTCTGGCAGTTCTGTGTGCGGTCGACTGGGCCGGTCGACCGTAACTGAGAGCAGCGCTGTCTGTTCTTCTGGGTCGACCGGGCCGGTCGACCGGAGGCTCCAACAGTCGGATTTTTGACCGTTGGCGGTCGACCAGGCGGTCGACCGGCAGGCCTGTCAGAACCCCAACGGCTAGTTTTTGACAGCCTATATATTTGGGGGTTTGTGGACTGTTTTGACCAAGATTTGGAGATTGTTTTAGAGCCAGTTTTTCCCACTCTTTCCAGAGGTTTTCTCCACAAAATAGAGAGCAAATATTTCCTATCTAAAGGAAAGTTTTATCAAGTGTTTAAAAGAAAGTCTTTGAGTTTTCCTCCACCTTTCACATCCTTGTTTTCTCACACCAACACTTGAGCATCCATTGATCTATCTACCCTATTGGGAGTGTTATTGTGAGAGGATTTTAGATGATCAAGAGTTGTGATCACCAAAGTTCTACTTTGTTCATTTGAGGAGGCGGACGGTTGTGTTCGCATTGTTTAGGGTCCAAGTGTGGACTCGGTTGTTTCGGGTTCGGGTGCGAACTCATTGTTTGAGGTGCGGCCTCGGCGAGTCGGTGGGCTTGCGGTGTGTACGGGACTAGAGAGTCCAAAGGCTTGTAGGTGTTGCGGCACCGAGGAGAGATCCAGTGGGATCTTGCATAGTGAAAATCCTTCGTGTGTCGAAGGCGGGGATGTAGAGCAAGTGTGCTCGAACCTCGAAACATACCCTTGTGTTTGCGATTGCTCTCTCTCTCTCTCTCTTTGTCTCTTATTTATATCTTGCATTACTTCATTGTGTTCATCTTTACTTGCATGATATACTTGTGTGCATAATTGATATATACTTGCTTGGGTTGTTTGCTAACACTTGTATTGAACCAAGAGAGCCAACGCGGCACCTCAACCCATTCAAGGGGAATCTAGAGGAGTTTGTCCAGAGCCCTTCACGGGGAATTCGGCAACACTCTTGTGTTAAACTTGGTGTTTAGTGCAAAAAGTTTTATTTGGTCATAATTGTTTTTAGCTTCCGCATTATTTGCATCATTCATCATTAAGTGACCTTTAGATTAGCCTTCACCTATTCACCCCCCCTCTAGGTGAACCCTTACAGCAATCTTTGTTGGATATTCTACTACTAGCAAAGCTTATAGAGTATTCAATAGGTCTTCACTTACCATTGAAGAATCCATACATGTTAAGTTTGAAGAATCTAATGTGGTTGTTGAGAATGTTGTAGAGATTAACCCATTAGGTGAAGACATGGAGAGACTATCCTTAAAGGACTCACCCGCTCAAGAAGAAAAGCAAGAATCCATTGGTGATGTTCTAGAGGATAAAGAGGAAAGCTCTCAACCGCTTCCTAAAACTTGGAGATATGCTACAAATCATCCCAAGGAGCTCATCTTAGGTGATGCATTTAAAGGGGTAACAACTCGCTCCAAACTCCATGACTTATGTGGTAACTTTGCTTTCATTTCTCATTTTGAACCAAAAGCATCCTCGAAGCCGAGGCGGACTCATATTGGTTGCTAGCCATGCAAGAGGAACTCAATCAATTTGAGTGCAACCAAGTTTGGCACCTTGTTCCTAGGCCCCACGATAGACCAATAATTGGTACTAAGTGGATCTTTAGAAACAAGATGGATGAGTCCAGTAATGTCATTAGGAATAAAGCTAGGTTAGTGGCCCAAGGTTACACTCAAGTTGAGGGAATTGACTTTGAGGAGACCTTTGCACCCGTAGCACGGCTTGAAGCCATACGGATGACACTAGCTTTTGCATCTTTCAAAAATTTTAAACTTTTTCAAATGGATGTGAAAAGTGCATTTTTGAATGATTTTATAAATGAATAAGTTTATGTTGAACAACCTCCCGGTTTTATTGATCATGTTCATCCAAATTTTATTTTTAAACTTGATAAAGCTTTGTATGGATTGAAACAAGCTCCTAGAGCTTGGTATGAAAGGCTTTCTAGTTTTCTCATTTCAAATGATTTTGTTAAAGGCAAAGTAGACACAACTCTATTCACTAAGCATGTTGATAATGACATTTTAATTGTGCAAATTTATGTTGATGATATAATTTTTGGATCTTCTAATGAGTTTTTATGCAAGGAGTTTGAAAAGGTTATGCAATGTGAGTTTGAAATGTCTTCCATGGGTGAATTGAATTTATTTCTTGGACTCCAAATCAAGCAATTGGAAGATGGGAACTTCATATGTCAAGCCAAGTACGCAAAGGAACTCGTAAAGAAGTTTGGACTTGAAGACTCTAAAGTTTGCAACACTCCCAATGCAACTACAACCAAGCTTGATAAGGATGACCAAGGTAAAAATGTTAATATTAAATTGTCTAGAAGCATGATAGGTAGTCTTTTATATTTGACGGCAAGTAGGCCGGACATAATGTTTAGTGTGTGTCTTTGTGCTAGATTTCAATCGTGTCCCAAAGAGTCCCATCTTATTGCGATAAAACGCATTATTTGTTATATTAAGGGAATGATTAGAATGGGTCTATGGTATCCGAAAACCAGAGATTTCTCAATGACGAGTTATTCGGATGCCGACTATGCGGGTTGTAGAGTAGATAGAAAGAGTACTAGTGGGACATGTCAATTTCTTGGTAATTGTCTTGTTTCATGGTCCTCTAGGAAACAAAATTCCGTAGCTCTCTCAACCGCCGAGGCGGAGTATGTTGCCGCGGGGGCTTGTTTTGCACAAGTCCTTTGGATGAAACATACTCTCCTTGATTATGATTTGCATTATAACCATATAAAAATATTTTGTGATAATACTAGTACTATACATATGACTAAGAATGCAAATCAACATAGTAAGACAAGCACATTGAGATTAGATATCACTTTCTTAGAGATCATTTTGAGAAAGGAGATATAGATATTGATTATGTTTCTACGGATTTGCAACTTGCCGATATTTTCACTAAACCACTTGATTTTGCTAGATTTTCATTCATTTATGGTGAATTTAATATTCGTGTTATTGAATAAAAATGTTTTCATAACCCTTTTTGATGTATGACAAAAAGGGGGAGAATGAGTTTATGTATGAAAATATGAATTCATATGGTTTTGGTTCCATATGAGTTTATATATGTTTTTAGTTTTTGATGTGTTTTCATGAATTCTTATAATTTGAGTTTAAATGTTTTGCAAGTGTTATATCTCATGGTGTTTATGGTTTTTGTGTTTATGGTTTCATGATGTTTACTTGCAAATTACAAATTATATTGTTTTTCCTTGTTTCATATAGCATAATTTGAGGGGGAGCTTTCTCCTCTCCTATATATTTTTGGTTATAGCCTATTTGTTTTGTCATCATCAAAAAGGGGGAGATTGTTGGCCCAAAAGGTTACACTCTCCATTTGTTTAAAGTTTTGATGATAACAAAACAAATAAGAGCTATTTGGTACTAATAAGTTTGTTTAAGATAAGTTTCAGGTTAGTACCATATTTAGAGGCCATTGCGTAGCTATTGCAAGAACTTCTAGGTTCATGAAGCAAAGAAGGCGTTTTGCACATCAAAGAAGGAACATAGAAGAGAAGGCTCTAGCAAGGCATTGCATGGCTCAAGACTTCAAGATTGCTCAAGATAATTCATTAGATTTGTTTCTAGTTTTATAGTTTTGTTAAAGAATAGTGAATAGGTTTGAAGCTCTATCACATACGTTTTTGCGCGCAACTTATTTCCAAAAATATTTCCTATAAAATGTACAAAATATTTTTGTATACAATCTTCTAGCTAGAAACTCATTTTTATGTTTTATATATATCTCTATTCAAAACTATTTTGTTTAATTTTAAATTCCCTTCAAAATTCTGTTTTTGTTTTGGCCTTTGACCTGAGCCGGTCGACCGTCCGGTCGGCCGACCCTGTGTCAGGTCAATCCGGTCGACCGACCCAGTCGACCGTGGTTCTGGCAGCAAAGCGTATCCGTGTGCATGTTTCACGGTCGACCGGGCGGTCGACCGAAACCTGACTGTCTGTAAGACATTTGCTCTCTGTTTATTTCGGTCGACCGGGCAGTCGACCGGTAGCTGGCAACAGTCAAAATGTGACCGTTGGCCTTTCGACCTCACGGTCGACTGGTAGGGCATTTTTGGCAGTTTCTGCTGCCAACGGCTATATTTTTCTGGGGCTATAAATACCCCATTAATTGCCTGTTTTCCACAAGATTTTTTGTGCGAATTTCTCCTTACTCTCTGGTGTTTCACAGCAATCAAAAGAAGTTTTGGGATTTAAATTGAACAATCTATTTGGTGTTTTTGCTAGGGTTTGGAAGATCAAAGAAAAGGGTTTTGGGAAAAGTGTTTGATTGAACTTCTTCATCTTGGTTTCTAGTTTTTCCCAAGGATTTTCTTTGTGATTTTGATTTCCATTCCATTGGGTTTCTCCACACTTGAGCTACATCTACTTTCTTGTTCTATAGGATCTTTGTGTGGGAGAAAGAAATTGTTTGTGGTTGTTGTTTTGACCACCAAGTTGTAAACCCAATCTTTTCTTGACTTTGTGCCTTTGGATTGTATCTCTCAAGTTGTGAGGTGATCCTTGTATTGGTTTGTGCTAATCCCTCAAGTTGTGAGGTGATTGTTGTTGGCTTGGAGTTGTGCCTCAAGGAGGAGGTTGTGTTTGTAAGGAGAGGAGTTGGGTACTCCTTGTAATTGTTATTGCCCCAAATCCTCGGTGGAGGTTCCCTTTGTGGGAGTCCTTTGTGGACAAGCTAGTGGACTTAAAATCCTTTTGGGTGAAAGCGGGGATGTAGAGCTGGGTGCTCGAACCTCGAAACATATCTTGTTGTTTGCGCTTGATCCCTTGGCTCTTACTCTCTCTCTCTCTCTCTCTCTTTACTTTGTGCCTTGCATCTATTCATATTGTTCATTAATAATTATTTGCTTGGCTTGTTTGAGTGTGCATCTCTTATTAATTGCAATTAGTTTTTAAATTCCGTATTCACCCCCTCTCTAGGTGATTTTCAGCTCATACCTCCAGTACTTGAGCCATACCCTGGCGCTACGCGCGTAGCCACAACATGGCCATAGAAACGCGGCCAAGCCGTGGAGTCGTGTCTCGAGCTTCGACGCACGACTCCGTACAGCTCTCATGGTGTCCTCCTTTGCCTATAAATACCCGATGTTGAGCAGATTTCTAGGGAGGAGAGTTTTTAGGGTAGTTTTCTCCCATTTGTGTAGTTTAGATTTCCTTCTTCTTCTTTTCTGTTTTTCATTTTTGTAGATCATGTAATAGGGAAGAGAATGATCATGGATAGAAGAGAAAGTTTCTTGGAGGGTGACACTCTATGAAAGGTTCTTCTTTTATCTTTATTTATTTCTCCTCTAACTCTTGTTGACACTTTAAAAAAGACAAGATTCCTGACTGGCCTAAACAATGTCTAACTTGTTGACATTTACAAAAGACAAGTGGCAGAAAAGCTGACGACCAGTTTTTTACCTATCTCTGAGGGACAAACCAGCGACTTAGACTTTACTGATCCAATGAAGTAGACAGTGAGCTCAGATTATCTTTGAAGAGACCTAAGCAAGTCTAAGATGGTAGGTTAGCTCAACACTTAGCATCACATGAGCCCGAGGGGATAGCCTCACCTGAGAGGCTAAGTTTGTCCAATTCACCTTGAAGCTGTTCAATGCTCTATCAGTGAGCTAACTTATAACTTCGTCTGAAGTGCTCAGTTAACTCCGCAGAGAGTTAGCTTCGCTCGAAGCCACACGCAACCGCGCAGAAGGATGTTCGGTAGCTTCGCCACAGATATTATCTAGCTTCGCTGAAGAGCTTTCTTCTGACTTCGCCAGATGCTTCTTCTAGCTCCGCTATGAGCTCAATGCAGCAGCTCCATTGCGGGTCCGTTATGGTTAACTTTTAACCAATTAAATCTCCAGATGAGATCAAATCAATTCAGGATCAAGATCAAATCTAATCGAGATCAAATCTGAGATCAAATTTGGCAGTTATTTGCCATAATCTCTTGACTCTCCTAAAATGAGTAAGAGAATCAGGGGAGATCTTCCAATTATATGAGAAGAATCAAAACAGATCAGGAGACCAACCTACCTGCGATTCCTAGCTCAGCAGAAGCTGATTCTAGCTTCGCAGCAAGGCTACTTTCTAGATTTGAACAAATTTGACTCAATCTGTTTCTAAATTTTTTAAGAGACAATTATACCCCTGCTCTCCTTATAAATAGCCCACCACGGGTACAAGAGAGAGGGGCAACATATGCGCACAGGCAGAGAACACGCGCACAGAGAGAGACAGCTTTACAGAGATCTATTCTCTAGCTTCCAAAAATTCAGAGAATTCAAAGAATTACTTCTCTAATCAGGGTGCTGATACCCTAATACCTTCCTTCCTCTCAAGAAATTTTCAGAATCAGGCGAGAAGGATTCCCAAGTGAAGGGAGTTTGAGAAGTAACAAGAGGGTTCTACCAACTTTTTGTTCTCCGACTCTCCGAACTAGACAAGAAGGAAATCCCATCGATCGCATTGTCAAAGGGATAAAGTGGTCGCACGCTGACCAGACTCCAATCGGCATAATTCTCCAAAATTTCAGAGGAGATCTACTTGTAATCTTTTATGTTACTTGTAATTTAGCTCCTCAAACCCTTTTTGTAAGTTTTCCCCTTTGCAAAATCAATGGAAAACAACTCTTTACATGTTTAGCTAGCTTTTTTCTCTCATAGCAACTAACTACTAACCACTAACTATGCTAACTCCTTACTTGATAATCCACATGAATCTAATAACCTCTACTTAGTCTTGCTCTTGCAAGAGCTATTGATAGCTCATGATGATGGATTCTAACACTTTAACATCTAAAACTCTAACAAGTTATCATTACTTTATTCTATGCTTGCTTTAGTTAGTTTTGATGGTTAAAGTATAGCTTGCACTTGTTTGTAAGTCTGGATGTAAAAGTAATCTTATGAGCCATGCTTTGTAAAGCTCTTGAACCAATAACTAGTGAAGGCCAATGATATACGTGAAGTAACTATCACTAAGAGGTTAATATATTAGTGGAGCCATTAGTAGTTAGTAACCATGAGTTTTTTGTATCTCTTTTCATCTTTCTTTTTACCTTGTTTCAAAAACACAAAATTTACAACAACTCTTCTATGTTTCCCACTTCTTTGTTTTCACTATATTCATCTCATTTTTTGTTCTCTTTTCTTATGATTCTTTAAAACATTGAAGAACATTTAACACACATGTAAATCGACCGGTAAAGCTTTTATCGCTTCCTATCCTTGTGGATTCGACCCGTTTAGGCACCATGCTATAATGAAAGTATCGAGGAAGCCAAAGCACACATACTTTTCAAAACAACACTTTTTGTGCACGATTTTTCCCCGATCAAATTTTGGCGCCGTTGCTAGGGATGGGAACTTTTTGATTTCATATTTTTGTTAACTTTTCTTTCTTGTTTCAGGGTATAAGTTTTGGAATTAAGAAAACAAGAACTGTAGAAACATATAAGTGATTTTGGGCCTCTGCTCTAAAAAGTAGAGACCAATTACCCTCAAACTTGCCGCATTTTCGTGGTAGTACTGAGTGAACTATTAACAGATTTTTTTTTCAGGGTTGCTTGCTTTGAAAAAAATTAACTCTCTGCAAATATTGTTTTTCTTGTGTGCCATCACCAAGATTCTGCTAATAAACTAACAGTAAAAAGCATGCTGCAAATTTAAAAATTTATTTAGACTCTTGCATTTTAGGCACGTGTCTTTACGATTCGTTTAAATTACTGTTGAACAGTGCAGGAGCAAGATACATAACCATTGCATATAGAATAGGACCAACTCTTTAGCTGATTTATTCGCTTTGAGTAAATCTTGTTTGATATATTCTATACACTTTCACAAAATTAATTTTAAGGGCAAAGCTCAAATAAATAAGATAAGGTGGGAATTTCATTACCCTTCCTTAACCCAAAAATAATTTGCAAGCACTCACAATCCCAAGCCTAATTTAAAAATTAATAGACGTTGGTCCCTAGGGATATCTCCGACTCATTTAGGAGATTGACCAAAGAAAAAGTTGTTAGAGTTTGACTCTTGTCAAATCGGTGTTCAAGGTTGGAGATTGAGAGGCGAAATCTCGAAGAACAGTGGTTTGACATAATTAGGCATGTTGCTCTAATACAGATACCTCCCACTGGTCTTACCCTATCTGGCCGATTAACTTGTGGTCAGATTTCTACAAGGTACCCCCATGGACATTCTAACCAGTTAAGAGTCGTCCAAGTCTAGGTCAACCCTATTATAGGCCTATTTTTGAAGTTTTCTTTTTCTTTGTTTGATTGTTTGTTTGCTTGTTTTTATTTTTGTTTTGTTATTTTTTTGACATCTTTACGTTATGGATTACAATTATTTCAATACATATAGTGATCCATACTTCACTCCGACCTCTTTTGACTCGGATATTACTAACTCGGCATTTCATAACTCTAACCAACCAAGTATGCCAGATTGGTCTTATCCGAACTAATATATGCCCCAGTCCCAATACTATAATAAGACTGGAATTATTATCACCACTTTTCACAAAGCCAGTGGGGATACAACTCTTCGAGTTATATGATCAACCACCTTACCAACATCCAGCTTCATATTGTCCTTCTCTTGAATAACCATTAGAAGAATCAATTGACTCGGAAAAGAGGATAAAAGCCTTAGAGGAATTTGAGTGACGAATTCAAAATCTAGAAAACTCAAAATCTCATCAAAATTTTCAAATCCAAGATCCTTTCTCCATTTTTCAAGTCCTGCAGCAAGAAGAACATGCCGACTTAGAAAAGAGTACAGTATGCATGATTCAATTTCAAAGCAATCCTTTCAATTATAGAAACAAGACTTAATCGATTGGAAAATATGTGTAGAAATAAGAAAACTCTTCCTACCCATCTTTGACTATTCCTAATAGTTCTAATCATATTGATGAAAATCAAGAATCATGAAATCTTGAAGACTTTGATCAAGATTCAATTTCATCACAAAATCTTGAACTTGACTAATATCAACCCATTGACAAATTGGCAAGTTTTCATTTCAATGAAATTGAACTTGAATATGAATATGAACCCGACCTACAATTTTGTGGTTTAATTTCTATTTTTGAATCTATGTTGATTCCAGCATCCTTTACCAAGTTAGACCCATTTCCTGAGCAAACATTGATTCCTGTCTCTGTGGATTTTGAAACTGAATCACTTCTTTTGGATAGTCACATTTCAATGATGGGAATAGAATGTGAAATTAAATTCTTTGATTTGGACTTAACTCTTGAATCTAAACCGACTCTCAAATCGAAAGTTGATTTTTTTCGAGTTAGTATTGGTTCCCGAACTTTTCATTTTAAAGCCCAAATCATCCATTCCACAAAATCACATTCTATTATTGGACCAAGGTATTGACCAGAATGACTCAATGATGATCATCCAAGATTGGTCATGGAAAAGAAATAATTTTCATGATATGATCTTGCATGATCCTATTCATATTGGGGATTGTAAATATGTAAAGAAAACAGAGGTCAATAAAGGTAGGTTTCGTGAACCACCACATTATCTGTTGGCCCAAAAGGTTACACTCTCTATTTGTTTAAGTTTTGATGATAACAAAACATAGAAGTTATTTGGTACTAATAAGTTGTTTAATATAAGTTTCAGGTTTGTACTAGTCATGATGGCCTTTTTGAAGCTTATTGCAAGGATTATGATGCTAAAAGGCAAATGGCGCATGAGCACGTTTTTATAGGAAAGAAGGCTCTAGGTTTGTGCAATGCGGCTCAGAGACTTCCTTTCTCAGTTTTTATAATTTTTAATTTGTTAAAGGATGGTGTATAGTGTTGAAGCTCAATATTCCCCACACACAAGATTTTGCACATGATTTTTCTAAAGATATTTCTCCTATATATATATAAGATTTTTTTAGAAACATATTCTAATACTTATAAATTCTATTTTATATAGTATACCAAGCCTTGATCAAATTAATTTTAAAATTATTAAGTTCTTCAAAACCATCTTCAAAGAATCTGTTTTGGCCTGTTGCGGTCGACCGGATGGTCGACCGGCTCTGTTTCAAGTCAGAACGGTCGACCGGGCGGTCGACCGCGCTTCTGACTGTTTGGGTGTGTGCACGTTACCCGGTCGACCAGGCGGTCGAGTGGACCCCATGTCGGTCGACCGAGCTTCGGCCGACTGAAAGCACCTAAGTCTCTGTTTGGGACGTTCGACCGGGCGATCGACCGTGGGCTGGCAACAGTCAAAAGTTTTTGAAAACCGGTCGACCGGTCGGTCGACCGTGAGCTATATTTCAGCCCAAAAGGCTAATTTTTTAAATACGTTTTAAATGTGCTTTTCTTCTCCAAACGATTTTTAGGGCTGGATTTGGGTTTAAACTTTCCTAATTATTCATTATAACAGTTTACCTTTTAATCCCTACCTTTACCCTATAAATAGGGATAATTAGGGCTGAAGAGATCACAACAATCCTTTGCAAAAGAAATCAAGTTTTAAGTCTTCCAAAAGAGGTTTTGCTCTAAGTTTTTGTGCTCAAAATTCTCTCTTTTCTCTGAAGTTTTTGATTCAAAACTCTCTTCAATTTTGTTTTCTTTTTCACTTACAAAACTTGAGCTTCAATCCTACACATTATTCTCTAGGATTTTTGTAAGGGAAAAAAGTTTTTCAAAAGAGGGTTTGTAGTCTTTTGATCACCAAGATATTCTTGTATTTGTGGCTCCACTACCTCTGAACTCGAGGAGTGTGATAGAGGAGTTGGGTGCTCCCTTGTGGTTGTAATTCTTTGTGAAAGTTATAGTGGTTCTTAAATCCTTCTGGGTGAAGGCGGGGACATAGAGTTGGGTGCTCGAACTTCGAAACAAATCTCAGTGTTTGCGATTGGTTTATTTGTGTCATTTACTTGCTTTCTATTCATTGCTATATTGTCGATCAATACTCATACAACAAGATTGCATTGCACACCTCAAACTCTTATCTAGAGTAATCACAAGGAAGGAGTTTAGAGCCTTTCACGGGGTATTCGGCTTCTAATCTTGTTTTGGGTGATCGTTGCATCATAACATTTTAAATTTGTGCATTGATTAGCATTATCACCTATTCACCCCCCTCTAGGTGATTTCATTATCTTGATTGGGTAGTAATGCTTGACCCAATCAGACCACCACCGGACCACCACCATGAGATAATTTTTCTTCCCTCTCCATTTATTTTATGCACATATACATTCACGATGCATTGAGGACAATGCATGAGATATGTGTGGGGGAGGGTTTACTAACGTAGGTTATTCTAAACTTTCTTTCTTCTACACTTCTTTTTAGAAAAATTTTATATTTTTCTTTTGTATAAAAACCCTTTTCTTTTTGAAATAAGAGAAATAGTTTTATTTTATTTTTAAGAAAGTTAAGAGGATCTTAGAAATTAAGAAGATATAAAATTATGAATTCTTAAACTGAGTCAAAATGATAGATCTTGTTTAAATTTTAGTATAAGAAAGTAAGAATGAAAGTGAATTTGATCTCGAATTTTTTATCTTAGATATATACACTTCACACTTACACAATTTTTTGGGATCGAAACAAAGACTGAAAATGCCATAAAAAAATATATAAAAAATGATGATAAAAATCACTTATTGAAGCTGGGTAGTTATGCCTCAGGAAGCATGATTATTCACGCCTAAAACGGTGAACAAAAATAAAATAATTCCCTTTAGTTTTGTGGCCTTGTTTACTGGAGTCCTTAAGCCCGTGGGATGTTTTCTCATATAGTTCCCTAAAACTATCTGGTTTGGGAGTAACTGGCTAAAGGCTCACTAGCCGGGTAAGCTAGCAAGCCTAAGAAAACTAAGGGAAAAGAAAATAAAATTTTGATATAAATAAATGGCATGAAAGTTAGAGTCGATATCCCAAAAATCTTCACAGTGTTCACAAAGTGCATATTTCTGAAAGTTTTTATGAAAATCAAAGAATCGATTCAATTCTAAATTCTTACATTTAATTTGTAACAAGATTTTGTATTTAGACTTAGTTTGAGGAAGAATATTCTGGTTAACCTATTATCTTAGATCGCTTAATTTTTCGCAGAAATATTTCAACAATTTTCTCTATTTCAAAATGCGTCTTCAAAATACTAACATTTAATTTCTTTTTTTAATGGATTTTGTGGGTGTAATCTGCTGAAAACCCACAGGAGACAAAACTCCTCCTCTCAGAGAAACCTAGAGGTTTAATGGCTTGTTGCACACGCTCAATGCAATCGCGTCATCTGCGAAAGTGGTGTAATAATTTTCTTAGTTTTTCGATTTTGCTCGAGACGAGCAAAAGATAAGTGTGGGGGTGTGATTGGTCTCTATATTTGAATATTTTATACCACATTGTCACACTTATTTTTATAAAATTATGATAAATAATGGCTTTCTGGTGTGTTTCTAGGTCCATGGCTTGAGGTGAAGAAGAAGCCCAAAACTCTAATTTATTTGAGGATTTTTAAAGCCTAGAAGAAGCCCAAGCCTTTGAAGCCTAATCTGCTAATTTTGGGAGTAGAAAACAAGAAAGTAGAAGTCAATACATAGCCCATACCTCCAGTACTTGAGCCATACCCTGGCGCTGCGCGTGCGGCCGCAGCATGGCCGTGGAAACGCGACCATGCTGTGGAGTCGTGCGTCGAGGTTCGACGCATGACTCCGTACAGCTCCCCTGGTGCCCTCTTTTACTTATAAATACCCAGTGTTTAGCAGATTTCCAGAGAGGAGAGTTTTTAGGGTAGTTTTCTCCCATTTGTGTAGCTTAGTTGTTCCTTTCTTCTTTTGTATATTTTATTTTTATAGACCATGTAATAGAAAAGAGAATTATCATAGGATAAAAGAGAAAGTTCTTGTAATGAAGGGTGACACTCTATGAAAGGTTCTTCTTTTATCTCTATTTATTTTTTCTATAACTTTTTACATGTTTAGCTAGCTTTTTCTCTCATGGCAAGTAACTACTAACCACTAACTATGCTAACTCCTTACTTGATAATCCACATGAATCTAATAGCCTCTACTTGGCCTTAATCTTACAAGAGTCATTGATGACTCATGATGATGAATTCTAACACTCTAACATCTAACTCTCTAGCAAATTATCATTACTTTATTCCATGCTTACTCAAGTTAGTTTTGATGGTTTAAGTGTAGCTTGCACTTGTTGAGTTTGAATGTGAAAGTGATCTTATGAGCCATACTTTGTAAAGCTCTTGAATCAAGAACTAGTGATGGCCAATGATACATATGAGGTAACTATCACTAAGAGAATAGCATGTTAGTAGAGCTATTAGTAGTTAGTAGCCATGAGTTTTCTTGTATTTCTTTTCATCTTTCTTTTTACCTTGTTTCAAAAACACAAATTTTACAACAACTCTTCTATGTTTCCCACTTCTTTATTTTTATCGTATTCTTCTTATTCTTTGTTTTCTTTTCCAATTGATTCTTTAAAACATTGAAGAATACTTAATACACACGTGAATCAACTGGTAAAACTTCTATCGCTTCCTGTCCTTGTGGATTTGACCAGTTTAGGCACCATGCTATAACTGAAGTATCGAGGAAGCCAAAACACATACTTTTCAAAATAACACTTTTAGGCAGAACTTTCTCTCACCCACTCTTTCTTACTCCTCTCTATAAATACCCCCCCCCCCAACACTCTTTAGACCACTTTTGAGAAAAACTTTCTACAACACTTCATAAAGTTTTCTAGAGCATTTCATTCAAATATTTTCACTCTCTCAAGTTTAGCCTTCATCTTCTTCAAGAGTGATTCAAAGTGAGCTTTTGGTGTTGTGATGTGATTTGATTCAGTTTTCAACTTCTATTTTTTGACCTCAATCTCCTTAAGAGATCATCTTAAGATTCTAGATTCAAGGTTTTATTTTCATATCTTAAAGCATCTAAATTTTATAATGCCAAGCTTTTCTTGTGTTTAACCATTGGGGAGGTATTTGCAATTTCTTTTGCAATACCCCCTAACGGATATATACTTGTTTTTTTTTTTGATTTTTTACAAAAAAAAAATTGCAAAAAAAAATACTCCACTTCTCCTCTATAAATACCTCAACTTTCCCACTCCATTTCATCACAACAATAATTACTCCTCTTCATCTTCCTTAAACTCTACAAGCTCTCTTTTCTCTACAAGCTTGACAAGCTTTCTCTTTACAAGCTCTACAAGATCTCTCTACAAGCTCTTCAAGCTCTCTCTAGATTTCATTGTAATTTTAATATTAGTAATGATACAGGGGAAGCCCATAAATTTGCTACTAGACGACACTCTACAAATTTCATTGACACAAGTTGCACCATACACAGATTTTAATGCTTCTTCTGATATACCTAGCACTATTCCTCATATATCTATTAGTTCCCCCGAGATATCAACTACCTCCATAACTCTTAAATCTAGAGTTTGAAAATATTTTGATAAAATAACTGTTAATAGAGGTAGGAGGGCTCAATGCAAGTCGTGTCTAGATGTTTCATATTCTTTTACCAAAAATGTTGGAACTGGCCTATTTGCCCGATACATTAAGAGCAAACACCCCGAACACCAACCACGACAAACCGAAATTAGCACTTTGAGTGGCACAATAGGCACTTTTAGTTATAATTGTGCAATAGGTAAAACAAATTTAGCAAAATATCTTATTCGGTCTGAACAGCCTTTTAGTATGGCTGAAGACGATGTAATTACAAATTACATTAGGACCATTCATAATCTTGATTATGAACCGGTCATAAGAACACTATAAGGGCAGAAATATTTAAAGTATTTGAAAGACAAAAACAAATGTTAGTTGCAAATTATCATCTTTGCCCCATAAATTGCACTCACTTTTGATTGTTGGGAAGCCTTTAACGGTTACCATTATATTATTATTACTGCGCATTTTATTGATTCTTATTGGTTTTTAAATAAAATAATTATCAGTTTTAAAGACTTGTACTTTTTTTATGTATTAATAATAATCTTTCAAAAAATTTAATTTATATTTCAATTGTATTTGTATTAATATATGAAGGTACACCTAGAGGGGTGAATAGATGTACGACTAATCTAATGAACTAAATGTGAAAATTAAAAACTAATTGCAACTACACTTAGTGCAACCAACGAGTGTAGCCGAATTCCCGGTGAAGGGCTCTGGACTAACTCCTCTTGATTCCTCTGAATAAGAGTTGAGGCGCTATATGAAGCTCTCGTGGTTAAGCACAAGTGAGGCACACACAAACAAGCCAAGCATATAATGTATGAATGAGCAATATGAATAGATGCAAGGCACAATATAAAGAGAAAGAGTTAAGAGTCAATGGATCAAACGCAAACAACAAGATGTATTTCGAGGTTCGAGCACCCAGCTCTACGTCCCCGCCTTCACCGAGAAGGATTTCCAATCCACTAACTTGTCCGCCTAGGACTCCCACACAGGGAACCTCCACTAAGGATTTTGGAGCGCAATATAATAATAGGAAGTACCCAACTCCTCTCTCCAACCAATACAACCTCTCACAGAGGCAATGCACAACCAACTCAATCACCACCTCACACAAGAGGGGTAGGTACCTAACCAAACAACTGTAATCCACCTCTTCACCAAGAGGGATACAAATCCAAACTCCACCTCTTACTAGAGGGAGCAAACCACAATCTCAACATCTACACTTGAGGGAGCTAACCACAATCAAAATCAACCTCTACCTAAGAGGTATATCACAAATGAAAGGGTATAACACTTGGTGGTATATCTCAACCGCAAACACCTTCTTCTCCACAAAAACAAGGATCCTATAGAAAGGATAGAATGATAGCTCAAGTATGAAAAACCAAGAGTTTGAAAACAAAAACAAAAAGAAAAATATTTGGGAAAACAACTTGTATTTGATAGAAATGAAGAATTAAGCAAATATCCCAAATCCAAATTTTCTTTGATTTTTTCAAACCCTAAAAACAAATGAAGATGAAAACTTTGAAGCTCTAAAAACTCTTTTTGAAACTTGAATAAAACACTAGAAGAATGAAGATTTTTGGCTCTTGAAAAACTTGGGAAAAAACACCTCAAATGGGATATAAATAGGCCTCCAACAAAACCTAGCCGTTGGGCTGATTTTCAGCCTTGACGGCTGGCGGTCGACTGGCCCGGTCGACCGCCAACGGTTAAAAATTTGACCGTTGGAGCCTCCGGTCAACAGCCCGGTCGACGTCCCAAACCAGAGAGCAAATGCTCTCTGGCCGTTCGACCGCTCGGTCGACCGTCCAAGCCTTACGGTCGACCGCCCCCACCCGAGAGTGGAGTACTTGCAGTTGGTCGACCGCTCGGTCGACCGGCCCAAGTGGCTGGCCAGCGTGCACGTTTTGTGCACGTCAGTCGACTGGTTTGGTCGACCGACTTTGGGTCCAGTCGATCGGTCTGGTCGACCGCCAGAGCCTGGCAGTCAGCATTAAGGGACAGAAAACTTGGGTTTTAATTTTAAAAGAAAATTCTATGAAACTTCTAAAATTTCACAAAAATAAGTTCAGTATAATACTTTGATATACAAACATGTGTGAAAAATTTCAACACATATTTCAAACTTTTTGAACCATTTTTGTGACTTAGAAATTTTGTCGAAAACCAAAATGTGTATTTTTTAAAACTTAGATTTTTGAATTGAAAATTCGTTTCGTCCAAAACTCATCCAAATACAAAAACATGATATTTAAACAACTTTTAGGCATATAGTATATGAATATAATCCAATATACATAAAAGATATATATATATATATATCATTATTTTTGACAATAAATCCGATAATATGTTTTGATAAAAATACCAAAACACAAAACACATGAATAGGCATATCAAAATAAGTTTGTTAAGATATGAAGCATACATGTATATAGAATGAATCTAATATACATAAAACTAAGTAAACTTGTTTTGAATCTATCTATTCATGAAAACCAAGATCGGTTAAACAAAAACCGAAAACCAATAAACATGAAAACTTTAAACAAGTGTGTGTGTTGTGAACTTGAGCATATCACCGACCTTGACTCCAACGAGTGCTAGATATGACTTTGTCGCTCGGGCTCTTGAATCACCATGTGAGAAGCTCCAAAATACTTTTGTTGAAGCTAATCACATACTAATATCTTGATTAGAGATCTGAAACTAAGCATCACAAGATTATTAATAAACATAACTACATGAGTTAATCATCATCAAAACTAGAGTGGAAGGCCTCTGGGCCAATAATCTCCCCCTTTTTGATGATGACAAAACTCATGGAGTTATATATGCATGGATTAAAGTTAAGCTTCAAGGAAACTCCCCTTTAACACATGCATAGCAATAAACAATAAGATATGCAATAAATACTAAACATGACTATGCATTAAACAATGAATGAATATGCTCTTAATACCAAACTAAAACATGAATATGCATAAACATGCTCTACCAAACTTTTAAAATAAATTCTTTTTCCCCTTTTTTTTATAAATACATGCTCTTGATACCAATCAATTAAAAAATTAATCAATCAATATAAGCTCTTGATACCAAAAAAAAAATGAAAACTCAACTATATGCATATAAAAACTCAAATACATGCATATAAACTCAAATACTTCTCCCCCTTTTTGTCAATCATCAACAAAAGGGTCAAAGAAAACAATGTTCTCCCCTTTTTTGTCAAAAATAAAAATCAATTAAGGGGTGACATAAAACAAATCAATAAAAAGATATATGCGATATACATTCATGAAGAGGAAGACGCTAAGTTAACTTTCCTACATATATGCATTATATGAAGAAGGGATGACAAGCCCTAACTCACATAACACATAATATGTAATGCATAAGAGGAGCTGTGAAGCTCCCCCTACATACGTGTATCGCACAAAGAAGAGTTGTCAAGCTCCTCAATATCAGATACACTCAATATGAATCTATATGTAGAAGAGATATTAGCTCCCCTTGCATATAGGCAATCAAAACATTTTTAATTTTCTTGATACCAATTGAAAGTAAACAAATAAACATCTTGATACCAATTGTAAGTATTTTTTATTTTGAACATATGATACCAAATTAAAATCAAAATCATTTTTCAATTATTTTTCATCATAAAGTATGGGAGTGGAAATCAAAGGTAAACAAAATACCAATTGAAAGATAAAATACGAATTTTTTTCCCCTTTATGAAAAATCAAATAAAACAATGCATAAGCTTGTATTAGGATACCAATTGAAAAATAATCAATTGAGATAAGATAGTAAAAAAAATCAAACTTAGCATACCCAAAATTTGTGTTTTCATATATATCTTTGAGCACAAATAAAGCATATATATGTATGAAAAGTAATATGAATAGATGCAAGGCACAATATAAAAAGAGAGAGTTAAGAGTCAATGGATCAAACGCAAACAACAAGATGTGTTTCGAGATTCGAGCAGCCAGCTCTATGTCCCCGCCTTCACCGAGAAGGATTTCCAATCCACTAACTTGTCCACCTAGGACTCCCACACAAGGAACCTCCACCGAGGATTTTAGGGCAATACAATAACAGGAAGTACCCAACTCCTCTCTCCAACCAATATAACCTCTTACAGAGGCAATGCACAACCAACTCAATCACCACCTCACACAAGAGGGGTAGGCACATAGCCAAACAACCATAATCCACCTCTTCACCAAGAGGGATACAAATCCAAACTCCACCTCTCACTAGAGGGAGCAAACCACAATCTCAACCTCTACACTTGAGGGAGCTAACCACAACCCAAATCAACCTCTACCCAAGAGGGATATCACAAGTGAAAGGGTATAGCACTTGGTGGTATATCTCAACCACAAACACCTTCTTCTATACAAAAACAAGGATCCTACAGAAAGGAAAGAATGATAGCTCAAGTGTGAAAAACTAAGAGTTTGAAAACAAAAACACAAAGAAAAATATTTGGAAAACCAACTTGTATTTGATAGAAATGAAGAACTAAGCAAATATCCCAAATCCAAATTTTCTTTGATTTTTCCAAACCCTAAAAACAAATGAAGATGAAACTTTGAAGCTCTAAAAACTCTTTTTGAAACTTGAATAAAACACTAGAAGAATGAAGATTTTTGGCTCTTGAAAAACTTGGGAAAAAAAACCTCAAATGGGATATAAATAGGCCTCCAACAAAAACTAGCCGTTGGGCTGATTTTCAGCTTTGACGGCTGGCGGTCGACCGGCCCGGTCGACCGCCAACGGTCAAAAATTTGACCGTTGGAGCCTCCGGTCAACCGCCGGGTCGACCGTCCCAAACCAGAGAGCAAATGCTCTCTGGCCAGTCGACCGCTCGGTCGACCGTCCAAGCCTTACGGTCGACCGGTCCGGTCGACCGCCCCCACCCGAGAGTGGGGTACTTGCAGTAGCGGTCGACCGGCCTAAGTGGCTGGCCAGCATGCACGTTTTGTGCACATCGGTCGATCGGTCCGGTCGACCGACTCTGGGTCTGGTCGACCGGTCCGATCGACCGCCAGAGCCTAGCAATCAGCATTAAGGAAAAAAAAAATTTGGGTTTTAATTTTAAAATAAAATTCCATAAAACTTCTAAAATTTCACAAAAATAAGTTCAGTATAATACTTTGATATATAAACATGTGTGAAAAATTTCAACACATATTTCAAACTTTTTGAACCATTTTTGTGACTTAGAAATTTTGCCGAAAACCAAAATCTATATTTTCTAAAACTTGGATTTTTGAATTGAAAATTCGTTTTGTCCAAAACTAATCCAATACAAAAACATGATATTTAAACAACTTTTAGGCATATAGTATATGGATATAATCTAATATACATAAAAGATTTATATATCATTGTTTTTGACAATAAATCCGATAATATGTTTTGATAAAAAATACCAAAACACAAAACACATGAATAGGCATATCAAAATAAGTTGTTAAGATATGAAGCATACATGTATATAGAATGAATCTAATATACATAAAACTAAGTAAATTTGTTTTGAATCTATCTATTCATGAAAACCAAGATCAGTTAAAGCAAAACCGAAAACCAATAAACATGAAAACTTTAAACAAGTGTGTGTGTTGTGAACTTAAGCATATCACACTATCTAGTCTTTACAAATGGATCTAAAAATATAAACTAAACTAAGTACCAAAGTCTTCTTGACGAACTCTGTCTTCAAGCGGACTCGATCAAAACCGTGATCCACCGACCTTGACTCCAACGAGTGCTAGATATGACTTTGTCGCTCGGGCTCTTGAATCACCACATGAGAAGCTCCAAAACACTTTTATTGAAACTAATCACCTATTAATACTTGATTAGAGATCTGAAACTAATAAGATTATTAGTAAACTTAACTACATGAGTTAATCATCATTAAAACTAGAGTGGAAGGCCTCTGGGCCAACAATATATTTTCATTTCACACCTTGTAATTTTTTTGTTAATTTTATCACAAATTGAATAAGTAATTTTTTAGATTTTTAGGATTTTTTAGAAATTTTAAAATTTTTTAAAGTTTTTTTAATTGGCGGGCCGGCACGGGTCTAGCCCGGATCCGGAGCACCCGGTCTTTGGCCATGCCCAAGTTCCACAATTGGAACCCGGGCCGGGCCCCCGCCCGGCCCCCCGCCAGTCTCATGGCCCGCCATGCCCGGACTGAATTTATCCCGGCACGGCCCACTTGACACCTCTAACTATTTATGGCATGTACCAAAATGAACGGTCTCTGAAACCTTGATCTCTACTGAGCAACCAACATGAGTTGTGTGGTAACTGTATGACAAGCACAATTATTGCAGGTCTGCACAATTGTTGCAACTCTCTCTCTCTCTCTCTCTCTCTCTCTCTCACACGTGTGGGCCATTGCAGTTGCACCACTTCAGCGTAAAGAATGCTGAGCAAAAAAAAAAAACAAAAAAGCTTGAAGAAGCAAGTTATCTATTTTCCAGTCTCAATCATTCATTTGTGGCTAAGGTCCAAAACTAGAACTGGTAAATAGTAATAAAGAAGAAACACACAGAGAGAGAGAGAGAGAGAGTTACATATTCATCTGAGTCATTTGTGGCAGTGAAAAAGGAGTCAGAAAGCTGGCTATTTGCAAGTCACAAGTCCATCTCTCAATGACTTTATGTATGTTGGTTTGTTGGTTGGTTGTGGTGAGGGGGCAGGCCACACCAATAAGAGGGGAATGGGATGCTCCAAATGTGGATGTAGCCTCTCTAGTACAACTAAGAATAAATATCCATAGCTTTTGATGTTTTGACCTGTGAATCATTCCTGCCCTTTTGTGCTGCTTTTTTCTCTTTTGTGGGAAAGATAGGTAAAGTGAGGACACCTTTTTCTATTGATGATGATGGATAATTTTTTTTTCCTTGATAATTGACTGTACTAGAGTTTTCTAGTAGTTTGTATTTAGAAAGTGACAAGGTTAATATTGTGTGGCTAATAAATGATTAGACTCGTGTTTTAATTGAAGAGTCCTTGAATGGTCTTCAATTTTTGAAAAGTAAAGATTCAAAGGATTATGCACTCTTATTTATTACAAAATCCTATACTGTAGGTGCCCAAATAGTACCCAAAAATGTAGTAGAAAAAAGAAAAAGAAAAAATAAGTTTACCATTACTGTATGGATATAAATGGATGGGTAGAATCAGTTTCAGCTGTCCTAATATCAGTTAGCCAAATGCAATCCTCAGTTCATTCTTCAAGAGTTAACATTAAAATAATACTATAGATAAAAATAATGCCCTCAGCTCTGAGAAAGGTCAGATATAAATTTCTCCTCAAAAAGTTGCACCTAAATCATATCGACTGTATCTTAAGGTAAGCTAGGCCAAGAATGTATTCCAAGTAATTTATAATGAACATAAATATATAAGTTTATGTTACCAACAATGATTTATATTCATGATTTCTTAAGACCTGCTATTCATATTCCATTTCATCAAAGTAAACTCAAAACTCTAAGCTATGCAGATAGATTCTGCAGTCCAACTAAGTAAAAGTTGGAATATCACCTTAAGAACAGATTGAACACCATTGTAATCCGAAAACTTAAGCCAGTAAATTTTGTTCTGGCTTTATATCTAAGCTTATCACTTTTTGATTCCTTCCAAGCGAGGGATTATTCTCACGTGAATATCTCAACAATTTTTTTCTCCTGTCTCCTCAGCGACAACCAACTGGTGAATATCTCAACAATTTTTTGTTTTGTCTCCTCGGTGACAACCACACACACACATGGTAGACAATTTTTCAAGCTCTAGTCGCAACCTTGCTCACCACGGGCCTTACTTTCTCTTAGGCCAGGAGCATGAAATCTTGATCAGCCGTAATCAGTTTTTTGAACAAGACCTACACATTGATGCTGAGTGCTGGAGAGTGTTAGGGCTCTTTAGAGAGTACCGCGAGGCCTTAAATATTGGTAGAGAGCCATTTTGACCGAAAAGTTTAAGCTAATAAGAACCAGGCACTGATACAAATGCTAGAGAGTAGTACTAGGGCTCTTTAGAGAACACGGTGAGGCCTTAAAGGTAGAAAAAGTCCACTTTGGAGCCAAAAGTTCCAAGTCAATAGGTTTAACATTCAACATCTCAAACTTGTCACTATATCAATTAACATCTAATATTTATCCCAAAATTACTGATACCCTAGTTTTTAACTTAACTCTAAATAAGATAACCCATCATTATCATCAATTTTCCTGACAGTCCACCCCCAGGTTCCTCTCCATCAAGAATTTTTCCTTCTTCTTTCCCAGTGCCTTTTATGGGGTGCCATTAAATGTCAATGGTAAAAATAGGGGACTAAATTGGTAGGTAGGCTTCTAAAGTCCTGAAATGGATGATAGCTGAAAGAAGCAGCCCATCACTGGGTATCAAACAAAACCATAAATCAATCAGTTCTCTCTGCTTCGAAGCCCCAAAGGACCAGGATCCAGAAACGTGGGAAGCAGAGAGATTGAATAATTAACTTTGTCCGAAGGAGAAGCTCAAATTAAGGTTAAAAAGAAAAATGAAAAAAAAAAAAAAACAATGTTGCTCTATTGTCTTAAGCATGTCTGCAGTTACTGAGGAATATAGGTCTGGACCTCCCTACTGCTGTGCAGTCTGTAGACAAACAGTAAACAACAAATATATGACGGGTAAGTTATGATGACAAAATCAAGAAGCAGCCACAAAGAGTGGCAAACACAAGCCTGACCAAGACATTGCAGGGGAAAGTGAGGACCAGGAGAAACCTCACCTGAGATTCGCCACCGAGGTCAAGTCGATCGCAACCCTCTAACGCACCTTGCCTCGTGTTGTCCTTGTGGTAACCTGAAATCCAGTCTGTAACAGACAACAGAGCCAACTTGCCTAAAATGACAGATGAGAGGGGTCATTGCCACTGATGCTGATGGAATAAGCACAAAGGGCAATTGGCTAAAATGGCCAGTTATCGCGAGTTATCTATACGTTACAAGTAGAAACTGTGAAAATCATTTATTCAGATAAAAGTTTCTCTGATAACTGCATATACTTACATTACACCCCATGATTGCATATTGCTTTGACACAGTCCGTGCCCTTCATTACTCAACTATTTATCTTGCTTCCTGTCTAGGGAAATTATGGCATTTTGTTTATCATTTTCCTTTTGATTGATACAGTATTGTTACAAATAGAATAGTGAAAGAGACAGATGAATATGTTAAAAAAGCTTTAATCCCCATCATCCCGTCCATATGAAGTTGTATCCACTGACATTCTGTGGTCTAGCTCCAGCGCTCAATTGATCTATACACACGAGATTGTAGCTGAAGTTGAAACAATATAGCAAGACTTAAGTCCAGTTTATGAGAAATAAATAACTATTTACAAGACGAGGGTTTACCCAATTTGTAGTTGAGGTTCACACAGCAGGGGCTGAAAGTTTTTTTTCCGAATGTTAACCACCGCCACATTCCCATGACAATTGCATGGGATTTCTTGAATCAGGTTCTTGCAACTGCAACAAAAATAGTACCAAAGGTATGTAAGTTAAATTGATTGGGAAAACATCAACAATCTTGTGGGAGGAAAGAAGAAAGGGCCCAAATATTGCAAACACAAATTGAAAAGAACGGCAGAGATTAATATACAAAGTTATAAACCCCCCAAAAAAATGTAAACAGAAAGAAGGAAAGAAAGGGAAAGAATAAATGAAATATACCATACATGATGGAACAGTTTGAAATTATACAACCAGAAATATAACAGCAAACCTACTTTTGAATTGCCACCAGACATCCAAACAATTTCTTTCTCAGTTTGAGAAATATAAATGAAATGTGTTTATTTTTTTTATATATAATGACAATGACATTTAGTACAGGAATTGGAGTATGTTCTGAACATAAGGAAAAGGAAAAACCATTTCACAGATTGTTATAATATTAAAAGAGATCTCCATAATCATCAACTAATATACATCCCTGTTTTGGAATCAGTTTAAGTGAAGGTTAAGGGAGATTAACCTGGATTTTCATATTACAAAATATATTGATGACAAAGGTTAAAGTAGCTCAGGCCCATGGGTTAAGAGATTTTAATCCAGCTTAACAACTGATCTGCAAACAACCTCTCCCCCTCAGAACACCTATTAGTGCAGGTAAAACAAAAACTAAAATGTGTTACTCCTCCATTCCTACCAAGACAGCTAAAACTGCAAAATGGTTTACTTTAAACCACCAAGGACATTTAACCCTTCTTAACCCTTGTACCTTGACCCAGGTTAAGAAAAAGCCTTCTCAACCATTTGTCCTGTAACCGAGGTTAAAAGCATTACCAAGGTACCAAACGGGGCATTAAGGCAGCTTGCCCATGATTACAGAGTATGCTTCTACACATGAAAGGCAATAAAATCAACCATCAAAGTTTCCACATGGAGGAAAAATCGGTGACACTAACGTCACATAAATAGATATTAGCGGATATGAAATTTCATATAATAGGTCCTAATTTAATGTTGAGCATGAAAAATTCAGGTTATCACCAGGAAAATGATTAGTTAAAAACCAATATAAAGCAAAAGATATACCTTCTCTTCCAAGACTTTATTAGCCACCTTCAACACTTGTTCCTACATAAAGATAACATTTGTTTAATACATGACTGAAAATGAATTAAGTTCAAAGATGAATTAAATTCAACTATCTGCCATGTGCATATAATGAAGAACTAAACATACCTTCCTTTTAAGGTCACACAACTGATTAAGCAGTAATTGAGTCTGCAAACACATAAGCAGAAATTTAGCTGAAAATTACTGAACCCCAATATTGCAATACTATTTTTTATGCCATTTTTGCTTCCATTACTAAATTAACCCTGGAGGAGTACTTTGAAACTTAGACAGTGGAACTAGAGGTGTCAATGGGTCGGGTCGAGCGGATTTATAACACTTTGGATATCCAAACCATAAAGTTTGGTTGGGTCTTTAAAGGTTTTAAACCCGCCCATCGGGTTTGAGTAGGTTCGGGTTTGAGGTTGGGTTTTCGGGTATTGGGCGGGTCGGGTGGGTTAGATAAGTTTTACTTCAAGATTTGAGTATTAATTTCTATTTTGAGTAATCAAATTTTACAGTGTTAGAAGGATTGACTACATTATCTTATGATAAAATTTAGTATGCTTGCAAAAAAAATATGGTTACTTATTGATATAGACTAACATATATTGTATAATCTAGTAGCATATTTTCTACTTTTAGAAACGTTTAGGTAGCTTGTTATACTTTAGAAGTGATAATTCTTATTGTAAAATCATTCATTTAAATAGATTGATATCATGGATAACAAGAACGTTTAGTGCATTATTATAAAGTTGTGATCTATTTTGATGATTAGTAATTTTAGTATACATACCCACGT
The DNA here is from genome assembly GCA_038442645.1 of Agave tequilana. Taxonomy (NCBI): domain Eukaryota; kingdom Viridiplantae; phylum Streptophyta; class Magnoliopsida; order Asparagales; family Asparagaceae; genus Agave; species Agave tequilana. Next base: position 234,038 of record JAVJIF010001682.1, read on the forward strand.
ATACGAGCATGTTCAAGTTTGGGTTCAGGTTTTTTGAGCTTGAATTCGGGCAGGTTAGAAGAAAAATAAGACCAATAAATTCAGGTTCAGGTGCATTTTGAAAACTACCAAACCCTTAAATTTCAGGGTGCAGGCGGGTTCAAGTTAAACCTGACGCAGTTGACACCTCTTGACCAATTTACTAGCCACTATGTATTTCGGGTCCTAGACCTGCTACCCTACACAGCGAATCATAGCAGGTTAAGTTGAAGCAGGCGCTAAAATTTTAATTAGCTTTAACTTCTTAATTAACTTTCAACTTCTTAAACTCCTTAGACGTAGACACACTTTTTAAGGATGGGATTTACTCTTCACCATTCAACTTCTCATAGCTTTGGCTTTGCCTTTCTCAAAGTAATTGTTAGATTAGATAATAAGTTAATTAGGTTATCGGGTTTACATTGCCCATATCCCAATACCTGTTTGTATTCTCTATATATAGAAATGATCTCTCTCTAATAAAATATGTTTTTTAGAGTTTTTTGTCTACATGGTATCAGAGCATCCAAAACCCTAGCCGTTGTCATCTTCTCTTCCTATTCTTTCCTTTTTCTCCTCCAGGAACTACCCCTTCCAGCCCTTGCCGCCTTCCTCCAGGGCCTGCACCCCCCTTCATCCAGCAACTTGGTTAGACGAGAAAGGTTGTTTATTATGAAGCAAATGTATTTGATGTACCCTTTCTTGTCTCCGCTATAGCATAGGGCTATACCGAGTCGATTCTCAGGGAGAGCTCGCGATGGAAGCTTTAACGTGTGGTAGTGAAGTGAACAAACGAGTATTCTTCTATGCTAATAAACTTAGTGAATCAAAAGAAAAAGAAACTAAAAGAAAGGATGGCTATGTTCATGGTGAAAATTGTCGGAAAAGAAATCAAGATTGGGATTGGTTTATTCACAAGAAAAGGAAAGAAAACTTAAAGAAAGCAATCCATGACTAGCTTACCTTGCTAGCTTGCCAAGACTTACTAGACTCCTTGATAGCGAATACTTGCCTAATGTTGTCACTCCATTAGCGTAGGATTCGTCTCGCGTGTTGACCTAATTACTTTCTCACTTGCAAGATGGTGGTTTAACCATCGGAGAAGAGAAGATCATACAACTTGCAAGATGAACAAAAGCAATCACCCATGAATTAGTGAAGTAGCAAGACTAGTGGTAACCTAGTACATGGAGAAGAAATTAGCTAAAAGCCATTACAAAAGCAAAACAAAGCTTGAAGTAAATTACAAGAAGTAAACAAAGCAAGTAATAAAGCAAGTAAACTAGAATCAAGCTCAAGTAGAGAAGTAGAGAATGGATCAATCCTTGTATAGCTCCAAGTGTCACTTCTTGATGATACAAGCTCTCTCTCTCTTACAACTCTCTCTTGCAATGAAATCTAGGGAGGAGAAGATCATAGAGAGCTAAAAATCCTAAAGAAAACCTAGCAAAATACAAATCTATTCACTAATCTCTCTCTCTTCTCTGATCAATCTTTGCTCGCAGGTGAAGGTGCACTATTTATAGCAGAAAGGAGAAGCTTCAAGAGCCAAGGTTGTTGCCACGAAATCCGGGATCTCAACGGCCTAGATTTGCCGCGGATTGCCGCGGGATCGCCGCCAGATCTGGGCCGTTGAGCCGGATCTTTCTGGTGAGATCTGGTAGTTGGGTTGTTAGCCACGTGGACTACTTGGAATCTTCGTTTGTTGCACGGATCTCTCTAGATCTGGATTTGAAATCTGGCTTTATCTTAATCATGGATTAATCACTTAATTAGTGTTAATTAAGTGATTATTTGGAAATCTCTCCTTTAAGTATGTACCTGCAAATATGTAGAGAAGAGGAGTAAAAATCACATATTTATTTGTAATATGCATGGGAGTTATGATGTAAAATATGCAATATTGGATACTAATCACACCCCCACACTTATTCTTTTGCTCGTCCCGAGCAAAACAAAGAAAAAGAAAATCTAGACTAACAATTTATTTACACCACTTTCGCAGGTGACGCGATTGCACTGAGCATGTGCAACAAGCCGTTAAACCTCTAGGTTACCCTAGAGGAGGAGTGTTGTCTCCTGAGGGTTTTCAGCGGATTACACCGACAAAATCCATAAAGAAAGAAGACAAATGTTAGTATTTTGAAAACGCATTTTGAATAAGAGACATGTTTACGAACTATTTTTGCAAAAATATAAGTGATCCTAGGTCATAAGTCCACCTATAATCATTCTTCCTTAAACTTAGTCTCCATGCAAGATCTTGTTTTTAATTAAGGTAAGAATTCAAAATTGGATTGAATACTTTATCTTTCATAAAACCTAGATAGTATGCACACCGTGTAAGTGAAGATTTCTGGGATTTCAACTCCAACCATAAAGCCATTTATTTATTTATATATACTTTTTTATGCTTTTTTTTCTTCCCTTAGTTTAGGCTTTCTAGTCTACCCTTGTAGCGAGCCTTTAACCGATGACTCCCAAACCAGACGGTCTTAGGGCATCAGATGAGAAAACATCCCTCGGGTTTAAGGTCTCGAGTAGAAAAGGCCACATAACTAAAGGGGATTATTTTTTATCACCGTTAGGCGTGAATGATCATGCTTCTTGAGGCACAATTATCCAGCTTAATAAGTGAGATCACCGGTAGGCGTGAGTAATCATGCTTCTTGAGGCACAATTATCCAGCTTAATAGGTGATGTTTTTTTATATATATATATATATTTTTTCTTTTTATTTTTATATATATGGCATTTTTGGTCTTTGTTTCCATCCCAAGAAATGTGTAAGTGTGAAGTGCATATTATCTAAGGCAAAAAATGTAAGATAAAAATATCTCCTCAATTTTACTTACTTAGCCTATAATTTCCAACAAGATCTATTACTTCAACTATGTTTAAGATGTCATAATTAAGGCTTTCTTAATTTCTAAGATACATCTTACTTTTCTTAAAAATAGATCAAAACTTTGTCTCTTATTTCAAAAGTTTTTATTTTTATATATTTTTTTTTATTTTCTAAAAGAAAGAAAGTCTAGAAACTCTAAAAGAAGTGTAAAATAAAGAACATCTAAAAACTCTATGTTAGTAGAAATGTATTTTATGTACCCTTTCTTGTCTCCGCTATAGCATAGGGCTATACCGAGTCGATTCTCAGGGAGAGCTCGCGATGGAAGCTTTACGTGTGGTAGTGAAGTGAACAAACGAGTATTCTTCTCTTGCTTATAAAATTAATGAATCAAATGAAAAACAAACTACAAGAAAGGATGGCTATGTTCATGGTGGAAATCGTTGGAAAAGAAATCAAGAAGTGGATGTGGTATTCACAAGAAAAAGAAAGAAAACTTAAAGAAGAATCAATCCATGACTAGCTTACCTTGCTAGCTTGCCAAGACTTACTAGACTCCTTGATAGCGAATGCTTGCCTAATGTTGTCACTCCATTAGCGTAGGTTTCGTCTCGCGTGTTGACCTAATTACTTTCTCACTTGCAAGATGGTGGTTTAACCATCGGAGAAGAGAAGATCATACAACTTGCAAGATGAACAAAAGCAATCACCCATGAGTTAGTGAAGTAGCAAGACTAGTGGTAACCTAGTACATGGAGAAGAAATTAGCTAAAAGCCATTACAAAAGCAAAACAAAGCTTGAAGTAAATTGCAAGAAGTAAACAAAGCAAGTAATAAAGCAAGTAAACTAGAATCAAGCTCAAGTAGAGAAGTAGAGAATGGATCAATCCTTGTATAGCTCCAAGTGTCACTTCTTGATGATACAAGCTCTCTCTCTCTCTCTTACAACTCTCTCTTGCAATGAAATCTAGGAAGAGAAGATCATAGAGAGCTAAAAAATCCTAAAGAAAAACTAACAAAATACAAAGCTTTACACTAATCTCTCTCTCTTCTCTGATCAGTTTTTGCTCGCAGGTGAAGGTGCACTATTTATAACAGAAAGGAGAAGCTTCGAGAGCCAAGGTTGTTGCCACGAAATCCGGGATCTCAACGGCCTAGATCTGCCGCGGATTGCCGCGGGATCGCCGCGAGATCTGGGCCGTTGAGCCCAGATTTTCTGGTGAGATCTTCTTGTTAGTTAGTTAGCCACGTGGACTACTTCGATTCTCCAATTGGCGCGCGGATCTCTCTGGATCTGGGTTTGAATTTGGCTTTATCTTTAATCTTGATTAATCACTTAATTAGTGTTAATTAAGTGATTATTTGGATATCTCTCCATTAAGTGTGTACCTGCAAATATGTAGAGAAGAGGAGTAAAAACCACATATTTATTTGTAATATGCATGGGGATTATGATGTAAAATATGCAATATTGTGTACTAATCACACCCCCACACTTATTCTTTTGCTCGTCCCGAGCAAAACAAAGAAAAAGAAAATCTAGACTAACAATTTATTACACCACTTTCGCAGGTGACGCGATTGCACTGAGCATGTGCAACAAGCCGTTAAACCTCTAGGTTACCCTAGAGGAGGAGTGTTGTCTCCTGAGGGTTTTCAGCGGATTGCACCCACAAAATCCATAAAGAAAGAAGACAAATGTTAGTATTTTGAAAACGCATTTTGAATAAGAGACATGTTTACGAACTATTTTTGCAAAAATATAAGTGATCTAAGGTCATAAGTCCACCTATAATCATTCTTCCTTAAACTTAGTATCCATGCAAGATCTTGTCTTTAATTAAGGTAAGAATTCAAAATTGGATTGAATACTTTTATCTTTCATAAAACCTAGATAGTATGCACACCGTGTAAGTGAAAATTTCCTGGGATTTCAACTCCAACCATAAAGCCATTTATTTATTTATATATAATTTTTTATGCTTTTTTTTTCTTCCCTTAGTTTAGGCTTTCTAGTCTACCCTTGTAGCGAGCCTTTAACCGATGACTCCCAACCAGACGGTCTTAGGACATCAGATGAGAAAACATTCCTCGGTTTAAGGTCTCGAGTAGAAAAGGCCACATAACTAAAGGGGATTATTTTTTATCACCGTTAGGCGTGAATGATCATGCTTTTTGAGGCACAATTATCCAGCTTAATAAGTGAGATCACCGTTAGGCGTGAGTAATCATGCTTCTTGAGGCACAATTATCCAGCTTAATAGGTGATGTTTTATTTATATATATTTTTCTCTTTTTTTTTTTTTTTATTTTCATGGCATTTTTGGTCTTTGTTTCCATCCCAAGAAATGTGTAAGTGTGAAGTGCATATTATCTAAGGTAAAAAATTCAAGATAAGAATATCTCACCAATTTTACTTACTTAGCCTATAATTTCCAACAAGATCTATTACTTCAACTATGTTTAAGATGTCATAATTAAGGCTTTCTTAATTTCTAAGATACATCTTACTTTTCTTAAAAATAGATCAAAACTTTGTCTCTTATTTCAAAAAGTTTTTATTTTTATATATTTTTTTTATTTTCTAAAAGAAAGAAAGTCTAGAAACTCTAAAAGAAGTGTAAAATAAAGAACATCTAAAAACTCTATGTTAGTAAACCCTCCCCCACACTTATTTCATGCATTGTCCTCAATGCATCATGATATATATATGCATGAAACAAAAATGAAGAGGGAAGGAAAAAATTACCTCAAGGTGGTGGTTCCGGTGGTGGTCTGATTGGTCCACGAAACATGGCCCAATCAACGTTTCTTTGGGTTTTGAGGAACCCACCAGAAATCTCAGAAATATGACCCACTAAAATGATGTATGCATGTGTTATTTTAATTATGTACATGACCCCATCTAATTTTAAGATTTTCCTAATAATTTCAGAGTCAAATTTATCAACTACCTTGTCCCAGAATGGTGCATGAAATGATAGAACAGTTGACTTGGACTCTGGAAGGAATACCGACTCAGGATTATGATTTAAATCAAGTGATGGTTCAGGAGTCAAAGTGAGGTCAGAAATTGTGTCCAAGTCAAGAAATGGAAACTCAAGTCCACATGTGTTGTCCAACAATGGAATGTGACCTACTATGGGTGATATCTCTTTACTTCCAATTTTAAGAAATTCAAGCTCATCACCGTACAATTCTTCAAAACTTAAATCAACATCTTCCTTAATAATTGTACAATCAGTTTCAGAAGTAAAGAGATCGAGAAAATCAAGGTCACATTTCTCATTGAGTTCAATTCCACAAGATGGAGAACTTGCCAAAATGTCAATAGAATCTTCAAAAGTGTAGAATTGGGCAAGTTCAATATGATCCTCAAAGATGGGTGATTCAACTTCATTGTGAATTGTGAAAGGATCCAAGATTGACTCCGGGAAAAGATTGATGTGAGGTAAAGATACCGGAATCATTATGGAATAAGGAAAAAGAATTGAATCACTGAGTTTGGGTTCAAGATCACATTCCTCATGTAGTTCAATAAAATGTGGAGAACTTGCCATTTATCAATGAAATTTTCAGAAGTGTAGAATTGGTCAAGTTCAATGTGATCATCAAAAAAGATTGGTGATTCAATTTCACAATGGATAGGAAATGGATCCAATTCTAACTTGGGAAATGGATTGAAATCAGGTAAGGATATGGAAGTCATGATTGAATCAGGAAGTAAATTGGAATCATCAAGTGGAAGTTCAGGATCATGTGCAAGTTCAATTTCAGGAAATGGAAAACTTGCCAATATATCAATTGGATTTTCAGAAGTGTGGACAAGTTCAGGTGAATGTGCTGAAATTGAATCTGAACTTCCAAGACTACATGACTCTTTGGTTTTAACAGAGTGGCTAGTGACCTTAGAAATAGGATAAGAATGAAGAGTTTGGATCAGCAAATCTAAGTCACGGGCACGAGCATTTTGAGCATGGGTCATGTCTTCAAGCATCTTTTCAAAATTGATGACTTCATTATTTGGATGAAAAGATGAAGTGTTGTCTTGGAAGTGATGGTGAAATTGTGAGTCAAAAATGTATGGTGATGGAAAAGTGGACTCACACAAGAAATCATTACTCGGTTCCATGACAAATGGTTGTTCATACTGAGAAGGTGGAACGGAGTAAGATTCTTGAAAATACTGTGGAATTGGAGAGGGAAATAATTCAGGAAGTGTTTGCTCAGCTCTCTGTAAGTTAGCTTCTAAACTCCTTAGTAAATCAGATTTTTCTTCAACTGGTTCAGAAAAAGGAGTATATGAAGCGGAATCGGGAAATGAATCTTGTGAATATTGTGGACTTGGTGGAAATGGTGGACAAGGAGGTTGATAATTAAACTCGGGGGACTGGAATCCCCAATGACTCGATGAAGAGTTGAAATTATTTTGGACATTATAATTATTAGATGGGGGATATGGGTCATATTGATTCGGATAAGGCCAACCCGGTGTATGTGGTTGGTGCATATTGTAAAACACCGGGTTGGAATTATCCGAATATGGAGTGTGTGTGACATATGGATGGAAAAATTGTAATTATAAGCCATATCACACAATCACAAACAAAAACAAACAAACAAACAAACAAACAAACAAAAAAAATTTCTAACCTAAGTTAGGGTAGACTTAGGACCTAGACGACTCCTAACTGATAGACTGTCCACGGGAGGTTTAGTGTAGACTCTAACTACAAGCTAATCAGCCAGGGAAGGGTAAGGTTGGTGGGAGGTTTTCCGTCCGGAGACGTTCCTTAATTAAGTAACCAGCAACCTTCGGGCTTTCGGCCCTCAACCCCTTTCCTAGACACTGATTTTGCAAGAGTTAAATTCCAACACTTTTCCCCCTTAGGATAATCTCCTAAATGAGTCCGAGATGTCCCTAGGGCCAACGTCTACTTTTTATTAATTTAGGCTTGGGTTAGTGAGTGCTTGGGTTAGTGAGTGCTTGGGTAAATGGTTTTCGGGCTAAGGAAAGGGTAATGACCTCCCCCACCTTATCTTATTTACGGGTATGCCCTTAGATTTGAATTGTGCAAGTGTACAAGAAAGATAGCTAGGATACACTCAAAGCATGAAAATCAAGCAAGAGTTTGTCCTAGTCTAATGCAATGCAAACACGTACCTTGCCTCCAGCACTCTTCAACAGTAAAAGTAAAGAATTGAAGAGACACGTGCCTAAAATGCAAGTGTCTAAACAATTTTTAACAATTCAACCAACTTTTTACTGTTTTTTAATTAAGCAGGTATATGGTGAAAAATACAGAAAGTTAAGTATTTCAGAAGCTGTATCTTGCAGAGCTGAAGACCCTGCAGAAAAATTGTTAGAAGTGAACTCCTCTTTGCCGCGTTCCCACGGCAAATTGCCGTGGATCCGCGGCAATTTGGAGGGATCCTGGGCTCTGCTTTCTTGAGCAGAGGCCCAGGTCCACTTATATGTTTCTGCACTGAAGATTTTCCTGTTTCTTGAACCTGTAACCTGCAACAGAGAAGAAGGATCGTTTAGTACTTCACTTTAAACCAAAAAGAACGTCGCTCTCCCCGGCAACGGCGCCATTTTGGTTAAGACTGGAGAGGGTGTACTTATTATGAGTATAGAAATGTATTTTATGTACCCTTTCTTGTCTCCGCTATAGCATAGGGCTATACCGAGTCGATTCTCAGGGAGAGCTCGCGATGGAAGCTTTACGTGTGGTAGTGAAGTGAACAAACGAGTATTCTTCTCTTGCTTATAAAATTAATGAATCAAATGAAAAACAAACTACAAGAAAGGATGGCTATGTTCATGGTGGAAATCGTTGGAAAGAAATCAAGAAGTGGATGTGGTATTCACAAGAAAAAGAAAGAAAACTTAAAGAAGAATCAATCCATGACTAGCTTACCTTGCTAGCTTGCCAAGACTTACTAGACTCCTTGATAGTGAATGCTTGCCTAATGTTGTCACTCCATTAGCGTAGGTTTCGTCTCGCGTGTTGACCTAATTACTTTCTCACTTGCAAGATGGTGGTTTAACCATCGGAGAAGAGAAGATCATACAACTTGCAAGATGAACAAAAGCAATCACCCATGAGTTAGTGAAGTAGCAAGACTAGTGGTAACCTAGTACATGGAGAAAAAATTAGCTAAAAGCCATTACAAAAGCAAAACAAAGCTTGAAGTAAATTGCAAGAAGTAAACAAAGCAAGTAATAAAGCAAGTAAACTAGAATCAAGCTCAAGTAGAGAAGTAGAGAATGGATCAATCCTTATATAGCTCCAAGTGTCACTTCTTGATGATACAAGCTCTCTCTCTCTTACAACTCTCTCTTGCAATGAAATCTAGGGAAGAGAAGATCATAGAGAGCTAAAAAATCCTAAAGAAAAACTAACAAAATACAAAGCTTTACACTAATCTCTCTCTCTTCTCTGATCAGTTTTGCTCGCAGGTGAAGGTGCACTATTTTATAGCAGAAAGGAGAAGCTTCGAGAGCCAAGGTTGTTGCCACGAAATCCGGGATCTCAACGGCCTAGATCTGCCGCGGATTGCCGCGGGATCGCCGCGAGATCTGGGCCGTTGAGCCCAGATTTTCTAGTGAGATCTTCTTGTTAGTTAGTTAGCCACGTGGACTACTTGGATTCTCCAATTGGCGCGCGGATCTCTCTGGATCTGGGTTTGAATTTGGCTTTATCTTTAATCTTGATTAATCACTTAATTAGTGTTAATTAAGTGATTATTTGGATATCTCTCCATTAAGTGTGTACCTGCAAATATGTAGAGAAGAGGAGTAAAAACCACATATTTATTTGTAATATGCATGGGGATTATGATGTAAAATATGCAATATTGTGTACTAATCACAACTGCCGCCTACCTCCAGAGCTCCCCGGACCTCCTGAAGCTATCCTAGGCTCACAGAGTCTTTAGCATCAGAGCCTTTCCCAGGCTCCACAGAGCCTTTCCCAGGCTCTTGCCCCTAATAGAGGCATCCTTGAGCCTCACTGATGTCTTGCGAAGCTTCGATGATGACATGCGAGGCTTCCCGTGCCTTCTGACTGCTGCCGTGAGGTATTGTTGCATTGTTTTTGCAGTCGCAGATCTTTATTCTTATTTTTATTGCTGTTGATTCTAGATCTAGTTGCTGCCTAGCCGTCTCTGGCTATTTCTAGTCTTCATAGATTTTGCCAAGGCGTTGCTGCCTCTCGAGTCCTTCAGGACTAGGTCGGCTTCTGCCGAACCTTCCTAGGCTATCTCTGAGCCTTTACAGAATATCTCTAGTCTTCATAGACTCTGTCCAACCTTCCTAGGCTATCTACAAGCCTTTTCAGGCTGTTTCTAAGCCTTGCTACTTCATGATACATCAACCGTACCCTCTGGTGTTGTTTATGATCTTATCTGGCTTTTAATTGCTTCTGTGACTCTAATCTGACTATCTTTGCATCCTTTTGGTAATTAAATCAAGTATAATCTGATTTATTATTTTCTAACTACTACTGGTAGTGCTAGTATTTCTCTTTAATTGGCTGAGATATCAGATGATACGAGTTCTTCCTCCACTCTGATCTCCTCACCGATTGTCGAGACTTCTGTATCTAAGACCGTTTTGAGGACTATGGTGAAGTTGAATGGTTCTAGCTACTTATTATAGGCACAAGTTTTTTGCATATTTATTGGTACTCAGAACAAGTTGACTCACCTCTTTCAATCTCCGTCAGCTGCAACTGATCTCACTTATACAACGTGGCTTTCTGATGACTATTGTGTGATGACATGACTTCTAAATAGTCTGAAAGTGAAGATTAGTGGTAGTGTCCTTTTCTTGACCTGCTAACGAGATGTAGAAAACTCTGAATGTGATGTATAGAATGAGAAGAATCCTTCAAGGGTCTTTGAGATCTATGAGAGTCTTTTCTAACTCAAGCAGGGAGATAAATTTGTACCCAAGCTATATGGAGAACTCAAGTGTCTGATTAATGAGTTAGAGATATATTAACCTGTTGTCACGGATGCATCGATGCCGAGAGGATATTGTCAAGATCTCGCAGTGTCAAATTTCTTATCTATCTTGAGCCCATCTCTTCGATTTCAGATGCGGGGTCAGATACTAGGAGGAGATATATTCCTACTTTGATTGTCACCTTCTTCAGAGTTATGTGCATTTCTACTAGAGCTGATATGATAACTGCACCATCGATTGAACAGTCCACCATGGCCTTAGGACGTGGCAGAGGTCGTGGCCGTTGTCGCAGACGTGATTTTGTAGGAGGACGTGGCTCATTTGGAGGTCGTGATTCCTATGTGGGTAGACAAACTGTTGGTGATTAGGAGCTTAGGTAATGTAAGCACTTGCGAAATTGGAGTGAAAAAGAACTTCAATGGACTTTGTGATATCATGTTTCTACTGTGTCCACAAATCTTGATATCTTTTGGTGAAAAAGAATTTCCTTAATTTGTGATATCATGTTTTTACAAATTAAATTTCTTTTGTATCAAAGTTTGAAAAAGAATTTCAATGAATTTTGATTTTGTACAAATTGTTTTACTTTCATGAAAATATTATTTACATGAATCTTATGCACTCACCTTATGTTTACTCATGTAATTGCTAATGGACTTTGTTTCTTATATTTTATTCATAAGCATGTTAATGCTATATAGATTTTGAGTGACAATTCTTACATTATTATCATACTTCATGAGTTGTATATGATTTGATTTATGATTGAAGAATTTTGAACTAGTTTTTCAAACTATTTGTTTTAATTTTTCACATGGTAGTGTTTTCGATTTATACTAAACTATTTTCAAAATATTATTTTTGAAAATATCTACTCTTTGTGAGACGTTGGTTGAGTGATCATGCCTTGTATATATTTAAATGACTATTTCTTTACATGTGCATGTAGGTTGGTGATTTCAATAAGTTATACACATGATTGTCATGATATTTGATTTTTATATACTTATTCTTATTTATCTATACATGTTTGCTTTAAATTATGAATGATATCTCAATTGGTATACATATATATAATTGATTGTGCATATTTAATAATTTTCAAACATGTTTTTATAGCACAATTTGTTTCATACTAAGCTTATATTCATTTCAAATTGGTATCATAAATTGGTATTAATATCAATTGGTATCATCATCTCTAAAGCTTATGCATTGCTTTTGTAGTTGTTTCAAAAAGAGAGAGAAATGTTGGCCCATAAGGTTACACTCTCCATTTATACATGTTTTGATGATAACAAAACATATAAAAGCTATTTGGTACTAATAAAGATTCTAGAGTGAATTTCAGGTTTGTACAAGTCTTGATGGCTTTAAGCATGTTGCAAGGTTATTGGCACTTAAAGCATATTGAAAGGTTGATGACGCAAGAGGACTCTTTCATAGGAGAGGAGGCTCTAGCTCGGCAACGCGGTTCAGAGACACCTTCCTATATAGACTTTATTTTTGTCAGTTTATTAAAAGATAGTATAGAGTGTTGAAGCTCAAATTCTCCCCACACACAAAATTGTACGTGTTTTCTAAAGATTATTTTTGTCTCTTGTGTAAAATACTTTAATAGACCTATTTCAAGTATTTGCAAACACCGTTTATTATATTTTACAAAGTCTTGACAAAAATCATTTTTGAAAATAAACTTATCTTCAAAAACGTTTCCCTTTAAATTCTGTTTTGACCTGTTGCGGTCGACCGGACAGTCGACCGGCTCTATTACAGGTCAGAACGGTCGACCGAGCGGTCGACCGCAGTTCTGACCGTTGGGTGCGTGTATGTGTGCACATTATCTGGTCGACCGGGCGGTCGACCGGACCCCATGTCGGGCAACCGGGCGGTCGACCGACTGACTGCACCCAACTCTCTGTTTGGGACGATCGACCGGGCGGTCAACCGGAGCATGCTAACAATCAGAAATTTTTGAAAACCGGTCGACTGGCCGATCGACCGTGAGTGTATTATCAGCCAAACGGCTAGTTTTTTAAACATGTTTTAAAATGTGTTTTTATTCTCCAAACGAAGTTTAAGGCTGGTTTTGGGTCTTATCTTTCCTGATTAGTTAAATTATTGTTTACCCTTTAATCCCTACCTATATCCTATAAATAGAGGTGGATGGGGTTGAGGAGAGACAAAACAACATTTGCAAAGAAATCAAAAGTTTGAGTGTTCTTGAAAGAAGTTTTCATTCTCAATTTTTGTGCTCTAATCTATGATTTTTCTCTGAAGTTTTTGAATCAAAACTCTCTTCTACTTTGTTTTATTTTTCACTTACAAATCTTAAGCTTCAATCCTATACATTATTCTATAGGGTTTTGTAAAGAAAAGTTTTTCAAAAGAGAGCTTGTGGTCTTTTGATCACCAAGTGCTTTTTGTATTTGTGGCTCCACTACCTCTGACTAGAGGAGTGTGATTGAGGAGTTGGGTACTCCATAGTAGTTGTAATCCTTTGTGGAATTTCTAGTGGATCGGAAATCCTTCTGGGTGAAGGCGGGGACGTAGAGCTGGGTGCTCGAACCTCGAAACAAATCTCTGTGTTTGTGATTGGTTTACTTGTGTTATTTACTTGCTTTTCATTCATTCCTATATTGTCAATCTATACTCGTATAACAAGATTGCATTGCGCACCTCAAACTCTTATTTAGAGGAATCACGAGGAAGGAGTTCAGAGCCCTTCACGGGGTATTCGGCTTCTAATCTTACTTTGAGTGATTGTTGCATCATCTCATTTTTAAATTTGTTCATTGATTAGCATTATCACCTATTCACCCCCCTCTACGTGATTTCAATTGGTATTAGAGTTAGGACACTAGTTTTTGGCTTCACATCCTTAGAGAGATCCTATAAATTGCTAATCACTATTTTCATATATTCTTTCATATACTAGTAAAGATGGCCGATAACATTAAGACCCCTCCCAAATTTGATGGACTCAACTTTCCCATATGGAAAGTTAGGATGAACATTTTTCTACAATCTCTAGGTAGCCTAGTTGCTAAATCTTTGACCAAGCCTTTTAGTAAACCCGAAAGTGAGGAGGACACTTAGTCCGATCTTACTTCCAAGGAATTTGAGGCTAATTCGAAGGCTCAAAATGCCCTACTTTTAGCATTGAATGAGGATGACTTAACACGGGTTATCCATTGCAAGTCCGCCTATGAGATTTGGCAACACTTATTGGTCACTCATGAGGGAACATCACAAGTCAAGAGAGTTAAAATAGATCTCTTGCGTTCCCAATATGAAAATTTTAAAATGCAAGAAAATGAATCTATTGATGATATGATTACTAAGTTTACTAAAATCACAAATGCTCTTATTTCTCTAGGTGGTGAAATCAGCAACGACCAAAAGGTGCGTAAGGTGATTCGTGCTCTCCCTTCATCATGAGAAATCAAAGCTACCACCTTGAAGGAATTGAATGACAAAGACGAGATGGAGCTCATAAGTCTTATTGGAAATCTTAAGACTCATGAGATGGAGAAAAAGGCTAGAGAAGAAGCGGCGCCTCAAAAGAAAAAGTCTATAGCTTTCAAGTCTACCTCCACCAAATACGATGTTGAAGAAGATGATGAAGAGTTATCTCTTTGAAAAACACCAAGAGGGGGGGGGGTGAATAGGTGTAAGTGCTAATCTAAGAAACTAAATGCAAACTAAGTGCGCTAAATGCGGAAGCTAATGCAAATTATGCACAAACTAATACAATACAACAAGTGTAGCCGAATTCCCCTTGCGAGGCTCTGGACTAACTCCCCTTGATTCCCCTTGAAATGGGTTGAGGTGCTATGTGAAGCTCTTGTTGGATGAGTATAAGTTAGGCACACACACACAAGCAATCCAAGCAATATAAAATACACACAATCAAGCCAAGCATATAAGAATGAATAGCAATATGAATAAATGCAAGGCAATATGAAATATGCACAACACAAGCAAATATGATATGATATGAATATGATGTTTTGCACAAATATAAGAGAGAGAGTTAGAGAGACAATGGATCAATACGCAAACACCAAGATTTGTTTCGAGGTTCGAGCACCTTGCTCTACATCCCCGCCTACACCACCATATAGGATTTCCACTATCTCAACTCCCACCGAGGGAACCTCTACCAAAGAGGATTTCTTACAACTCTAGGAGTACCAAACTCCTCTCTCAAACAACCACCTCACAACCGAGGGGCAAGGCCCGTAGCCAATACAACAACCAATCCACACACCTCTACCGAAGAGGCTCACAACCAAACACTATCACCTCTACCTAAGAGGGATCCACAACACAATCACCCGATCACCTCTACCGAAGAGGGATTCACAAGTATAAGGGTGTTTACAACAATGAGGTTTACAACAAACAACCTCAAACACTTCTCTTTCTTTTTCTCTTATCTTTTTCCACAAAAACAAGATCCTAATAGTTTAGGATAGAAGATAGCTCAAGTGTGGAAAACAAGTGTTTTTGGAAACAAGCAACAAAGAAAAATCTTTGGGAAAATACTTGCAATATGATAGAATTGAAGATCTAAGCAAAAATCTCAAAACCTATTTTTCTTTGATTTTCTAAAAACCCTAAAAACAATAAAGATGAGAAGTTTTTGCACTTAAAACTCTTTTAAACACTTCAGAAAACTGGAAATTTTTCTCTTAAAAAAACTTAGCAAAAATCCCCAAAGAGATGGGGTTTATATAGCCCCCAAACAAAACTAGCCGTTAGGCTGAGTTGGCAGTCTGACAGACTGCCGGTCGACCGGCCCGGTCGACCGCCAACGGTCAGAATTATGACCATTGGGCAACTGCGGTCGACCGGCCCAGTCGACCGATAAAACCCGAGAGCAGAGCTCTCAACTCGGTCGACCGTCCCGGTCGACCGTGTCTGTGCCTAACAGACGTGCACGTTTGTGCACGTCGGTCGACCGGAACGGTCGACCGGCCCTTGGTGCGGTCGACCGTCGCGGTCGACCGACCAGCCTGTCAGCACAAAACAAGGTCAGAAAATTTTGGGAAAAATATTTTATAAAAACCTTTTATCATTTCTGAAAATTCCATAAAACTTGTTTTATCATTTTATGTTAAAACATAAACATGTGATAAAAATTTCAAGACAATATATCAACATATCAATTCATTTTTGAGTCTTGCAAATTTTATCAAAAACAAAATCTTGTATTTTGTCAAACTTGATTTTTCAAGAACATGAATAGGGATATCAAAATAAGTTTGTTTAGCAAGTTTGAAGCATGTATGCATATCTAGAACATATCTAATATACATAGGTATAAAGTAAACTTGTTTTGATCTATTATTCATGAAAACCAAAAACCAAATCATGAAACGTGTGTGTTTTGTGTGCACTTGAGCATATCAACTAAACTAAGCTTTACAAATATGGATCTAAAACACAAACTCTAAACTAGATACCTAAGTCTTCTTGTCGATCTTCTATCTTCAAGTAGACTCGGTCCAAACTCCGTGATTCTCCAAGTGCAAAGGTATGATCTTTAAGCTTTGGCACCGAAATCACCATGATAAGCTTCTAATCATCTTGTTGAAGCTAATCACCAACTAATATCCTATTAATGATCTGAAATTTAGAAACACAAGAATATTAGTAAACATAACTACATGAGTGTTGATCATCATCAAAACTAGAGTGGAAGGCCATTGGGCCAACAATCTCCCCCTTTTTGATGATGACAAAACTCATGGAGTTATATATGCATGGATTAAAGATAAGCTTCAAGGAAGCTCCCCCTTAACTCATGCATAGGGATAAACAATAAATATATGCAATGAATATTAAACATGAAACATGCATATGCATAAACAATAAATGGTTCTAGATATCAAATGGAATATTCAAAACAAAATAAGCTCTAGATACCAATTACAAAGCAAACTCTATATATCAATTAAACTTAATATTCTTGAGATTAAAACATAATATATGCATATAAAACATAAGCATGCATATAAAAAACATGTACCAATCATGCATAGAAGTAATTTGAGTTTTATGTATGCATGTTAAACTCTCAAATAATTCTCCCCCTTTTTGTCAATCATCACAAAGGGGTAAACAATCAAAACCATAGATAAAATGAGGGGTAAAAATCTTTCTCCCCCTTTTTGTCAATCAAAACAATGCAAACAATGTTTCTCCCCCTTTTTGTCTAAAACAAAAACAAAATCAATAAGGGGTGACTACAAACATGATATCAATTAAAAAATATGTCAATGAAGCATCTTGATACCAATAAACAAGGATCAATATATGTTATATGCTATATACATTCATGAAGAGGAAGACGCTAAGTTAGCTTCCCTACACATATGCATTACATGAAGAAAGGATGACAAGCCCCAATTCACATAACACATATTATGTAATGAATAAGAGGAGATGTGAAGCTCCCCCTACACACGTATATCATATAAAGAAGAGCTGTCAAGCTCCTCAATTTATAATATACTCAACATGAATCTATATGTAAGAGAGATGTTAAGCTCTCCTTGCATATAGGAAATACAAATCAAAACTTTGAATATATTCTTTAAACAACATATGAGATACCAATTGTAATTAAACATAAATCTTGAATTCCTAAAACATGAATCTCGATACTAAATGTATTCAAAACAAATTTTGAATTTCTTAAATATGATACCAATTGTAAATATTTTACCAATTGAAAAGATTTTACATAGAAACATTGATACCAATTGTAAGAATTGTTCATTTTAAAACATATAAACAAATTTGATGTTGATATCATATGTTTAAAATAACAACTTTTAATCATAAAGAGTGGGAGTACAAATACCAATTGAAATACAAAATCAAATTTTCTCCCCCTTTATGAAATACAAACTAAAGTCATGCATAGTCTTGATATCAATTTAAAGGTAATCATTTTAAACAAAATTGAAACTCAAGCACTAGCATAAACACAAACATATATATGTATGAAAAATAGATACCAATAGAAATTGATATACTTGGAATTTAAAGCATACATACATACAAAACATATATGAGTATACAAGAAGATCAAAATGATACCAATTGAAAGAGTTCAATGATACCAATTGACATAACAATAAGTTCAAGTGTATACATCATATTCTCTACCACCCAATCATAATTTAAATTTTAAAGATTTTCAATTTAGGGCATACATGAACATGATCTCCCATCCTACCGCCCTTGGAAGGTAGGGGTTTTCAAAGATAGATTTGAAAATGTAGTTTTGTTTGAAAATCACTACCAAAATGAAGAACACCGCAACTAGTTAAATGGAAAACTTGTTAACTAGCACGAAATCCTTCAAGTAAGGAATAAAACAAATTGAAATTCACATGATAATCATCACTCTAACCAAAAAAACATAACTCATGAGAAACAAAACATGAGCAATAGATATGAGTGTACAAATAATATGTAAAGATCATAATCATGAAAAATATTTCATTAAGCTCAATTATTCCTTAAAACATAATTCCATCAAAAACATGAAAATCATATAAAACTCCTTATTTAATCTTCAAGGCATATGTATGTCTAATACAAGCTAAAATATACATACATATCCAAAACTCAACGAGTCCACTAAATGTATATTCATGAAGGCACGTGGCTCAAAAAGATGTATATGTATAGATTAGTTTGAACTAGATAGACATATACATGAAGTTAAACATAAATACATGAAACATGAAAAACTAAATTTTCATCACAACAAATTTCATTTCAAGGTATATGTATGAATTGTCAAACATGAAGTATACATACAAATCCCTAAACACAATTGAGTCCATATATAGATTTGCATGAAAGGCAAATGACTCAAAGGGTATACATGTATATCTTAAAGTTTGACAATAATACACATATACATGAAGTGAAAAACTCATAAAACAAATCCAAAAATGGAATACAAGTTTGAAATGTATGAATCATCAAAACTAGACTATACTAGCACATCTAATGGGTTCAAATAAGCGTTCAAGCTCATACATATATAGATTTATTTGTGGCCCACTATATGTACAAGTATAATTCCTAGTCTTAATGAAAACTAACATCTAAACAAGTAACCTTAACATGAAGCATCAAAACACAATATAAAAATCATCATGATAAAACTAAAACATGATTACTATGTAAATTCACATGTATTAGATTCATGATGTACATTATAGCTAAACAAACCGTGAGAAAACTAAATGTGAATCAAATAAGCATGTGTGTCTCAAATACTATACATGTATGTCAAGGATCTAATAAACATGGAATGAACATACTAATCCATAGACAATAAAAATATGCTATAAATTATCAAAACATGCTATAAACAATGAAGTGGAAAGCATGTAAACATAATAAATGGGAGTAAAGGATTGTTACCAAAACTGAAGAAGCAACTCTCCTTGTCTCCAAAACATGGTGGTCATCTCCACTAAATCTTCCCTTGAAAGTGATGCATCCAATTGATTTCCTTTAAGTCCGGAACGCATCCACTCCAAGGTGTCATCACTCTCACGTCATGTGAGAGCCCACACCTACATCAAAAACTTTAGGGGTGGTGGTCTTTGGTACCCATACCTTCTTGTTGGGTCCATGGGGGTTAGTCCCTTCTCTAACCCAAACAAAGTTCTTTGCTAAATTTGGAGTATGTAATCTATCATAGCAAAATTTAGCAAGGTGGCCCTTACGTCCACAATGTGTACATGTGTACACATGAGCATACATATGGTGATGGGTGTGTCCGTGAGGAGCATGTGTATGTCGTGGAGGGTGTGCATGCATAGAAGATGGAACTCGTTTCTTTCGAACCAAGGATTCCAAGCGTGTATGGTTCTTAGCACATTGGCTCATAGTGGAGCCCAAACAATCTACTCTCTTCTTTAGCATACAAATATCATCATTAATCCTAGAAGAAGAGGTACATGCATTAGGTAGTCTAGATGAAGAGGCTACACTAGCATGGCAAACATGTGCATCCATTTTATTTTGCAAAACAATATTTTTCTTTAAACAAACATCTAAATCATTTGAAATAGAAATGATTTTGTTTTTCAAATCAACATTCTCTTTTAAAACAAAATCAACTTTTGAAGACAAAATTTCATTTTTCTTCAAAAGAGTTTCACAATCATTTTTAGACTTTAAAAATTTATTTTCTTTTAAAGCAAGTTCCAATTGAGATCTCAATGAATCCCTTTCATTATAGGCCTCAACTTTCTCTTGCAAAACACAATCAAGTCTAGAATGCAAACATCTATTTTCTTTTTCAATATCTAGACTTTTCTTTTTCAACACGTTATATTTTTCTATTAACTTTTCACACACAATAGATAGTTCTTCATTTAAGGCATGGGGATCAACATAATCATTTGAAGAACTAGCACAATCATTACTATCTAGGTGGGATTCCGAATGTACCTCAAGGGAGTCATTCCCTTGGACATGAAGCATTGTGGATCGGATTCTCCATTAGATTCCTCCGGTTGATTTGGCAATTGAAGCTTGGAGGTGGTGGTTGTGGTTGTCAACATATTCCACACTGCAAAGGCGGAATCAAAGTTAGAAACAAGTAAAAGATATTCTTTTGATAAAGTGCTTCTAATAGCCTCAAGGCTTGTGCATTGGCCCTTATATGATTACCATCACCAAGATAACATCTCTTGGTGGCGGCAAGGAAGACATGCAAACCTAGGGTCTTTAGGTACATGGACATCTTATACTTCCAAACATCAATGTTGGAAGGGTCAAAGCTAGGAGGGTCATGAAGTCCATGGTAAACTATATATGAATGTGCAAACAAACAAATGCAAATGAGATTAGCAAGCAAATGGATCACTCCTAGGATGTTAAGCCTAAGTATCAGGAGCACTAGCTCTGATACCAATTGAAAAACACCTAGAGGGGGGGTGAATAGGTGTAAGTGCTAATCTAAGAAACTAAATGCAAACTAAGTGCGCTAAATGCGGAAGCTAATGCCAATTATGCACAAACTAATACAATACAACAAGTGTAGCGAATTCCCCTTGCGAGGCTCTGGACTAACTCCCCTTGATTCCCCTTGAAATGGGTTGAGGTGCTATGTGAAGCTCTTGTTGGATGAGTATAAGTTAGGCACGCACACACACACAAGCAATCCAAGCAATATAAAATACACACAATCAAGCCAAGCATATAAGAATGAATAGCAATATGAATAAATGCAAGGCAATATGAAATATGCACAACACAAGCAAATATGATATGATATGAATATGATGCTTTGCACAAATATAAGAGAGAGAGTTAGAGAGACAATGGATCAATACGCAAACACCAAGATTTGTTTCGAGGTTCGAGCACCTTGCTCTACATCCCCGCCTACACCACCGTGTAGGATTTCCACTATCTCAACTCCCCCGAGGGAACCTCTACCAAGAGGATTTCTTACAACTCTAGGAGTACCAAACTCCTCTCTCAAACAACCACCTCACAACCGAGGGGCAAGGCCCGTAGCCAATACAACAACCAATCCACACACCTCTACCGAAGAGGCTCACAACCAAACACTATCACCTCTACCTAAGAGGGATCCACAACAAAATCACCCGATCACCTCTACCGAAGAGGGATTCACAAGTATAGGGTGTTTACAACAATGAGGTTTACAACAAACAACCTCAAACACTTCTCTTTCTTTTTCTCTTATCTTTTTCCACAAAAACAAGATCCTAATAGTTTAGGATAGAAGATAGCTCAAGTGTTGAAAACAAGTGTTTTTGGAAACAAGCAACAAAAAAATCTTTGGGAAAATACTTGCAATATGATAGAATTGAAGATCTAAGCAAAAATCCCGAAAACCTATTTTTCTTTGATTTTCTAAAAACCCTAAAAACAATAAAGATGAGAAGTTTTTGTACTTAAAACTCTTTTGAAAACTCTTTTAAACACTTCAGAAAACTGAAAATTTTTCTCTTAAAAAAACTTAGCAAAAATCCCCAAAGAGATGGGGTTTATATAGCCCCCAAACAAAACTAGCCGTTAGGCTGAGTTGGCAGTCTGACAGACTGCCGGTCGACCGGCCCGGTCGACCGCCAACGGTCAGAATTATGACCGTTGGGCAACTGCGGTCGACCGGCCCAGTCGACCGATAAAACCCGAGAGCAGAGCTCTCAACTCGGTCGACCGTCCCGGTCGACCGTGTCTGTGCCTAACAGACGTGCACGTCTGTGCACGTCGGTCGACCGGAACGGTCGACCGGCCCTTGGGCGGTCGACCGTCGCGGTCGACCGACCAGCCTGTCAGCACAAAACAAGGTCAGAAAATTTTGGGAAAAATATTTTATAAAAACCTTTTATCATTTCTGAAAATTCCATAAAACTTGTTTTATCATTTTATGTTAAAACATAAACATGTGATAAAAATTTCAAGACAATATATCAACATATCAATTCATTTTTGAGTCTTGCAAATTTTATCAAAAACAAAATCTTGTATTTTGTCAAACTTGATTTTTCAAGAACATGAATAGGGATATCAAAATAAATTTGTTTAGCAAGTTTGAAGCATGTATGTATATCTAGAACATATCTAATATACATAGGTATAAAGTAAACTTGTTTTGATCTATTATTCATGAAAACCAAAAACCAAATCATGAAACGTGTGTGTTTTGTGTGCACTTGAGCATATCAACTAAACTAAGCTTTACAAATATGGATCTAAAATACAAACTCTAAACTAGATACCTAAGTCTTCTTGTCGATCTTCTATCTTCAAGTAGACTCGGTCCAAACTCCGTGATTCTCCAAGTGCAAAGGTATGATCTTTAAGCTTTGGCACCGGAATCACCATGATAAGCTTCTAATCATCTTGTTGAAGCTAATCACCAACTAATATCCTGTTAATGATCTGAAACTTAGAAACACAAGAATATTAGTAAACATAACTACATGAGTGTTGATCATCATCAAAACTAGAGTGGAAGGCCATTGGGCCAACACTCTTCTTGTGAGAAATATAAAAAGAATATACCACAAGAATAAGCTCAACAATAGAAAGCGATGGGAAAGGAAGGAGGAGAAAAAGATCATATGCTACAACTGTCGGAAACCCGGACACATCATGACGGATTGTCCAGATTTCAAGAGAAAGATATCTACCTCCTTGAAGCAAAAGAAGCCGTTTGAAAAGAAGGTGTACAAAACCACTTAGGACTCGGAAAGTGAATCCGAAGATGAAGTTAACACGGCCAATGTGTGTTTCATGACAAACACACCTAAGGTAACTACCGAACCACATGATGATAGTGAAATAAGTAAAGAATTGTTATTACAAGTTTTCATTGAACTTTCTGAAAGTTTTGATTCTAAAAGGAAGATTGTTTAAAATTGAAAAAGGAAAATGAAATGCTTAAAAATCAAATTTCTATTTCTTCAAAAGAAAAGGATGAATTATCTTCTACTCTTATTTCAATAAAAAGAGATTTTAATGCCTATAGAGTTGCTTGCAAAGCTAAATATTCTAAAATTGATGAAAAATGAGTTTTCTATGTTAAAAACTAGAATAAATGATTTGGGAAATGTTTTTAAAGAATGTGCTTTTAACAATACTAACTTAGAAGAAATGTTTTCAAAGAAGCACATGCATTCTCCTCATGCTAAAAATGATAAAACATCTCATGCTAAAACTCCACATGTTCATCATGCCAACACATTACATGTCAATCATGCAAAAACATCCCATGCTCATAAATCACATGTTCATAAACCACATGCTCATTATGCTTTTAAATATGGAAGAATTTATAAATGTACTTATTGTGGCCGAATGGTCATTTAGATAAATTTTGTTATGATCATATAAATAGTACCAATAATCATGTTTGGGTTCGAAACACTAACGCATTAGGACCCAAGAAAATATGGGTACCAAAATCAATCTTTAAATTATTTGATATAGGTACACACTAAGACTCCAAGACGTAAGGAGCGGTGGTACCTTGATAGTGGTTGCTCAAGGCATATGACATGGGACATCAACAATTTCGCAACCCTATCGAGGTACGTTGAAGGTGGCACCGTCACCTTCGAAGATGACTCCAGGGCACCATCATCGGTATAGGTAACATTAAGATTGATGCATCTACTTTAATGGAAAATGTAGTTCTTGTTGATGGGCTTAAATATAATTTACTTAACATTAGTCAACTATGTGATCGTGGTCTCAAAGTTGTTTTTGATGAATCTTCTTGCAAAATATTTGATAGTAAAACTAATGAATGTATTCTCACTGGATTTCGTGAAAATAATGTCTACATTATTGATATGCTTAATTTGGATTGCACTACAAAATGTTAAATGCTTTTGATGAGATTTCATAGTTATGACATAGAAGATTAGGCCATGCTTCTTTTGATCATCTTGCTAGAATAAATTCTAAGAAATTGGTGAAGGGTATTCCTTATTTGAAGTTTGAAAAAGACCGCATTTGTGGTGCGTGCCAACTTGGGAAACAAACTAAGTCTTCTTTCAAACCAATCAAGGATATCATGACATCTAGGCCATTAGAATTGATTCACATGGATCTTTTTGGACTAACTAAAACTAAAAGCTTAAATGGAAATAGATATGTTTTTGTTTTAGTAGATGATTTCTCTCGTTTCACTTGGGTTTTCTTTTGGAGCATAAAGATCAAACTTTTTCGCATTTCAAGATTTTTCGAAAAAGGGTTGAAAAAGAAAAGGGTTTTTTGATTTTACGCATAAAAAGTGATAGAGGTGGTGAGTTTGTCAACCAACTCTTCATGACTTATTGTGATGAAAAAGGAATTAAGCATGAAATGTCATGCCCTAGAACTCCACAACAAAATGGAGTAGTTAAACGGAAGAATAAAACTCTTCAAGAAATGGCTAGGACTATGATAAGTGAATACAGGCTCCCTTAATACTTATGGGCCGAGGCCGTAAACACCTCATGCTATATATCCAACCGAATTTATTTGTGTAAAAATACTTCCAAAACTTCTTTTGAAATTTATCATTTAAGAAAACCAAATGTTTCATACTTTAAAGTTTTTGGATGCAAGTGTTTTGTTTTGAACACCAAAGATAATTTGGGTAAATTTGATGCTAAGGCTTATGAAGCAATCTTTGTTGGCTATTCTAGTACTAGCAAACCTTATAGAGTGTTCATTAAATCATCTCTTACTATTAAAGAATCTATGCATGTTAAATTTGAGGAATCTAATGCATTTGTTGAGAATGTTGTAGAGATTGACTCATTAGGTGAGGACATGGAGAAAATATCCTTGAAGGACTCACTCATCCAAGAAGACAAGCAAGAACCTAATGGTGAAGTTCAAAAGGATGAAGTGGAACTATCACAACCACTTCCTAAAGATTGGAGATACGCCTCAAATCATCCCAAAGATCTCATCATAGGTGATGTATCAAAGGGGGTAACCACTTGCTCCAAACTCCATAATTTGTGTGGGAATTATGCATTCATATCTCATTTTGAACCCAAAAACATCCTCGAAGCCGAGGGGGACTCATATTGGTTGCTCGCTATGCAAGAAGAGCTCAATCAATTTGAGCGCAATCAAGTTTGACATCTTGTTCCTAGACCCCATGATAGACCAATAATTTGTACTAAGTAGATTTTTAGGAACAAGTTGGATTAGTCAGGTAATGTCGATAGAAATAAGGCTAGGTTAGTGGCCCAATGTTACACACAAGTTGAAGGAATTGACTTTGAGGAGACCTTTGCACCCGTAGCATGGCCAGAAGCCATACGGATCACACTAGCTTATGCATCCTATAAAAATTTTAAACTTTTTCAAATGGATGTAAAAAGTGCATTTTTAAATGGTTTTATTGACGAGAAAGTATATGTTGAACAACCCCCCGGTTTTGTGGATCATATACATCCAAATTTTATTTTCAAAACAGATAAAGCATTATATGGTTTAAAACAAGCTCCAAGAGCTTCGTATGAAAGGCTTTCTAGTTTTCTTCTATCAAATAATTTTGTTAAAGGCAAAATAGACACCACATTATTTACTAAGCATGTTGGTAGTGACATTCTTATAGTACAAATATATGTTGATGATATAATCTTTGGTTCTACTAATGAATTACTTTGCAAGGAGTTTGAACAATGTATGCAACGTGAATTTGAGATGTCATTGATGGGTGAATTGAACTATTTTCTTGGACTCCAAATCAAACAAATGCATGATGGGATCTTCATATGTCAAGCCAAGTACGCTAAGGAACTCATCAAGAAATTTGGGCTTGAAGACTCAAAAGTTTGCAGCACTCCCATGGCTACTACCACCAAGCTTGATAAGGATGACCAAGGTAAGTGTGTTGACATAAAATTATATAGAAGCATGATTGGTAGTTTGTTATATTTAATGGCTAGTAGGCCGGATATTATGTTTAGTGTATCTTTGTGCTAGATTCCAATCTTGTCCCAAAGAATCTCATTTACGCATTATTCGTTATATTAAGGGCACTATTAGAATGGGTCTTTGGTATCCGAAGACCGGAGAATTTTTAATGACGAGTTTTTTCGGATGCCGACTATGCGGGTTGTAGAGTGGATAGGAAGAGTACTAGTGGAACGTGTCAATTTCTTGGTAATTGTCTTGTTTCATGGTCTTTCAAGAAACAAAATTCGGTAGCCCTCTCAACCGCCGAGGAGTATGTTGCGGCGGGAGCTTGTTGTGCTCAAGTCCTTTGGATGAAACATACTCTCCTTGATTATGATTTGCATTATGACCATATTAAAATATTTTGTGATAATACTAGTACAATTCATATGACTAAAAGTGCAAATCAACGTAGTAAGACCAAGCACATTGAGATTAGATATCACTTCCTTAGAGATCATTTTGAGAAAGGTGATATTGATATTGATTATGTTTCTTTCGATTTTCAACTTGCCGATATCTTCACTAAACCACTTGACTACAATAGATTTTCTTTTACATGTGGTGAACTAAATGTTTGTGTTGTTGAATAAGGAAATTTTCTTACTATCATATCCCTTTTTGATGTATGACAAAAAGGGGGAGAAATATGTGTGGATTGGGTTTTATGTTTAGTGTTTTTATGTTTAGTGTTTACCTTTATTCCTTTATATGATTTGTTTAGTATTTGGTGTTTTTGTTTTGTTTTCTCAAATAATGAGTTGTTGTTTTATACTTGTTTCATACTTGTTTCATATAGCATTACTTGTTTAATATAGCATTATTTGAGGGGGAGCTTTTACCTCCCTTCTATATCCTGTGTTATAGCTTATATGTTTTGTCATCATCAAAAAGGGGGAGATTATTGGCCCAAAAGGTTACACTCTCCATTTATACATGTTTTGATGATAACAAAACATATAAAAACTATTTGGTACTAATAAAGATTCTAGAGTGAATTTCAGGTTTGTATAAGTCTTGATGGCTTTAAGCATGTTGCAAGGTTAATGGCGCTTAAAGCATATTGAAAGGTTGATGACGC
This sequence comes from Agave tequilana, assembly GCA_038442645.1. Taxonomy (NCBI): domain Eukaryota; kingdom Viridiplantae; phylum Streptophyta; class Magnoliopsida; order Asparagales; family Asparagaceae; genus Agave; species Agave tequilana. The sequence continues at coordinate 261,446 of JAVJIF010001682.1, forward strand.
AAGCGGACTCTTTCATAGGAGAGGAGGCTCTAGCTCGGCAATGCGGTTCAGAGACACCTTCCTATATAGACTTTATTTTTGTTAGTTTGTTAAAGGATAGTATATAGTGTTGAAGCTCAAATTCCCATACACACAAAATTGCACGTGTATTCAAAAGATTATTTTTATCTCTTGTGTAAAATACTTTAATAGACCTATTTCAAGTATTTGCAAACTCCGTTTATTGTATTTTACAAAGTCTTGACAAAAATCATTTTTGAAAATAAACTTATCTTCAAAAACGTTTCCCTTTAAATTCTGTTTTGACCTATTGCGGTCGACCGGACGGTCGACCGACTCTATTACAGGTCAGAACGGTCGACCGAGCGGTCGACCGCAGTTCTGACTGTTTGGTGCGTGCATGTGTGCACATTATCTGGTCGACCGGGCGGTCGACCGGACCCCATGTCGGGCGACTGGGCGGTCGACCGACTGACTATACCCAACTCTCTGTTTGGGACGGTCGACCGGGCGGTCGACCGGAGCCTGCTAACGGTCAGAAATTTTTGAAAACCGGTCGACCGGCCAGTCGACCGTGAGTGTATTATCAGCCAAACAGCTAGTTTTTTAAACATGTTTTAAAACGTGTTTTTATTCTCCAAACGAGGTTTAAGGCTGGTTTTGGGTCTTATCTTTCCTGATTAGTCAAAATTATTGTTTACCTTTTAATCCCTACCTATATCCTATAAATAGGGGTGGATGGGGTTGAGGAGAGACACAACAACATTTGCAAAGAAATCAAAAGTTTAAGTGTTCTTGAAAGAAGTTTTCATTCTCAGTTTTTGTGCTCTAATCTCTGATTTTTCTCTGAAGTTTTTGAATCAAAACTCTCTTCTACTTTGTTTTATTTTTCACTTATAAACCTTGAGCTTTAATCCTATACATTATTCTCTAGGGTTTGTAAAGAAAAGTTTTTCAAAAGAGAGTTTGTGGTCTTTTAATCACCAAGTGCTTATTGTATTTGTGGCTCCACTATCTCTGAACTAGAGAAATGTGATTGAGGAGTTGGGTACTCCATAGTGATTGTAATCCTTTGTGGAATTTCTAGTGAATCGGAAATCCTTCTGGGTGAAGGCGGGGACGTAGAGCTGGGTGCTCGAACCTCGAAACAAATCTCTGTGTTTGCGATTGGTTTACTTGTGTTATTTACTTGCTTTTCATTCATTCCTATATTGTCAATCTATACTCTTACAACAAGATTGCATTGCGCACCTCAAACTCTTATTTAGAGGAATCACGAGGAAAGAGTTCAGAGCCCTTCACGGGGTATTCGGCTTCTAATCTTGCTTTGAGTGATTGTTACATCATCTCATTTTTAAATTTGTTCATTGATTAGCATTATCACCTATTCACCCCCCTCTAGGTGATTTCAAGAAATTCCTTGATTTAAATTTAAATTGCTATCTTATTCCCATCTTTTTTGAGAAGAATAGTTTCTTTTAGCAATTGTTGATATTTTCAATTGATATTAATTATTACAATTGGTATCTATATTTCAAGTTGCTTTGCTAATTGGTCTCCATGTTTATCCATGTTTATCCATTTGATATCAATTGATTTTTTGGTATCATGCTAATTTTTCAATTAACATCCTTTGCATGATTTTCAATTGACTCTCATTGATATTCGTATATTCAAATTGATGTATCTGTGTTTATTTTAAATTGATTTATCAAAATTTTTAATTGGTTTATATTTCTTATATGCAAGGGGTGTTGATGTAATCTATATGTAAATTTATAATGAGTGTATTGTATAAAGAAGAGATTGACCTCTTCTCTATATCATACACGTGTATAAGGAGTTTAATATCTCTATCTATACATTGTATATTATACTTATGTGGATTAGGATTTAGTCATTCCTTCTCCATGTTATGCATGTATACAGGGGAATTAACTTGACGTCTCTCCTCTTCAAAAATTTATATCACATATACATTTATCATGTTTTTTTACCCTTTGTTGATGAATTGACAAAAAGAGGGAGAAAATTTAGAGTTTATATATGCATGTTGTTTATGTTTTTGCACATATCTTTTTATATTGTTGTTTGGTATCTATGAGTTTAAATTGAATATCTATATGTTTTATGTTAAGCAAGAGTTAAGGAGGAGATTTTACAAAGCTTATCTTTACTTCATGTATATATAACTCCATGAGTTTTGTCATCATCAAAAAGAAAGAGATTGTTGGCCCAAAGACCTATCACTCTAGTTTTGATGATGATTAACTCATGTAGTTATAGTACTAATGATCTTGTGTTTATTAAATTTCAGATATTAACTAAGACCTTAGTTGGTGCTTAGCTTCAACAAAAAATTCAAAGTCAAGATTTGAAAATAGCATGTATCAATTCAAGAGGTCAAGTATAAAGATCATATCAAGAACTCAAGAAGGAGTTTACCTTGAAGGAATCAAGTTTGGATCAAGTCTACTTGGAGAAGAAGATCTTCAAGAAGACCTGTGTCTAGAGTTTGTAAGTTTAGCGGATTTGTATTGAATAGATTTGTTTTGATTACTCAAGCTACACACACACAGAAGAGTTTGATACTAGTTTTCAAGATTAAGTTTATTGGGCTTTGGTTTAACCGGTTTACATTGCTATGTTTAATCATTTTAGAAAAATGAGTTTAATTTCAAAATGATTTTTATATCTCAAAATGAGGTTCACTTGTTTGTAATATATGTTTATTTTTATCACACATATTTGTGCTCTAACATATTTATAAGAATTCATTTTTGTAAATTTTATAAATAATTGCTTGAAGGAGTTTATAAAATAAAGAGAGACTTGAATTTTTTAACTCTACCTGCAGACAACTCAATAGAGCAGTCGACAACTCTGAAGACTGGGTTATCGATAAACTTCAAGAAAAAGCTGTGATAGAGTTTTACAGAAAGTTAGATTTTTTATTTTTTCGGAGCCGGGTGTCGACAACTCTCATTAGCTGTCGAAAACTGATACATAATTGTATCAGTCAGTTGTCGACAGGCTTATTGGGCTATCAACCGGTGAGCTTCGTAACAGTTAAAAATAGAGCTGTTGTACACTGGGCTATCGACAACCCACTTGGACTGTTGACAACTTATTTAATTCGTTCACTGTTTGACCCAGTTTTAAAACATGATTTTTGTGTTAAACTTCTAATTTTGGATATTCTAATGGCCATATTCAGTAAACCTATAAATAGAGTACCATTCATGACCCTAGGGTAATAGTTTTTGAGCAAAAATATTCACATCATTTCAGAAAGGTATTTCAAAGTTTTTCAAGCTTATTCTTCAAGGTTTTTTTGGAGTTTTGGAAAAAGTTTTGAAAACAAGTCTAGGGGAATACAAATTTTATTCTTTTAGTTTCTATATTATCAAAGAAGTTTTTCCCAATTGTTTTCTAAAGAGATTCATTTACAAAATCTTTGTTTCCTCACAAGCTTGAGCTATCATTGCAAAACCTATCCTTTAAGATCTTCTATTGTGAGATTTTTGGTATGTGATCTTTGTGGTCACTAATGATTGTAAACTCCTTTTCTTTGCTTTGTACAAGTGACTTTGTGCCATCCTCTTGTTAAAAGAAGTTTTGCCTTTGTGCCCTCCCTCTTATATAGAGATGATTACTTTGTGAAAGATCGCCTAGAAGTGGGGGTGAATAGGTGATTATACTAATCTAGTCAACTCAATGCGGAATTTAAAAACTAAATGCAATACACTCAAGTGCAATCAACAAATGATGCACACACAACCAAGCCAAGCAATAATGAATGCACAATATGAATATTTGCTAGGCACAAAGTAAAAAGAGAGATAGAGAGAGTCAATGGATCAAGCGCAAACAACAAGATGTGTTTCGAGGTTCGAGCACCCAGCTCTACATCCCCGCCTTCGACACACGAAGGATTTTCAATCCACTAGCTAGTCCACCTAGGACTCTCACAAGGAGTACCCAACTCCTCTCTTTACAACCACAACCTCCTCCTTGAGGCAAGCTCCAATCCAACAAAACAATCACCTCACAACCCGAGAGATTAGCACAAAGCAAACACAAGGATCACCTCACAACTTGAGGGATACAACCCAAGGCACAAAGCCAAACAAAGATAGGGTTTTTAACTAGGTGGTCTAAACAACAACCACAAACAATTTCTTTCTCTCACACAAAGATCCTATAGAAAAGATAGTAGATTTTTGCTCAAGTGTGGAGAAAACCAAGGGATTTGAAACCAGCAACTCAAAGAAAATCTTTGGGAAAAAATAGAAATAAAGATAGTGAAGTTCAAACAAAAGTTTTTCCCAAAATCCCTTTTCTTTGGTTTTTCAAACCCTAATAAAAACACCAAAAAGATTGTTCAATTTGAATCCAAAAACCTCTTTTAATTGCTGTGAAAACACCAGAGAGTAAGGAAAAATTTGCACAAAAAATCTTAGAGAAAAACTCTTACAAATGGGGTATTTATAGGCAAATCTGGAAACTAGCCGTTGGCAGCAGATTTTGCCAAAATAACCCTGCCGGTCGACCGGACGGTCGACCGTCCAACGGTCAATTTTTGCCCATTGGCAGCTACCGGTCGACCGCCCCGGTCGACCCAAACAAACAGAGAGCTCTGCTCTCAGACTCGGTCGACCCGGACGGTCGACCGTCCCAAGTCTGCCAAACGTGCACAATTCTGTGCACGTCGGTCGACCGACCCGGTCGACTGACTTCAGCCAAGTCGACTTGGTTAGAAGACTAGTCGACATGTGAAGCCTGGAACAGAAAACTAAGTTAGAAACATGTTTAAAAATTCTTTTATCATTTCTAAAAATCACCAAAAATAGTTTTATCATTTTGCATTGATATATAAACATGTGGTAAAAGTTTAGCTCAAATATCAATCAATATGAACTATTTTTGTGTCTAATCATTTTTACCAAAAACCAAAAACTGTATTTTCTAAAACTTGGATTTTGAATAGAAAATACGTTTTGTCCGAAACACTTCCAAATACAAAAACATGATATTAAACAACATTTAGGCATGATGTATATGGATATAATCCTATATACATGAATCAACTATAATCCATGTTTTTGTCATTAATTCCAAAATATGTTTTGTCAAAAATACCAAAACATATAACACATGAATAAGGGAGTCAAAAACTAAGTTTGTCTAGGAAATTAAAGCATGCATGTATATAGAACAAATCATATATACATTAAACCATGTAAACTTGTTTTGATCTATCTATTCATGAAAACCAAGATCGGTTAAACCTAAAACCGAAAAATCAAAAACCAATATTCAAAACATGAAACGTGTGTGTTGTGAACTTGAGCATTATCATACTATTCTAATCTTTACAATTTGGATCTAAATACAAAACTAAACTATGGTACCGAAGTCTTCTTGTAGAGCGCAATCTCCAAGCCGACTCGATCCAAAAACTCCTTGATCCACCGAGTAAGTGCTATATGTGATCTTTGACGCTCGGGCTCTTGAATCAACTTGTGAAAATGTGTGGAAGCTTTCACCAACTAATAACTTGATTAATGATCTGAAACTAAATAACACAAGATTATTAGTACACATAACTACATGAGTTAATCATCATCAAAACTAGAGTGGAAGGCCTTTGGGCCAACAATCTCCCCCTTTTTGATGATGACAAAACTCATGGAGTTATATATGCATGGATTAAAGTTAAGCTTCAAAGAAGCTCCCCCTTAACTCATGCATAACCAAATAAACATAATGAATATGCAATGAAGGCTCTCAAACATGAATCATGAATCATGCATATCTATGCATAAACAATAAAGGGTTCTAGATACCAATGAATTGTTCAAAAATAAAACATGCTCTAGATAACAATTCCAATGAAATGTTTAAAACAAAACATGCTCTAGATACCAATTACACTCTAGATACCAATTACAAAACATCCAATTACAAAACATGCTTTAGATACCAATTAAAATTAAACTAAATTAAACTTAATATATGCAAAACAAAAACATGCATATATAAACCCAAATTCTTCTCTCCCTTTTTGTCAATCATCAACAAAGGGGTAAAAACCAAAACAAAACAAAATCTTCTTTCTTTTTAATACAAAGAGTCAATCTTCTATAAGGGGTAAAAGCAAAGCCAAATCAATTGGAAAATCAATAAATATTTCTCCCCCTTTTTGTTCGAAACAATGAATCAATAAAATAAAAAAATATTTTCCTTTTTGTCTAAAACAAAAAGAAAGTCAATTAGAGGTACTAATTGAAAATATGTCAAAGAATAGCATCTTGATACCAATTGAAAGGAAACAAACAAAAAATATTGATACCAATTTTAAGCAAAAACACATGAAACATCTTGATATCAATTGAAATTAAACATAATAAATTTTGAATGTCTAAACAAAATTTTGATACCAATTGTAAATAATTTTCATATTAAACATATGATACCAATTTGAAATTTTCAATCATAAAGTAAGGGAGTGGGAACAAATACCAATTGAAAAATCACCAATTGAAAGACAAAATTAAATTTTCTCCCCCTTTATGAAATGCCAACTAAAATGATGCATGGGCTTGATACCAATTTAAAAGTAATCAATTGAAACAAAATTGAAGCTCAAGCTTAGCATAAACAAGACTTTGTGCTTAAGGATATAGGGATATAATAAGCACAAATAAAACATATATATGCATGAAACATAGATATCAATAGAAATTGATATTCTTGGAATTGAAAGCATACATACATACACAATATATGAGTATACAAGAAATGTCAAGGTTGATACCAATTGAAAGAATTCAATGATACCATTGAAATAACAATAATATCAAATGTATACCTCATATAACTATACCTTCCAATCATGGTTCAAGTTTTAAATGATTTTCAATATAAGGCATACATGAACATGATCTCCCATCCATCCTCCCATAAAGGTAGGGGTTTTCAAAATAAGTTTGAAAATAAGCTTTGTTTGAAAATCTCTACCATAGTGAAGAATACGAACTAGTTATAGGAAAAACTTTTAAAACTAGTACGAAATCCTTCAAGTAAGGAATAAAACAAAATTGTTTTTCATGAAACACATGTAAATCACATGATTACTAAACACTCAAAGTCCATAAGCTCATATCAAATTCTCATGAAAACAATCATGAGTAAACTAACAAAGTGAGTGTACAAGTATAATGTGACACATATCAACATGAAAATATTCAATTAGGCTCATAAGAAATTTCTTGAAAACATGAAATTCATCTAAGATGTGAAATCACCAATTGAAATCATCTTAAAAAAACATGAAATTCATTATAAGTGTGAAATCACCTAGCAAACATGAAATTCATCCAAACGATTTAAACTTCAAGGCATATGTATGTTATGTACAAACTAAAGTATACATACATATCCTAACATAATGAGTCCACAAGGGTATATGCATGAAGGCGCGTGGCTCAAGGATGTACATGTATAAATGATAGTTTGGACAAGATGGACATATACATGAAGTTAAACAAATAAACAAGGAATCAAGAAAAACTAAATTTTCACCAAAACTAATTTCATTTCAAGTTATATGTATGAATTGTCAACACAATAAGTATACATACATATCCCTAAACACAATTGAGTCCATATATATAGATTTGCATGAAAGGCAAATGACTCAAAGGGTATACATGTATATCTTAAGGTTTGGCAAAATAAACATATGCATCAAATGAAAACTCATACACATAAAATAAATCCAAAAATAGGAATACAAGTTTAAAATGCATGAATCATCAAAACTAGGCTATACTATCACATTTAATGGGTACAAATAAGCATCCAAGCACAAACATATATAAAGATTTATTTGTGTCCCACTACATGTGCAAGTATAAATTCTAGTCTTAATGAAAACTAACATCTAAACAAGTAATCAAATCATTAAGCACAAAACGGGATATAAATCAACATGAAAGACATAAAAATGATCATGAAGAACATCCACATGCTATTAGAATCAAGAAATACATAATAGCCTATAAACATCAAAACATGTGGCAAAATTAGAAATCATACAACACATCACCATTGTTAAACTATTACAACACAAGTTATTTATCAAAACATGAATCATTAAAACAAAAAGTCATAGTCAACCATATGATTTGCATGACAAAGACATGTGCATTAACCTATGATAAACATGATAGCTAAAACATAAAGAGAACACAAAATATGGGTCCATATTAAACAAGGGTGTCTCAACAACTAATCATGTAAAGCATAAGTTTAATAAACATGGCGAATATCATACTAATCATGAAACAATAAACAAAATGAAAATCATAAACATCCAAATGGTCATAATGCATATGTATGTGCATTAGAACTAGAGCATACATGTTTGTTTAAATAAGGTGAGAACACTAAATATAGATCCATATAAGACATGGGTGCTCAAGTAACAAAACATGTATAACACTATTCTAATGAGCATGGCATAAGCATAATAAACAATAAACTATGGCATGCTATAAATAGATGAACATGAAAAGCATGCAAATAAAAATGGGAGTTAGAGAATGATACCAAAACCGATGAAGGTGCATCTCTAATTCTCCAAACCACGGTGGTCCTCCCACCAAATCTCCTTGAGAGTGAAGCATCCAAATGGTTCTCTTTAGGCACGGAACGCATCCACTCTAAGGCACCAACACTCTCACGTTTTGCGAGAGCTCCCACCTACATCAAAAGTATAGAGATGGTCTTTGGTACCCATTTCTTTGTGGGTCCACCGGGGTTAATATCCTTTCTAACCCAAACAAGATTAGTTGCTAAATTTTCATGATAGATACGATCATAACAAAATCTAGCAAGATGGCCTTTTCGGCCACAATGTGTACATGTGTACACATGAGCATACGTGCGATGGTGGTGACCGTGGAAAGCATGTGTATGCCGTGAAGGGTGAGCATGCAAAGATGGACCTTGTTTCTTGCGAACCAAGGTTTCCAAACGTGTATGATTCAATGTGCATTGGCTCAAAGTGGAGCCCAAACATTCAACACTTTTCTTCAAAAAATTTATATCATTTTCAATAGTGGAAGACAAAGTGGAGCATGCAATAGGTGTGCAAGAAGAAGAAGCCATATTAGCATGGCACACGTGAGAATCAATATCAATTTTTAAAGATTCATTTTTCTTTAAAACCAAATCCAATTCTTTTGTAATAGAATCAATTTTATTTTTCAAAACAAGGTTATCTTTTAAAACAAATCCAATTTAGAAGATAAAACCTCATTGTTTTTCACAACATCATCACAATCATTTTTGCCTTTCAAAACTTCAATCTCATTAAGGGCAAGGTCTAATTGAGATCTTAGTGAGTCACGTTCACTAGTGATCTCTTCCTTTTCTTGCAAAACCAATTCAAAATTAGAATATAAATCCTTTAATTCATTTTTCAAAACAAGGTTGTCCTCTTTCAAAAGATTGTGTTTTTCCAATAAATTTTTAAGCTTTTGAGCAAGTTCCAAATTTAAAGTTTGAACTTCAAACAACCATGGCAATAGGAACTAGAGCTATCATCTAATTGAGTGTCCGATTGTACCTCAAGGGAGTTTTTCCCTTGGACTATGAAGCAATGCTCTTCGGACTTTTCTCTCTTAGATCTCCTCATCTTGTTGATAATCCTTGGAAGCTCGAGAGACGTTAATAAGCTCCAAACTGCAAAAGTCGAATCATAACGATCAAACACCGGTAAAAGATGTTCACTAAGAGATGCTCTAAGTGTTCTAAGTGCTAATACATTTGCCTTATTATGCTTGCTACTATTAGGGAATGATTCCATAGTGGAGGCTTGATAAACTAGGTGTCCTAGTCTTTTCAAATGGCTACTCATATTGGCCTTCCAAACATCAAGTCTAATATGGTCAAACATAGGAGGGCTATCCATGAGTGCAAACTAAATGAGTGCAAATGAACAATGCAAATGAAGATTAGCAAACCAAGATCTCACTCCTAGGTGGTTAAACCTAAATATCAGGAGCGCTAGCTCTGATACCAATTAAAAGATCACCTAGAGGGGGGTGAATAGGTGATTATGCTAATCTAGTCAACTCAATGCGGAATTTAAAAACTAAATGCAATACACTCAAGTGCAATCAACAAATGATGCACACACAACCAAGCTAAGCAATAATGAATGCACAATATGAATATTTGCAAGGCACAAAGTAAAGAGAGAGATAGAGAGAGTTAATGGATCAAGCGCAAACAACAAGATGTGTTTCGAGGTTCGAGCACCCAGCTCTACATCCCCGCCTTCGATACACGAAGGATTTTCAATCCACTAGCTAGTCCACCTAGGACTCTCACAAGGAGTACCCAACTCCTCTCTTTACAACCACAACCTCCTCCTTGAGGCAAGCTCCAATCCAACAAAACAATCACCTCACAACCCGAGGGATTAGCACAAAGCAAATACAAGGATCACCTCACAACTTGAGGGATACAACCCAAGGCACAAAGCCAAACAAAGATAGGGTTTTTAAATAGGTGGTCTAAATAACAACCACAAACAATTTCTTTCTCTCACACAAAGATCCTATAGAAAAGATAGTAGATTTTTGCTCAAGTGTGGAGAAACCAAGGGATTTGAAACCAGCAACTCAAAGAAAATCTTTGGAAAAAATAGAAATGAAGATAGTGAAGTTCAAACAAAAGTTTTTCCCAAAATCCCTTTTCTTTGATTTTTCAAACCCTAATAAAAACACCAAAAAGATTGTTTAATTTGAATCTAAAAACCTCTTTTAATTGCTGTGAAAACACCAGAGAGTAAGAAAAAATTCGCACAAAAAAATCTTAGAGAAAAACTTGAAATACACCTAGAGGGGGGGTGAATAGGTGTGATTGCTAATCTAATGATCTTTTTAAACTTAGTATGATGAATGATGCAACGATCTCTCAAAATAAGACTAAGAGCCGAATACCCCGTGAGAGGTTCTAAACTCCTTCCTCCCAATTCTCCTTTAAATGGGTTAGAGGTGCGCAATGCAACCTTGTTGTATGAGATTATGATCGATCAAGGCAAGATATGATGGATGAATGGTGAGATGCACACAAGTATTACAAGCTTGAAATAAAAGCACAAATAAAGAAACAAGATCACAAGCAAGTAATTGAAAGCAATAAAGTGCAAGAGAATTTAAAGACAAAATTGACGCAAGACAATCGCAAACACAAGAAGTTTGTTTCGAGGTTCGAGCCACCGCTCTACTCCCCGCCTTCACCTCCGTGAAGGGTTTCCACTATCCACCGAGGACGCCTTACAATGGTCTACCGAAGACCGGAGCACCGAGCTCTTACAATAACCTCTACCGAAGAGGTGTCTCCACAAGAACAAGGATCATAAGAACAATAGTGATCTCCACAAGATCACAAAACTCTTTCCCAAACTCTTTTACAATCTCTCACTCTTTTACAACTTCTCTATAGTATGAGTAAAGGATTTTTGGCTCTATGAAGTGTAGTGAGAAAAACTTCAGTTGTAGAGTGATATTAGCAATCAAACACAACTGAAAAACAAGCTTAAAAAGAATTGGAATTGGAAGCTTTGAAAACTATTTTTCTTCTCCTTTGAAAAATAATGAAAACTTGGGATTTTTTCTTGGTAAATAGTAAGGACCCATTCCCCTCTATTTATAAGGAGAGAATAGGTTAAAAACAATTTCTTTACACCTAATTTGGCCTGAAAAAGGTCTCCAACAACTCTCAAAAAGTCTGTTAAAACAGAAAATAAAAATAGATTTCAGAATTGCACCAAAGAGGAAAGAGCCGTTGGGCTCTTGCAGGCGTAGCGGTCGACTGGTCGGTCGACCGTTTGCCCTGTTGGCAAAGAGCCGTTGGACTCCGGTCGACCGCTCGGTCGACTGTTTCCTTCAAAGGAAACACAGTTTCCTTAAGGCGGTCGACCGCCCGGTCGATCCAAACAAACCGAAAGTGGACCTGCTTACAGTCGGTCGACCGGGGCCGTCGACAGACAGACGTGCACAAACGTGCACGTCCTGGCACTGGCGCCGGTCGACCGGGCGGTCGGCCGGTCAGCCTGAAATAGGGAAAATCAGTATTTTTCTGACTTAAGAAAATTTTGTAAAATAGTTTTGGGTTTGAACAATCTTAAGTATCATGCTAGTAGGGGTATATGCACATGATCTAAACATGTTATTTATTTTGTAAAACTTAAGATCATGTAAATATCTACTAAGGCATGAGACAAAAATTAAAACATGAAAACTTAAAAACAAAACTTCACATTTTAGCAAAAACAAATTGTGTATGTGTATCCTAGAGCCAAATATCCAATACTCAAACTTTAACATTCTATTCTTACAAAGATTCTAAAGACTTCAAGTTCTTCAAGAGGGGCTTTCTCCATATGATCTTCAAACTTGCATCTTGAGCTCAAATTGAGTTGACTTGAGTCCAAAGCACCTTCCTTTAGGGAAGAACTCCTCTAGTTGAGATAGAATCCTGAAACAAACTTAAACAACAAACAATATTAGTACAAATAACTAATATGTTTTGTAATCATCAAAACACACTAAAAACGGGTGATTGTAACCTTGGGCCAACAATCTCCCCCTTTTTGATGATGAAAAAACATATAAGTTATTTTTAAAAATGGAAGAAGAGCTTGGAAAGCTCCCCTCAAATAATGCTATGTAAAAAAATGTCAATGAAGAGCTAAATACATAAGGCATTGAAAACACATAGTTTTGTCAAAAACTCAAATGCATATCAAAACTCAAAATTCAAATGCATTAACGTATACATAATAAACTTATACACAATAAACAACCAACATAATCAAACAAACTCATACTTTTTCTCCCCCTTTTTGTCATACATCAAAAAGGGTTATACAAACAAAATAGAAGAAATTTATCTTTAAGAATCCATAATGCAAACATTCAACTCACCACAAATAAATGAAAATCTAGCATAATCTAGAGGTATAGTAAAAATATCGGCAAGTTGAAAATCGGTAGAAACATAATCAATATCAATATCACCTTTCTCATAATGATCTCTAAGAAAGTGATACCTAATGTCAATGTGTTTAGTTTTACTATATTGATTTGCATTCTTTGTCATGTGAATAGTACTAGTATTATCACAAAATATTTTAACATGATCAAAGTGTAAATCATAGTCAAGGAGAGTATGTTTCATCCAAAGAACTTGTGCACAACAAGCTCCGGCTGCAACATACTCCGCCTCGGCGGTTGATAGGGCTACCGAATTTTGCTTTTTGGAAGACCAAGATACAAGACAATTACCTAGGAATTGACATGTTCCACTTGTGCTCTTCCTATCTACCCTACAACCCGCATAGTCGGCATCCGAAAAACTCTTCATATCAAATAGTCCGGTTTTCGGATACCACAAACCCATTTCAATAGTGCCCTTAAGGTATTTAATTATGCGTTTTACTGCTACTAAATGAGACTCCTTAGGACATGATTGAAAACGAGCACAAAGACAAACGGAAAACATGATATCCGGCCTACTAGCCGTCAAATACAATAAGCTACCTATCATGCTACGATAAACTTTAATGTCTACACTTTTACCTTGTTCATCCTTATCAAGCTTGGTAGTTGTTGCCATGGGAGTTTTGCACTTTAGATCCTTCAAGCCCGAACCTTTTGATGAGTTCCTTTGTGTATTTGGCTTGATTGATGAAGATCCCATCCGACCTTTGCTTGATTTGGAGTCCAAGGAAATAGTTGAGCTCCCCCATCATAGACATTTCAAATTCATCCTTCATGCATGATTCAAAAGCTTGGCAAAGAGATTCATTAGTAGAACCAAAAATAATGTCATCAACATAAATTTGCACAGTAAGAATATCTTTTTCTACATGTTTTGTAAACAAAGTTGTGTCAATTTTACCTTTCTTAAAACCATTTGAAATCAAAAATGAAGAAAGTCTTTCATACCAAGCCCTAGGGGCTTGTTTTAAACCATAAAGAGCTTTATCTAATTTAAATACAAAATCCGGATGTGTAGGATCAACAAACCCGGGGGTTGTTCAGCATACACCTCCTCTTCAATAAAACCATTTAGAAAAGCACTTTTAACATCCATTTGAAACAATTTAAAATCTTTATATGAGGCAAATTCTAGTGTCATCCGTATGGCTTCAAGCCGTGCTACGGGTGCAAAGGTTTCTTCAAAATCGATCCCTTCGATTTGAGTGTAACCTTGGGCAACTAACCTAGCTTTATTCCTAACAACGTTACCCGATTCATCCAACTTGTTCTTAAAGATCCACTTAGTAACAATTGTTGGTCTATCGTGGGGCCTAGGAACAAGGTGCCAAACTTGGTTGCGCTCAAATTGATTGAGTTCCTCTTGCATGGCTAGCAACCAATATGAATCGGCCTCGGCTTCGAGGACGTTCTTGGGTTTAACATGTGAAATAAATGCATAATGTCCACAATAGTCATGAAGTTTAGAGCGAGTGGTTACCCCTTTTGATACTTCACCTATGACGAGGTCCTTGGGATGATGAGGATTGTATCTCCAACCCTTTGGAAGTTGTTGAGTAGGCTCCACATCATTTGTTTGATTTTCATTTCCTTGAGCCTCTTCTACTTTAGCTTCACTTCCTTCATCATCCTTTGGCTTATCTCCCATAGTAGTAGTATCCTCCAAGGTCACTTTCTCCAAGCCTTCATCCAAAGCATCTATTTCTACAACATTCTTAACAAACAAGTTAGATTCTTCAAACTTAACATGTATAGATTCCTCAATAGTCAAAGATGATTTATTGAAGATTCTATAAGCCTTACTTGTATTAGAATACCCAACAAAAATTGCCTCATAAGCTTTAACATCAAATTTTCCTAAATTATCTTTAGTATTTAAAACAAAACATTTGCATCCAAAAACTTTGAAATATGAAACATTTGGTTTTCTAAAAAAGTACATTTCAAAAGAAGTTTTTGAAGTATTTTTACACAAGAAAACACGATTTGATATATAGCATGATGTATTTACGGCCTCGGCCCACAAATAATGTGGTAGACCATATTCACTTAGCATTGTCCTAGCCATCTCTTGTAAGGTTCGATTTTTCCGTTCAACTACTCCATTTTGTTGTGGAGTTCTAGGACAAGAAAGTTCATGCTTAATTCCATGTTCTTCACAAAAAGTGTTAAAGGGTAGGTTAATGAACTCACCTCCTCTATCACTTCTTATTCTTAAAATTGAAGACTCCTTTTCTTTTTCAACTCTTTTCTTAAAAGTTTGAAAATATAAAAATGCTTGATTTTTGTGTTCAAGAAAGAAAACCCAAGTAAACCGTGAAAAATCATCAACCAAAACAAATGCAAATCTATTCCCACTTAGACTTTTGGTTTGTGTAGGGCCAAATAGATCCATATGGATTAACTCCAAAGGACGTGATGTCATGATATCCTTAATTGACTTGAAAGAAGACTTAGTTTGTTTCCCAAATTGACATGCGTCACAAACTCGGTCCTTTTCAAAACTCAAACAAGGAATACCTTTCACCATTTCCTTTGTGTTTAACCTAGATATGTGGTCAAATGAAATATGGCCTAATCTTCTATGCCACAACCAAGAGTCGTCATCGAGGGTTTTTAAACAAGTAATATTATAAGACATATTAGACATATCTATCATATAAATATTACTTTCATGAAAACCGGAAAACACACAAGTATTAGAAATTCTATCAATTACTTTACAAGCTATATGATCAAAAACAACATCAAAACCTTTATCACAAAGTTGACTAACACTCAAGAGGTTATGCTTGAGTCCATCAACTAAAACTACATTTTCAATTAAAGGGGATGTGCCAAGTTTTACATTACCGATACCGATGATTTTACCCTTGGCGTCATCTCCGAAGGTGACGGTACCACCTTCATGGTATCTTGATAGGGTTGCAAAGTTGTTGATGTCCCAAGTCATGTGTCTTGAGCAACCACTATCAAGATACCACAATCCTCTACGTCGTTGGGCTTTGGAAGGTACCTACATCATTTAACAAATTCGTTGATTTTGGTACCCAAACTTTCTTGGGTCCTTGGAAGTTAGTGTTTCGAACCCAAACATTATGATGAGATGCACTTAGTCTATCATAGCAAAAATTGGCTAAGTGCCCTTTCCGCCCACAATGTGAACATGAGAACACTCTACCATACATGAATGCATGATGTGTGTGTGGAGTGTGAGCATGTGTGTGTGAAGTGTGAGCATGCCTTGGGGGTTTGCCACGATGTAAAGGTTGTGTGGTATGAACATGGGCATGAGCATGGTAAACATTTTTCTTAGGGGCTTGTTTCTTAGGAAACATAGCCTCTAACTTCTTTTTATCAAATTCACACTTTTTCAAAATAATTCCTAATGAGTCTATTCTTTCTTTAAGCATGGTAATTTCATTTGTGTCAACTTGTGGGGACTTCCCTTTACAAGAAATCTTATACTTGTCAAAGTCTTTTTGGGTGGAAACAAGAGTGGAAAGTAATTCATCCTTTTCTTTAGAAATAGTAAACACTTGTTGATTAAGGGATTCATTTTCCTTTTCATTTTTAGATACTTTTTCTTAAGAGAGTCATAGTTATGTGAAAGTTCTATAAAAGCTTCTCCTAATTCATCCATGGAAAGTTCATCATCAAAAGAGTGGAAGGGGTTACCTTGCTTGTGCCTTCATTTGCCATGAAGCACATGTTGGCGGTGTCAATTTCCTCCTCGGATTCGCTCTCGGAATCCCATGTTGCTTTCATTGCCTTCTTCTTGTAAGGCTTCTTGGATGTGGAGGGCTTCACCTTATCCGGACAATCCGCTACGATGTGTCCCGGTTTTTGACAATTGAAGCACACGATCTTTCTTTCTTCTTTGCCTCCTTGCCATCTCCTTCTTCCTTGAAATTTTGCCTTGTTGTACATCCTCCGGACGTTCTTCACAAGAAGTGAGAGCTCTTCGTCATCTTCTTCTTCATTATCTTCGTCGGAGTGGGTGGTTTGACTTTTGAAGGCTATAGTCTTCTTTTTGGAAGGAGCCATATCCTCCCTTGCTTTCCTCTCCATCTCATGGGTTTTGAGGTTCCCAATGAGACCTATGAGCTCCATCTCTTCTTTGTCATTGAGTTCCTTCAAGGTAGTTGCCTTTACTTCCCATGAAGGAGGAAGAGCCCGGATGATCTTTCTCACCTTTTGATCATTATCAATACCATCACCTAGAGAAGAAAGTCCATTAGTGATCTTAGTAAATTTTGTAACCATATCATCTATGGTTTCATGTTCTTGCATGCTAAAGTTCTCATATTGGGACCGAAGAAGGTCAATCTTAGCCCTCTTCACTTGTGAGGTCCCTTCATGTGTAACTAGTAAATGTGTCCAAATTTCATATGCGGACTTGCAATGAATAACTCTAGCTATGTCATCATCATTAAGGGCTTGAAGTAGTGCATAGTGAGCCCTAGCATTGGCATCAAATTCTTTGGTCTCTATTTCGGACCAAGTGGATTCATCACCGGGGGGTGCACTAAAGGGTTTGGTCACGGCCTTTGCAACTCGACTACCTAGAGATTGCAAGAAAACGGTCATCTTAACCTTCCATATGGGAAAGTTAAGTCCATCAAACTTAGGGGGTGTCTTAATACCATCGGCCATCTTTACTAAGTGAGAATGAATGAAATGATTAGCAATATTAGGATCTTTCTAGGGTTGATAAGCCAAGAGCCTAGTAACCAAGCTCTGATACCAATTGAAATACACCTAGAGGGGGGGTGAATAGGTGTGATTGCTAATCTAATGATCTTTTTAAAACTTAGTATGATGAATGATGCAACGATCTCTCAAAACAAGACTAAGAGCCGAATACCCCGTGAGAGGTTCTGAACTCCTTCCTCCCAATTCCCCTTTAAATGGGTTAGAGGTGCGCAATGCAACCTTGTTGTATGAGATTATGATCGATCAAGGCAAGATATGATGGATGAATGGTGAGATGCACACAAGTATTACAAGCTTGAAATAAAAGCACAAATAAAGAAACAAGATCACAAGCAAGTAATTGAAAGCAATAAAGTGCAAGAGAATTTAAAGACAAAATTGACGCAAGGCAATCGCAAACACAAGAAGTTTGTTTCGAGGTTCGAGCCACCGCTCTACTCCCCGCCTTCACCTCCGTGAAGGGTTTCCACTATCCACCGAGGACGCCTTACAATGGTCTACCGAAGACCGGAGCACCGAGCTCTTACAATAAGCTCTACCGAAGAGGTGTCTCCACAAGAACAAGGATCACAAGAACAATAGTGATCTCCACAAGATCACAAAACTCTTTCCCAAACTCTTTTACAATCTCTCACTCTTTTACAACTTCTCTATAGTATGAGTAAAGGATTTTTGGCTCTATGAAGTGTAGTGAGAAAAACTTCAGTTGTAGAGTGATATTAGCAATCAAACACAACTGAAAAACAAGCTTAAAAAGAATTGGAATTGGAAGCTTTGAAAACTATTTTTCTTCTCCTTTGAAAAACAATGAAAACTTGGGATTTTTTCTTGGTAAATAGTAAGGACCCATTCCCCTCTATTTATAAGGAGAGAATAGGTTAAAAACAATTTCTTTACACCTAATTTGGCCTGAAAAAGGTCTCCAACAACTCTCAAAATGTCTGTTAAAACAGAAAATAAAAACAGATTTCAGAATTGCACCAAAGAGGAAAGAGCCGTTGGGCTCTTGCAGGCGTAGCGGTCAACCGGTCGGTCGACCGTTTGCCCTGTTGGCAAAGAGCCGTTGGACTCCGGTCGACCGCTCGGTCGACTGTTTCCTTCAAAGGAAACACAGTTTCCTTAAGGCGGTCGACCGCCCGGTCGACCCAAACAAACCGAGAGTGGATCTGCTTACAGTCGGTCGACCGGGGCCGTCGACCGACAGACGTGCACAAACGTGCACGTCCTGGCACTGGCGCCGGTCGACCGGGCGGTCGGCCGGTCAGCCTGAAATAGGGAAAATCAGTATTTTTCTGACTTAGGAAAATTTTGTAAAATAGTTTTGGGTTTGAACAATCTTAAGTATCATGCTAGTAGGGGTATATGCACATGATCTAAACATGTTATTTATTTTGTAAAACTTAAGATCATGTAAATATCTACTAAGGCATGAGACAAAAATTAAAACATGAAAACTTAAAAACAAAACTTCACATTTTAGCAAAAACAAATTGTGTATGTGTATCCTAGAGCCAAATATCCAATACTCAAACTTTAACATTCTATTCTTACAAAGATTCTAAAGACTTCAAGTTCTTCAAAAGGGGCTTTCTCCATATGATCTTCAAACTTGCATCTTGAGCCCAAATTGAGTTGACTTGAGTCCAAAGCACCTTCCTTTAGGGAAGAACTCCTCTAGTTGAGATAGAATCCTGAAACAAACTTAAACAACAAACAATATTAGTACAAATAACTAATATGTTTTGTAATCATCAAAACACACTAAAAACGGGTGATTGTAACCTTGGGCCAACAAAACTCTTACAAATGGGGTATTTATAGGCAAATCTGGAAACTAGCCGTTGGCAGCAGATTTTGCCAAAATAACCCTGCTGGTCGACCGGACGGTCGACCGTCCAACGGTCAATTTTTGCCCATTGGCATCTACCGGTCGACCGCCCCGGTCGACCCAAACAATCAGAGAGCTCTGCTCTCAGACTCGGTCGACCCGGACGGTCGACCGTCCCAAGTCTGCCAAACGTGCACAATTCTGTGCACGTCGGTCGACCGACCCGGTCGATCGACCTCAGCCCTAGTCGACTAGTCAGGTTACTAGTCGACTTGGTTGAAGCCTGGAACAAAAAATTCAATTAGAAATATGTTTAAAAATTCTTTTATCTTTTCCAAAAATCACCAAAAATAGTTTTATCATTTTGCATTGATATATAAACATGTGGTAAAAAGTTTAGCTCAAATATCAATCAATATGAACTATTTTTGTGTCTAATCATTTTTACCAAAAACTAAAAACTGTATTTTGTAAAAATTGGATTTTGAATAGAAAATACGTTTTGTCCAAAACACTTCCAAATACAAAAACATGATATTAAACAACATTTAGGCATGATGTATATGGGTATAATCCTATATACATGAATCAACTATATATCCATGTTTTTGTCATTAATTCCAAAATATGCTTTGTCAAAAATACCAAAACATATAACACATGAATAAGGGAGTCAAAAACTAAGTTTGTCTAGGAAATTAAAGCATGCATGTATATAGAACAAATCATATATACATTAAACCATGTAAACTTGTTTTGATCTATCTATTCATGAAAACCAAGATCGGTTAAACCTAAAACCGAAAAATCAAAAATCAATATTCAAAACATGAAACGTGTGTGTTGTGAACTTGAGCATTATCATACTATTCTAATCTTTACAATTTGGATCTAAACACAAAACTAAATTATGGTACCGAAGTCTTCTTGTAGAGCGCAATCTCCAAGCCGACTCGATCCAAAAACTCCTTGATCCACTGAGCAAGTGCTATATGTGATCTTTGACGCTCGGGCTCTTGAATCAACTTGTGAAAGATGTGTGGAAGCTTACACCAACTAATAACTTGATTAATGATCTGAAACTAAATAACACAAGATTATTAGTACACATAACTACATGAGTTAATCATCATCAAAACTAGAGTGGAAGGCCTTTGGGCCAACACTTTGTGCATTGGCTTTGTGCCTCCTCTTGTGTAAAGGATTGGAATGTGTATTCTTTGTAGAGTTTCTTAGTTAAGATAGTGGAAATTTTTCACGTGGTGAAGGCGGGGACGTAGAGCTTGATGCTCGAACTTAGAAACATGTCTTTGTATTTGTGTTTGGTTATCTCTCAATTCTACTCTCATTAATATCTTTCATTGCTCTTATTGTTCATTTATATTTACATACTTGATATTGCTATTGTGCATACACTTGTATTGATCCAAGAGAGCTATTAAAGCCCTCAACTCTTATAAAAGAGGAATCTTAAGGAGAAGTTCTTGGAGCCCTTCACTATTTGAAATCATTTGTGTTGGTATAAAAGTTTTAAATTCCGCATTTAGTTTGTTCTTCACCTATTCACCCCCTCTAGGTGAACATTCAATTGGGATCAGAGCTGTGCTCTTTATATTTGATTTAACCACCAAAAAGTGATCCGATATTTGCTAATCATCATATTTGTTTCATATTTGTTTCATAGTGGTAAATCTAGCATTTATTGTCCACCCAAGTTTGATGAACTTAATTTCCCATACTGAAGGTTCAGATGACCATTTTCTTGAATTTATTAGGTAATAGAGTAGCCAAAGCTATTTTATAACCATTTGTTTGTCACGAGGGTGATGAGGACTCATGATTTGAAATTACCGTTAAGGAATATAATGCCAATTCTAAAGCACATTATGCATTGTTATAATCTTTGAATGATGATGATATTTTAAGAGTTATAAATTGTACATGTGCATATGATATTTGGCAAGATTTTATCACTACTCATGAAGACACATCACAAGTCAAGAAAGCTAAGATTGATTTGCTAAATTCTCAACATGATAGCTTTCATATGTTTGATGAGGAATCCATTGATGATATGCTTACTCATTTCATTACAAATACTAATAGACTCGTTTCTTTAGGTAAGCCTATCGACAATGATAAAAGGTGCAGAAAATCATAAGAGCACTTCCTTAACCTTGAGAAGTCAAAACTACCACCTTGAAAGAGCTCAACGATAGAAAAAGATGGACTTCACCGCTTTCATAGAAAACATGAAGACTCATGAGATGGAGATGAAGGTAAGAAATTATCGTGAGCCACAAAAAGAGAATAGTATTACACAAAAAGAAAAGAGTTACAACCCCAACCACCTCCGAAGATGAAAAAGAGCTCACTCTCCTAGTGAAGAACATCAACATGCATGTCAATAATTGAAGGAGAAGTGATCCAAGAAGGAAAGATAAGAAGAAAGCATTGAAAGCCACCTCTTGAGGTTCGGATAGAGAATCCAAGGTTGATTCCATGAATATGTGTTTCATGGTCCAAGAAAATGACCTCCTTGGGTAAATTCGGAATTTAATCTTGAAGAGCATGAACAATTATCATATGATGATCTTATTTTGTGCTGTGAAGAATTGCTTGAAAAATATGATTTAATGAAAAGAGAAACTTGAAATTAAAAAAAGAAAATGGTGTTTTGCTTTCAAAACTTGACATTGTTATAGAAGAAAAAGAGATGATTTTGAAATAAAATAATTCTTTAAAGAAATACTGAGTTGATTTCAAAGGAAAAAGGTTTTTATTTCTCATGCTAATGTTAATTCTTCAAATATTGAGAAAAATGAGATTTGTATTTTGAAAAGAAAAATTGATTATTTAGGCTCAATCTTGAGCTAATGTGTTTTTGACTATAAAAGATTGAAATCTTTATTTCAAAAAAAATAAGTTCACATATTCATGCACATACCCCATGGAATGCTCATACAAATTATGCTCACAAGTATGCCAATATGTATTATTGTTTACATTGTAACCGCAAAGGTTATCTAGCCAAGTTTTATTTTAATAGATTAAAATTTTTAAATGCAGATGTTTGGGTTCGAAATACTAACAATTAAGGATCGAAGAAAGTTTGGGTACCAAAAGTTACACCTATTGTGTTTGATGTAGGTGTGGGCCCTCACACGCCGTGAGAAGATTTGGTGCCTTGGTGATGGATGCATCACTATCAAGGAGAAATTTAGGTGAGAGGACCATCTTGTCTTGGAGAAATGAGGATTAGTTCTATTTATGTTGGTAACTACCTCTATCCTCCATTTTACATTTATGTATGTTTTAATTGATAATTTTTAGCATATCATTTACATGTTTTGATTATTTGTGTTTACGCAAATCTTGTTTTGGTTTAGATGTTTAGATGCATTTTTTTGTTAAAACTTAAGGTATAGATATATAATCATTGAGATACACTTGATCTTCAGCTATATATGTTCTAATTCATTTATGTACTAAATTCATATTTGATTATACTTGTATGTCCTAGTTTTGATGATTCTTACATTATATATTACTCTCTTAAAATACATTTGTTTTTAATACAATTTTTGAATAAATTTCTAGAAATACATGCTTGACTTTTTATGATATTATTTTTATTGGTTTTTTACTTCATGTATTTGTAAATCTTATTAAAACTATGTGATATACATATTGTATCCTTGAGACACTTGATTTATAAGTCATATACTCTATTGTGTACTCATTTTATGTTTGAATATATATATATATATATATATATATATATATATATATATATATATATATATATATATTTATATATATATATATATGCGCTTTAGTTTTGATAAAGTTTACATATATCTTAAAGTTTATCTTACATATTCATATGCTTATTGAATATCATGTTAGAGAATATGTTTTGATGATTTGAAGTTGTGTCCACTAATCTTGATATCTTTTGGTGAAAAATATTTTCTTTATTTGTGATTTCATATTTTTATAAATTAATTTTTTATGTGTCAAAGTTTGAAAAAAATTTCAATGAATTTTGATTTTGTACAAAATTATTTTACTTTCATGAAAATCTTATTATATGAATCTTGTGCACTCACCTTTTGTACAAAATTAGTTTTAATACTTCTATTGGATTTTAAAAAAATAAAAAATTAAACAAAATAAAAATTTAGTGTAGGTCTAGTCCATACCCACATCATCATTTTCTCTTGACATCAAATTCACCTAATTTGTCCGCGATCCTGATTATGTCAGCTTGGTCATGAGACTCAACATAACATCTAGTTAGTGAAGATTCAAACGAGTCCAAAATGACTACTCCTGTTTCACAATCGGTCCTCATGGATTGATGTTATCCTCCCAGATCATCATGTCCTTCCTGCATCCAACTCCTGACGGCCAGCGAAAATAATTAGGAACTGAAGCCGCAATACGTCACGATGCTCCCAAAGTTCCCCGACTAGAATCAGACGATGCGTATATGTTCATCAGTGAATTTGAAGAGGTCTGTAAAATGATGAAGATCCAACAGTTGAGTAACATGCAGTTAAGTTGAGGTTCATTCCATTTGCACTTCGGGACAATGCTAAAAAGTGGCTGTAAAACCTAGCAACCAACTCTATTTCAATGTGGCAGAGTTTGTTGCAGTCTTTCTTAAGAAGTTCTTCCCGATACATAATACTACAAGAATCCGGAGCCAGATCAATCAGTTCTGCCAATTGGATAAGGAACCCTTTTGGAAATATCTAGATAGATTTAAGGACCTTCTAGGATAATGTCCCTATCACGCTACTGAAAAGTGGCGTCTCTGTCAGATCATCTATGAGAGTGTCAACCAATTTGAAAACCCTACTTGAATTCATGAGTCACAGAAACTTCATGAGGATGATAGAAGATAATGCTTGGGAATTTCTAGAAGAAATGGCAGAGAAAACCATGCAGTTGGAAGAGTTCTATGAAAAATTGTCGACCATAAATCTCACATCTAAGGGTGGTCTCCACTCGATTGAGAACTCCATCATTACTGAAGCTAGAATAGCTGCACTCATGAGAAGAATTGAGGAGCTATAAGTCAGCAAACGAAACCCTCCGCAGCTCAATCATGTAAATCAGATTTCTGCACTAAGCTGCTTTAACTGTCAATCTCCAACTCATGTTATGAAAGATTGCCCAGTGATTTCAAATTCAATGATGAGCAATCACGATCAACAGTTAAATGCTGCTTACCAGCGGCAAAGGAATGGCCCCAACCTACAATCCGGGGTGGATTGGTCATCCAAATTTTTCATGAAGTCAAGGAGCATATCATGGAGGTGCATCAAACAACGCAACACGGCCAAGTGGTTCACAGTTTGCAAGGCCCAATGTAATGCCATATCAGAACCAATCAGCCTTTGTGAACTTAAATTCTATGCAACCATACGCCAATCCGCCAATTCTAGTATCAGGATTCGGCAATGATCAGAAGCTGAGCAACATGAAAAAGTCACTCTCAACCCTCATACAAACGACAACTCAAAATGAATGAAAATAAACATACTTATTAAATAATGAATCATCTCGAATTATAGGTGACCCAAATGGCATCACAAATGGTTGAAAGGGAAAGAGGGACATTTCCTAGTCAACCTATGACTAATCCCAGATACATGAGCAAATCCGTCCAATATGCTCAAATCAATGCAATTCATACTTTGCAATCTGGAAAGAACATTGACAATCAGGTGGTGATGCTAACCAAACCAATTCCTCTCTCCGTGCTGATCCATCCTTTTCTGGCTCTGATAAATCTGAAGAAAAAAGAAACTGAACAAATCGCTGAGCCTCCTTATGAGCCACTAGCTCCATTTCTTAACTGACTAAAATCAAAGAAATACACGGCGCAGATGGAGAAGATTCTAGAAATCTTCAAGCAAGTAAAATTGAATGTTCCTCTTCTTGATGCTATTGAACAAGTCTCATTCTATGCCAAATTTTTGAAGCATTTGTGCACTAAGAAGAGAGCACATCAAACACCAAAGAAGGTCTTCCTAGCAGCAAATATCAGGGCGTAATTCAGAATAGCATGCCAGTGAAATATAAGGAACCCTGGATGTCCAACTATTTCCTGTACAATTGGAGCCACTGATATTGACAAGGCGCTGTTAGACTTGGGGGCGAGTGTAAACTTGCTTCCTTACTCGATTTACAAGCAGTTAGGGGTGGGTAAGTTGAAGCCCACAAAGGTCACTCTCCAACTAGCTGACAGGTCAGTTAAAGTTCTATTGTGAGAGATTGCAGATGTGCTTATTAAGGTCAGTGAATTCATCTTCCCAGTTGATTTTATCGTTCTTAAAACTGCACCGGTAGATAATCCAAAAGGGCAGATTCCTATGATTTTGGGTAGACCCTTCTTAGCTATTTCGAATGCTTTGATTAATTGTCGTAGTAGGTTGATGAAACTCACCTTTTGCAATATGACAATTGATCTTAATATTTTCAACTTAGGGAACCAACCAAGTGATCTCCCCGACTAGCCTTTCGATGTCAACTGGATCCAAGGGATACCAAGTGAATACTTCAAAGATGAAGGATCTGGCATCAAGTATATTGATCAGTCAGATCTTAATGAAGTGGAAAGCTGGTTTGATAAGATAAGCCTGTTGGCCCGGAGGCCTTCCTCTCTAGTTTTGATGATGATTAACTCATGTGTTATGTTTACTAATAATCTTGTGATTTTAAGTTTCAGATCATTTAGCAAGATATTAGTTGGTGATTAGCTTCAACAAGGAGTTTGGAAGCTTTCACATGGTGATTCCAGTACCCGAGCATCAAGATCATACCTTTGCACTCGGTGGATCACATTTGGGACCGAGTCGACTTGAAGATGAAGATCGTCAAGAAGACTTAGGTATCCATAGTTTAGTTTAGTGTGTTTTAGATCCATGTGTAAAGATAAGTATAGTTGATATGCTCAAGTGCACAACACACACACGTTTTATGTTTGGATAATGGTTTTTCGGTTTTTAGTTTAACCGATATTGGTTTTCATGAATAGTAGATCAAAACAAGTTTAAATAGTTTATATGTATAGTAGATGTATTCTTTCTATACATGCATGCTTAAACTTCTTAAACAAACTTATTTTGACTTTCCTATTCATGTATTCAAAAATCCAAGTTTGACAAAATACAGTTTTTGGTTTTTGGTAAAAATGATAAGACACAAAAATAGTCAAACTTGCTTAATATTTGAGTTGAAATTTTTATCACATGTTTATATATCAATGCAAAATGTTAAAACTATTTTTGGGGATTTTTATATATTTTACAAGATTTATTAAAATATTTTAACATGTTTTTCTGACCCAGTTTCTGACCCAGGACAGTGGCTGATAGGCCAGGTCAGTCGATCGCACGGTCGACCGAACCAAGGGCCGGTCGACCCAACGGTCGACCGACGTGCACAGATCTGTGCACGTCTAGGCAGGCAATGGGCCGGTTGACCGGGCGGTCGACCGGGATGCCCCAACGGTCATATTTGGGACCGCTGGCGGTCGACCGGGCGGTCGACCGCAAGCCTGTCAGGCTGACAGATCAGCCTAACGGTTAGTTTTTGTTTGGGCCTATATAAACCCCATTCCTTTGGGATTTTGGCCAAAGTTTTTAAGAAGAAAAATTGCCCTATTCTCTGCTTTTAAAAATAAGTTTTTAAAAGTGTTTAAGAGCTTAAAAGATTTCATCTTTATTGTTTTTCAAGGGTTTTGGAAAATCAAAAAAAACTAGGTTTTTGGGATATTGTTTTGGATTTTCATTTCTATCATCTACAAGAGATTCCCAAGTAGTTTTTCTTTGTTATTTGATTTCCAAAACACCTTGATTCCACACTTGAGCTATATCTTCTATCCTAATTTATTAGGATCTTTGTTTGTGAAAAAAGAGAATTGTTTGAGGTTGTTGTAGCCTCCAAGTTGTAAACACCCTTGCTCTTGTTATATCCCTCTTTGGCAGAGGTTGATTGGGTGATTGGTTTGCTCCCTCTTTGGTAGAGGTTGAGATTGTGGTTTGCTCCCTCTAGTGAGAGGTGGAGTTTGGTTTGTAACCCTCTTCGGTAGAAGTATTTGTGGTTGTATTGGCTACGGGCCTACCCCTCGGTTGTGAGGCGGTGTTTGAGAGAGGAGTTTGGTACTCCCGGTTGTACAAATCCTCCTCGGTGGAGGTTCTCTCGGTGGGAGTCCTCGGTGGACAAGATAGTGGATTAGAAATCCTTCTCGGTGAAGGCGGGGACGTAGAGCTAGGGGCTCGAACCTCGAAACATATCTTTGTGTTTGCGTTTGATCCATTGTCTCTCTAACTCTCTCTATTTATTTTGTGCATAGCATCATTCTTATTGTCATATCATTCATATCTTATTGCTTGCATTTGTGCTTTGCATCTTTCATATTGTTCATCTTTATATGCTTGGCTTGCTTGTGTGTGTGCCTCACTTATACTTAACCACAAGAGCTTCATATAGCACCTCAACCCTTATCTAGGGGAATCAAGAGGAGTTAGTCCAGAGCCCTTCACGGGGAATTCGGCTACACTTGTTGGTTGTATTAAGTGTGATTGTAATATTTATTTTAGCTTCCGCATTTAGTTTCTAGATTAGCATTTACACCTATTCGCCCCCCTCTAGGTGTTTTTCAATTGGTATCAGAGCCTACGCTCCTGATACTTAGGTTTAACAACCTAGGAGTGAGATCCTTGTTAGCTAATCTATCATTTGCATTTGCACACTTTCGTTGTTTGCACACATATAGTTTGGACCCATGGACTTCATGACCCCACCTATGTATGATGCTTCCAACATTCTTGTTTGGAAGACTAGGATGTCCATATACCTCCAAACCCTAGGATATAAGGTTCACCTTGCCATTACCAAGGAATCCTACCTTAATGATAGCAAGCATATAGAGGCCAATGCACTAGCCCTTGAGGCTATTAGAAGCACATTAAATAAAGAATATCTTTTGCTTGTTTCTAATCTTGATTCCGCCTTTGCAGTGTGGAACAAGTTGACAACCACCACCACCTCCAAGCTTCAAATGCCAATCCAACAAGAGGAGGAATCTAGTGGAGAATCCGAACCACAACAATGTCATATGATCCAAGGAAATGACTCCCTTGAGGTAACTCGGAAACTCACTTAGATGATGATGATGCTAGTTCTTCTAATGATTATGTTGATGCCCATGCTTTAAATGAAGAACTTTCTATTGTGTATGAAAAATTGATTGAAAAATATAATTTTTGAAAAAGAAAAGTCTAGACCTTAACAATGAAAATAAAATTTTTCTTTCTAGACTTAACATGATTTTGCAAGAAAAGGAGGAGATTTCTAATGAGAGGAATTCATTAAAATCTCAATTTAATCTTGCATTAAAAGAAAATAAATTTTTGAAAAATAAAAATGATTGTGAAACAATTTTGAAGAAAAATGAAAACTTGTCTTCAAAAGTTGATTTTGTTTTAAAAGAGAATGTTGCCTTGAAAAATAAAATAATTTCTATTTCAAATGATTTAGATGTGTGTTTAAAGAAAAATATTGTTTTGAAAAATAATATGGATGTACATGTTTGCCATGCTAGTGTAGCTTCTTCATCTAGTCTACCTATTGCATGCACCTCTTCTTCTAGGATTAATGATGATTTTTGTTTGTTGAAGAAGAGAGTGGATTGTTTGGGCTTCACCTTGAGCCAATGTGCCAAGAGTCATACACGTTTGGAAACTTTGTTTCGAAAGAAACAAGTTCCATCTTTTCATGCACACCCTCCACGGCATACACATGCTCCTCACGGACACCATCATCACTTGTATGCTCATGTGTACATTTGTACACATTGTGGACGTAAGGGCCACCTTGTTAAATTTTGTTTTGATCGTATACATGATGAAAATTTAGCAACTAAATTTGTTTGGGTTAGAAATGGTACTAACCCCCATGGACCCAAAAAGTTATGGTACCAAAGACCACCCCTCTTATTTATGATGTAGGTGTGGGCTCTCGCATGACGTGAGAGTGGCGGTACCTTGGAGTGGATGCGTTCCGAGCATAAAGGAGACTATTTGGATGCATCACTTTCAAGGGAAGGTTTGGTGGGAAGACCACCATGTTTGGAGACAAGGAGAGTTGCCTTCTAGGTTTTGGTAACGATTCCTAACTCCCATTTATTTACATGCTTTCCATTTCATTATTTTTAGCATGTTTTGATGTTTATATGTTATTATGATAATGCCATGTTTATTAGATCCTTGACATATATGTATAGTATTTGAGATACCCATGCTTATATGGACCCATATTTAGTGTTCTCACCTTAGTTTAGCTATCATGTACACCATAGTTCTAATGACATGTGGATTTACATAATAATCATGCTTAATTTTGTCATGATGATTTTATCTTGTTTTTGATGCTTCATGATCTGAATATATGTTTAAATGTTAGTTTTCATTAAAACTAGGTATATATTTGTACATATAGTGGGCCACAAATAAATCTATATATGTTTGAGCTTGAATGCTTATTTGAACCCATTAGATGTGCTAGTATAGTCTAGTTTTGATGATTCATACATTTTAAACTTGTATTCCTATTTTTGGATTTGTTTTATGTGTATGAGTTTTCATTTCATATATATGTGTATTTTTCCCAAACTTTAAGATATACATGTATACCCCTTGAGTCATTTGCCTTTCATGCATATCTATATATATGGACTCAAATTGTGTTTAGGATATGTATGTATACTTCTTGTGCTGACAAATCATACATATACCTTGAAATGAAATTTGTTTTAATGAAAATTTAGCTTTTTCGCGTTATTCATGTTTTCATGTGTTTATATTTAACTTCATGTATATGTCCATTTTATCCAAATTATTGTTTATACATATACATCATTTGAGCCACGTGCCTTCATGCATATATCTTTGTGGACTCGTTGTGTTTGGATATGTATGTATATTTTAGTTTGTATAAGACATACATATACCTTGAAGATTAAATAGTTTTGATGATTTTCATGTTTTCATGTTTTAAGGAATATTGAGCTTATTGACCATCTTTCATGATTATGATCTTCACATTTTATTTGTACACTCACATTTATTATTTTCATGAGTCATATTTATGCTTGATTGGCTTAGAGTGTTGATTATCATGTGGATTTCATGTTTCGTGAAAAATAATTTTGTTTTATTCCTTACTTGAAGGATTTCGTACTAGTTTACAAATTTTTCATATAACTAGTTGCAATATTCTTCATTTGGTAGAGTGTTTCAAACAAACCTTATTTTCATATCTATTTTTGAAAACCCCTACCTTCAAAGGGCGGATGGATGGGAGATCATGCTCATGTATGCTTTATATTGAAAATTATTTTAAACTTGAACATGATTGGGAGGATAGGTTATATGAGTTATACCTTGATCATTATTGTTGTTTCAATTGGTATCATTAGATTCTTTCAATTGGTATCAATTTTGACCTTTCTTGTATACTCATATATGTTTGTATCTATGTATGTTTTTCAATTCCAAGAGTATCAATTTCGATTGGTATTAAACTTTTCATACATATATATGTTTTATTTGTGCTTATTATATCCCTATATCTTTAAGCACAAAATTTTGTTTATGCTAAAACTTGAGTTTTAACTTTGTTTCAATTGATTCAATTTTCAATTGGTATCTTATTTCGAGCCTACGCATTATTTTAGTTGGTATTTCATAAAGGGGGGAAAATTTGATTTTGTATTTCAATTAGTATTTTGTTTGCACTCCCACACTTTATGAATGGAAATTTGATGTTTATTTTAAGCATATGATATCACAATCAAAATTGTTTATATGCTTAAAAAGAAAAATACTCTCTTTTGATATCAAGATGTTTATTTGAATGTTTTATTTTGGTATCTCAAAATTTTGTTTAAAAAAATAAATACAAAAGTTTTGATTTGTATTGCCTATATGCAATGAGAGCTTAACATCTCTTCTACATATAGATTCATGTTGAGTGTATCTTATATTGAGGAGCTTGACATCTCTTCTTTATGTGGTACACGTGTGTAGGGGGAGCTTCACATCTCCTCTTATGCATTGCATAGTGTACGTTATGTGAATTAGGGCTTGTCATCCCTCCTTCATGTAATGTATCTATGTAGGGAAGCTTCACATCTTCCTCTTCATGAATGTATATAGCATATACCATTTATTTATTGATCTATGTTTACTTTCAATTGGTATCAAGATGCTACTTTGACGTATTTTCATTTGATATCTTAATTGATTGTCACCCCTATATTGATATTTTTTGTTTTAGACAAAAAGGGGGAGAAAAATTTATTGATTTGGTTTTGCTTTTACCCCTTTATTGATGATTGACAAAAAGGGGGAGAATTATTTGAGAGTTTAACATGCATATAAAACATGTACCTTCCCTATGTTTTTGCATGATTGAGTTTGAATTTTATATGCATAGTTATGTTTTTGCATATATTAAGTTTAATTGGTATCTAAATGTTTTAATTGGTATCTAGAGCATTGGTATCTAGAGCATCTAGAACATGTTTTGATTTTGTTTTGAAAATTTCAATTGGTATAAGAACATGTTTTATTTGTTTTATGCATGTTGATGCATTGCATATATTTATGTTTATTAGTTTATTTATTTATGCATGAGTTAAGGGGGAGCTTTTTTGAAGCTTAACTTTAATCCATGCATATATATAACTCCATGAGTTTTGTCATCATCATAAAGGGGGAGATTGTTGGCC
Source organism: Agave tequilana (assembly GCA_038442645.1). NCBI lineage: Eukaryota > Viridiplantae > Streptophyta > Magnoliopsida > Asparagales > Asparagaceae > Agave > Agave tequilana. Next base: position 293,883 of record JAVJIF010001682.1, read on the forward strand.
CGGAGGCCTTCCTCTCTAGTTTTGATGATGATTAACTCATGTAGTTATGTTTACTAATAATCTTGTGATTTTAAGTTTCAGATCATTTAGCAAGATATTAGTTGGTGATTAGCTTCTACAAGGAGTTTGGAAGCTTTCACATGGTGATTCCAGTGCCCGAGCATCAAGATCATACCTTTGCACTCGGTGGATCACGTTTAGGACCGAGTCGACTTGAAGATGAAGATCGTCAAGAAGACTTAGGTATCCATAGTTTAGTTTAGTGTGTTTTAGATCCATGTGTAAAGATAAGTATAGTTGATATGCTCAAGTGTACAACACACGCACGTTTTATGTTTGGATATTGGTTTTTCGGTTTTAGTTTAACCGATATTGGTTTTCATGAATAGTAGATCAAAACAAGTTTAAATGGTTTATATGTATAGTAGATGTATTCTTTCTATACATGCATGCTTAAACTTCTTAAACAAACTTATTTTGACTTTCCTATTCATGTATTGAAAAATCCAAGTTTGACAAAATACAGTTTTTGGTTTTTGGTAAAAATGATAAGACACAAAAATAGTCTAACTTGCTTGATATTTGAGTTGAAATTTATATCACATGTTTATATATCAATGCAAAATGTTAAAACTATTTTTGGGGATTTTTATATATTTTACAAGATTTATTAAAATATTTTAACATGTTTTTCTGACCCAGTTTCTGACCCAGGACAGTGGCTGACAGGCCAGGTCGGTCGACCGCACGGTCGACCGAACCAAGGGCCGGTCGACCCAGCGGTCGACTGACGTGCACAGGTCTGTGCACTTCTAGGCAGGCAATGGGCCGGTCGACCGGGCGGTCGACCGGACCAGAGAGCTTTGCTCTCTGTATCTGGGCGGTCGACCGGGCGGTTGACCGAGATGCCCCAACGGTCATATTTGGGACCGCTGGCGGTCGACCGCAAGCCTGTCAGGCTGACAGATCAGCCTAACGGCTAGTTTTTGTTTGGGCCTATATAAACCCCATTCCTTTAGAATTTTGACCAAGGTTTTTAAGAAGAAAAATTTTCCTATTCTCTGGTTTTAAAAACAAGTTTTTAAAAGTGTTTAAGAGCTTAAAAGATTTCATCTTTATTGTTTTTCAAGGGTTTTGAAAAATCAAAGAAAACTAGGTTTTTGGGATATTGTTTTGGATTTTCATTTCTATCATCAACAAGAGATTCCCAAGTAGTTTTTCTTTGTTTTTTGATTTTCAAAAACACCTTGATTCCACACTTGAGCTATATCTTCTATCCTAATCTATTAGGATTTTTGTTTGTGGAAAAAGAGAATTGTTTGAGGTTGTTGTAGCCTCCAAGTTATAAACACCCTTGCTCTTGTTGTATCCCTCTTTGGTAGAGGTTGATCGGGTGATTGGTTTGCTCCCTCTTTGGTAGAGGTTGAGATTGTGGTTTGCTCCCTCTAGTGAGAGATGGAGTTTGGTTTGTAACCCTCTTCGGTAGAGGTGTTTGTGGTTGTATTGGCTACGGGCCTACCCCTCGGTTGTGAGGCGGTGTTTGAGAGAGGAGTTTGGTACTCCGGGTTGTACAAATCCTCCTCGGTGGAGGTTCCCTCGGTGGGAGTCCTCGGTGGACAAGATAGTGGATTAGAAATCCTTCTCGGTAAAGGCGAAGACGTAGAGCTAGGGGCTCGAACCTCGAAACATATCTTTGTGTTTGCATTTGATCCATTGTCTCTCTAACTCTCTCTCTATTTATTTTGTGCATAGCATCATTCTTATTGTCATATCATTCATATCTTATTGCTTGCATTTGTGTCTTGCATCTTTCATATTGTTCATCTTTATATGCTTGGCTTGCTTGTGTGTGTGCCTCACTTATAATTAACCACAAGAGCTTCATATAGTACCTCAACCCTTATCTAGGGGAATCAAGAGGAGTTAGTCCAGAGCCCTTCACGGAGAATTCGGCTACACTTGTTGGTTGTATTAAGTGTGCTTGCAATATTTATTTTAGCTTCCGCATTTAGTTTCTAGATTAGCATTTACACCTATTCACCCCCCCCTCTAGGTGTTTTTCAAAGCCAACATGTCAGTCAGGTTTCATTACAATGGCGGGAATCATATCTTGAGCCAAGTTGTGCGGTATCTGTGCCCCAACCTCGTTTACCTGATGAAGAACCATTTGAGTTAAGAGTTTGAGCCCTCGTTAAATGCTCTTGTGAATAATGTGATTCATGGTGGGCAAAACAATCATAGTGACGATAACTGCAGGAGGCCAGACTGAGAAAATATCTCGAAAATTTGAAGAAATCTTTGATGATGAATTCAGGATGTATGAGGAAGCTCAACATGAAATGTAAATCAACAATGATCATGGCGAATCAGATTTTGCGCACTCTGATCAAAGTTTTGAAGATATTTGCAATGAAGAGATAATAATATTTGAAGAATTAGAGCTAGTGATAAACTCTAAGTGCCTCGACTCATACCTTAAATGTTTCATTAAGGAGTGTGCACCCAGTCTCATCAACCTGTGGAGGAGCCACCGAGGCTAGAGCTTCTGGTTGGCAATTTCGAGATAAACATGATTCACAGCATGTCTAGAGTTCATATTAATGAAAATCCTATGAATGATGACTCATGCCACTTCAAGCAAGGTGAGTAGATATTCGATGATGAAAGTAAGTTCTTTGAGATCAAAAACTCTTACTCAAGCCGCAATGAGAACATGAGGTGGGATAATGACACCAAATATAATAGTGGAGCATGCGAGGATGATTCTAACGATGATATTGCTGAGTTGGTTAAACATGAAAAAGGAAATGGAAATGACACAGCTAAGTGCTTATGTTAAAAGGATAAGTCCTCTGTCTGACTGGCTGAAAAGAAGAAAGCGAAGAAAAAAAAGGTAAGGAAGAAGAGTATGAAAATCAATTTTGACGGAGGTTGTGCTGAAACAATGAAGGGTTCTAATAGTCATGTCAACTCGTTGAAGAGAATCCACCTTGAAAGTGAAAAAAGATCAAGGGGGAGGAACCTATATAGCTTAAGGCAGGTGTAGGGGAAGATGTGACTTTATAGATTTGTATATTAATTTTATTTTTTTAAGTCTGTGAGTCCTTTTATTTCTCTTTTAGTGAATTGAGTCAGTGTAGTTTTACTGTTTAGAGAGTTATTTTATATATCTTTTTCTCTAGCCTTGGTGTCGAGTTTATTATAATTGATATAACATAAGCGAAGATGCACACAGGGAGTAGTCTTTCGATTGCTTCTACACCATGATTTTTCGATGCACTGTGAGTTATCTACAATTCTAGCATACTGTTATAATTTTATCATTATTCTAATATGCGTGAATTGTTTGACTATTATGATCATGTGCATGATTTGTGAGTGTATTACCTGCTATTTATCTCTATGTTCATTTGCGTGCATGAGAACATGGCACAATTTAAGTGAGAGGGGAGATTTACATATTTCTTTTTAGGAGTCCTTGGGTTTTGTTTTGATTTTAGGGTTTTTGTTTTATCTTCTTTTTTTTAAAATGTTTTGGAGTCTTTGTTCAAAAAAAAATTGAAATTTTTGAAAGGTTTCTAAAAATAGCTAGCTAGTATGTAAGTGAATAAAGATCCATGAGTGGATTTTAACGGTGAAATCAAGATGAAAGAATCATAGAATCTTAAAATAAAGAGTAGAATCTAAAATCTGATAAACCATTTAAACTTAGTTTAAGTGATTATGTACCTTATAACACTTACACTTAATAGTTCAAGGGTTTGGGGATGTTAATTACAACTATAGTACTAAAAAAATTTAGCATAAATGGTAAAAAAATTTATTAAGCTTTGTTTTGTGGCCTCAGTTGCTCGAGTGATTAAGTCAGTAGGAGTGTCTCTACACTTAATGCCCTAAAGTCATCTGGTTTGGGAGCATTGACCCAAAACTTATTATATGAGTAGCTGAGAAAGCCTAGTAGGACAAGGCACATTAAAAATATAACAATTTTGATTATCAATTAGTTAGGTCTCTTGGCCTCAAGAAGCCTCGATATTTACGCGAAAAATAGTTTAAAAATATTGAAAAAACATATTATTATAAAAATAAGTATGAAAATTGGAGTCAAATATTCTTAAGCTTGAGAAGTATATCATTATTACGTGGTGCATAAGATCTGAGACCTGGAATAAGTGGCATAAAGTTTTAGATTTAAGCCTTTATTTTATAGACAATATGATTTCTTAAGTTAAGATTGATCTAGAGAATGAAACTTCTGGACACTTAGAATTTTATTTGCTAGTTGACTTATGTAGATATATAAAAAAATGATTTTTTTCTTTTTTTGATTTTCAGTTATCCTTATTTTATTTTTACTTATTTCTTAATCTCATTCTTTTATGGATTTTGTGAGTGTAATCCATTGAAAACCTTTATGAGACTAAATTCGTCCTTTAGGGATAACCTAGGGGTTTAACGGCTTATTGTGCGTGCTTAATGCAACCGTGGTTCCTATAAAAGTGAGTTAGATTAGGTTAGCTTTGTTTTTCATTTTTATTTGTTTTGCTCGAGGGCTAGCAAAAAATAAGTGTGGGGGTATTTGATGAGCACAACTTTGTCATATTTTTCTTCTCATATTAATCTATTATTTGTTTATAGATAATGCTACTTGAGTATATTTTAGTCTCTTTGCAGAGAATGTCCTTGATCGATAAGAAAAAGAGAAGAAGCAAGAAGAATGGCTTGATTTGTGAACAACGAAGATCAAAAGACACTTTTCAGACATGTGATGGTATTTTAATGATAACTTTTGCTACAAAAATACAAACGATCAATCGTGCACTTACGATAAGTAAAACAGGCGATCGAATTCCCCATCACCAGCTTGAGGGAGAGTGTTAGATTAGATAATAAGTTAATTGGGTTATTGAGTTTATATTACACATAACCCAATATCCGTTTGTATTCTCCATATATAGATGATCTCTCTCTAATAAAGCATGCTTCTTTAGGGTTTTATTTGTCTACAGTAATGATAGAGATCTCTTTCACGTGGTGAGCCATCGACAATAAGTTCTTTGTCATCAGTAAGGCTAATTCTCCTTTTGATTTTTTCCAAGTTGTTATTAATTCTTCTTTCAGAAAAAGGGATAGAATCCTAGCGATCCTTCAATTTTTATTTTTATTCCATCCTTTTCTAGTTCTCCAATTAAAATGAATTAATGATTTTTCACTTTTTTGTACTACAAGTCTTTTTACTTTCTTGATTAATAATCAATATTTGCTGATTATCTTTCTAGTTTATAATGTTTTGTTATACTCGTACATTTGTATTCTATCAACTCTGACCCCCATACAAATTATGACTGTATAATCCTAGTGGCTTCCCCACCTAAATTATCTGTCCTGAACTTTTACCAAACAGTTACCGAGTAATCTGAATCATTTCTGAATTCTGAATTTTTAAACCTTACCAAATTATTCCTAACACCGCGCTTGCGACTATGCTCAACATGTCGTCTCTGGCTTGCTCTGCCCATTGCTATCTTTGATAAGTCTTATTCTTGTACTGACTTTATGTACTCTGGGGTAAGATGCGCAAGATAACATACAAAGAGTTGATTATTTAACAGACATTATCTGATTTATATCAGGTTGGTGTGAATCTTGGTAGTATAATCTTGAATGTTGCTCCAATTACTGTTTGTTACTCCTATATGTTATTGTATAACTACCTACTGTTAAAAATACTTGTCCCCGGATTTACAACCCTCATTCTGTTTTCACATATCATTTACAAAAAGCTTGAACATCATGATTTTTAATACTCATTCACGGGTCATGCATGCTTGACATAACTTACCTAAATACAGGGGTAACATCTAGTTGCTTTTGTTTGTATGAGCATGCACTGGTGAGATTAACTTGGAGTGGTTAGTCAAGTTGAGGTTGGAAGAAAGGCAGGCAGAGTTGCTGTGGTTTGATGGAAGCGAAAGACGAGATACAAACCCCAACAAAAAATAATTTGAGGAGTTCTTGAATAAGAAAATCACTTGTCCTAGAAATTTCAGATTTTTTTTTTTTTTTTTTTTGGGCTGTATCTGAGAAGGTATCCTGGGTAAATCTTGGAAGAGATAGCGCCTTAGTTAAGATACATACAAGATATTCTTATACTGACTTCGTGTACTTTATACTGCTGGTCAGCAAATAAATTCTTGAAAACCCTTTCAAATTAAAGATACTAACAGCCCTAATCCTTTCCTTGATGTTCTCTTTATCCGGATGTTATCAGACACGCACACGCGAGACACTTGATTTCTAGTTTAAAAAAGAAAAGGAAAGAATGTAGGATGATCCTTCCCACATCATATACATAATTACATGCATATCGTCTAGAATATTCAGTTAGATTTTTGTAACATTCCGTTCTCCAGCACCAACTTCCCTTGATAGCTCTGCACACAGGGTCTCTTGGTTGACCTTCTCTCCACCTTATTTCAAAACTGAATCTACCTTGCCCAATGTGGCACACCTTCTTATAGTCTTATGTGGACCATGTCAAACCCACATCATTATTTTGTTATGCAGGAATGTACACCTTTCAACAGTAAATCTGCATATCTTACCTTTGTCAAGATTTTGCTTGGTATTGAGGAATTTAGAATGCTTGTTGGGTTTCATAAGCTTAAAAACTCCACAACAAATAAGATGGTTCTCCATGCTGGCTAACCGTTTCGTCTAGCCTCCATTGCAAGTCCCACTCTTGCCATAGTCGCCTTGACCAGGAATTTGCAACCAAAATATAAAACTTGACCAGGATTTTGGCCCCCAAGATAAAGTCTTGAATTGGAATTGGTAACGAAGATAGAGGATGGTTCCGGTTGAAAACTGGCTGTAAAGATTTACCCTTTCTAGGAGCTTTCCACTTTGTGCTCTATAGCCAACAGAACATTGATGAGAAAAAGGCTTAGGTAAAAATGATGAGGATGATTAGGTCCAGAAAAAGAAATCTGAAATCTGAACTAGGATTTCTAAACACATTTGAAACAAATTTCGCCCAACCTTGGCCTGTCTCTAGCTGATAATTAAAAGGGTAAAAGGTATGATTCTATTTGTAGAAAGGTAATTTAGTTGTACGATAATAAGCATCTTCTGATAGTATCATTAATTTACTTGCTTTATCCACTGAACTCACCCTGGCAGTATTAGTATAAACGCATGTTCTTCCATAGACACCTTAAACATTGAAAGGTAAGGAGGGGGGACACCGAAGGAAAAAAAAATAAGAAAATGCAGATTTCAATGAATTTTTGTCATATAACAAGAATTCAATGTTAGTTACCTTTCTAGTTCTTATCTGCTTTAGAGACATGGCCAGTTGATTCTCCAGCTGATCAAGTTCCTTAACACATAGCGGACTCAATTCCTTGCCGAGAAGATTTCTAAATTAGGAGATTAAGAAGATTAAGAATGTATAGTAATAAATAGAAGTTACAACAATGATCAAAGTACAGCTGAACATAAACTATCTGCCATTTTCACGCAGAAACTCTACCTCTGTGAACGCTGTAGAACCTCAACTCTTGCTTTGAGCTTTAGATACTCCTCATAAGTTTTCGGCTTCAGAAAAAAATAATAAGCCCTTGTTAGAAGTTGTAGTTGGAATCCGAAAGAAGAATGAAGTTTCAATATCTGGTCTGCTATAAGCTCTGAACAGAACATTATCTATTTTATCATCAGATTCTGAAAATAAAACTGTCATGTCCACATAACAAGATACCTGGCTTGTCACCCCAAATATAATTAAAAATGTTATGCTATTGGTGAAATTAATCTAAGTAGATCTGATTAAGGTAACATTTGTATAGTTGCTCCATAATTATGTGAAACCTAACTGCTTGAAGGACTTTCTTCATACAGAGTGAAAATGCTGATATGACATATGACCACTTTCAAGCATTGGCAGATGAACGAAATCACCGATTCTCTTAACAATTAACTTTTTATTTTGGTGATAGAGAATTCGTCTGGCAGTGACAGGAGTAGTACAAGTCCAGTGAAGAAAAACCATTAAGCTACTAATGATAAATAACAAAAATTTCTCAATTTGAGAAAGTTAGATAACCACTTCAAGCAAAAGTGTATAACAACAATACATATCAAATCTTGGTAATCCCACACATAGGCCTTTAACCCATGTGAAAGGTGCACCACTCTAGGAAATATAACCAACTTGGAATCAAAATGAAATTTATAAATATGTTTAAATTGTCAATGATAGGATTTGAACAAGAACCTTGGAACGCAGAGTTCCGATGCCACAGTAGATTAAGACATTATCCAAAACTCTAGCGTATATGTGAAGCAATGTGTAAGACTTGATCATCTTTAGCATTTGAAGCCATTTGATTTAAATCTTTGTTTTTTCTATGATGAGAAATAAGTCCTCAAGGGATCAACAAAGATGCATTACACCTTGCAACAAAGAACTCTACAACAATAGGCAAAAGACAAAATTGCAGAGATTGATGGTTGATCGCATTTATCAAATACTCCGAAAGATGTCAATGCCCTATTCTCTAGTAGCATGTAATACGAGGTATGTGTCACGTAAATAAATATTACAAGGTAATATAGTAGACTTGCAATAACATTTGCTCAAGTGGTTGTGCTCATACTTAACTCTAAAAGTGAACCTAGTCATTGCTTGCAACCATGTATATAGATATGGAACATAGCAAGCTTAGTAAAGAAATATGCAGTCGCACAGGCCACTACTGCTACACTGCTCTATTAAAATGCAAGTTAAAACCAAGAATATGCAGAACTAGATTTGGTACATGATGGAAAGCCAATAAATGAGATATAAGACAAGTATTACCTGTATCTCATTTCTGGGGTCAGTAGCTTCTGATGCAGCATAACAATATTTTTGGTGCCTCTTAATTGTTTGAAGCATGCTGTCAGAAGGAAAAATGAATTAAAGATATATAGACCATCGAATCTATTTAATGGACATGCCAACCAGAATAAGGTAAAAATAGTTTGAATACAATCTTGCCAACTACTTAACTGCTGACCATCAATGCAAAATGGATGCTGGAATGTCTTTTGATAAGCTTATAGATATCATAGTTTCCACAGGCATGTAAGCTTCTTTCTGTAACAAATAACATACATGTCCCAGATTTTCTCAAAGATTTTGATTGCTTATCTGCCGCATAAAATATTATTTATTTAATCTACATGTCTTAGACTGATTTATGTCATTGCCTTCTCAACACTTGAAAAAATACAGAAGAAACTAAACTTATTTCTGCCATACTAAGCATGATATGGAAAACATACAGACTTCATCCCAGCTTAAAGAAAGGCATAGGTTGGATAACCTACCCAGTCTAGATTCTCGGACAACCTCAGTTCTACATCAGCTCTATAAAAATACTTATAGAAAAAGAAAATTAAGTTCAGATACAGGTCGTGCAAAACTCATATGCAAACCAATCCACTTTCGGAAATGCCCCCTCTGAATAAAGCACCAAGAAAGAATTAGATACTGCAACCTAGAATAGAACTATTGGTGTTCCATTCAACATCTTACCTGAATCTAAGGAATATTACACCTGAATAACAAGGAAACACAAATCATAAATTTAGGTATGATTAGCTAAGATTAATTACTCCCAAAAGTTTTCAAATTTTCGTCCTCATCACCATCACCATCATTATTGTTGTGGGGATTTTCTGCCATGGATGATTGGACGCTCCCAATTGAATCTGTCAAAAACACAGAGGAAAGAAAACACCTTTTAGGCCAGGAGCACCAGTGTGGTGCTGGCCAAAAACCCTCAGGCCTGAGAATGCGTATTCTCGTTGGGAGAAAGCAAAGAGAGTGCTTGAGAGTGGTGATTTTTGTGATTATCAAAGCGAACCCCTTCTCTATGGAGAATGAGCTGTATTTATACTTGTCGGGGCGGTTGTTGTGGATGAAGATAATAAAGATTTTAGCAACTGCATGATCTCTGAGTCACAACCGTTTGGACTAGTTTAGATAGACATGCAAGGGGGTTTGTTGTTATTTACAACTGTTCGCTTGGGTTGTTGAGATTGACGCGCAGAGGAACTCACCGCCATCCGTCACAGTTTGGACTGTGTATCTGTAGATTTTGTAATGGTTTTGAAGTCGCCGAGGTGTTTTGGATTGATATGCTGAGAAATCCATTCTTATCCATAGTCGCTCGCTTAGCTGTAGGGTTGCTACAACCGCTTGAGCTGTACAACACCTGGAGCATGGAGAAATATCAAGGTGCGCCACGGATTCCGTGACTTGTGAAGATCATGTTGCTGATATGTCACTAGAGTGGAAGTGAAAGTCCTCGGAGAGGGTCTTCGTTGTGGAGACTTAAACGTCCTCGGAATAAAACTTCACTATGGAGACTGAATCCTCCAAATAGCTGAGCAGCTCTGACTGAATTTAAGATCTAGATGGGTAAGTCCGGATCGATGTGGCATCTAGGAGGGACCCGAGGCTCCTTCTGGGCCCGTGTTGGGCTTGTTGGCATGTTGGTTGGCCGCTCGGGGTTCTCTGAGATAGCAGGACACGTGCCACGATCTTAACAGGGGGTCAAAAATTGATCACTACAAATGCCCCCAGCTTTCCCCCCTTTTCGGAGTTTATAATGTGGGGAAGTGTAACCAACTTGATTCTCTGATTCGGGACTAGGCTTGTTGTTTTATAGAAGTTGTTGGTTGTCTTATCGTGGTCTGATCGGCGTGCGCAGTGAGTAGATAACCGTCCCTTAGATTGCTAGCGTGCATTGGGACTAGTGCAACAATTTGATTTAAATCGAGGGGATGCCACAGTGCCTCAATTCAAAACCAGGGTTATCATTGTAATGATGTCATCTTTCAGTTTCTAAATTGGGGAGAAATTTGGGGTTTCTCTTCTAAAAACCCTAGCCTTCAAGTTTCTCCAAATCTTTTTCTTTTGCCGCCAAATACACAACTCGATCCTTCATTCTATGACCTTCCCTTAATCGGATGTGAGAGATGGCGAGTGGAGGAAAAACTAACGTCATTAATGAGAAAAGAAAGAGGGCCACCTTCAAGATGAGGGAGGCAATGAATTTTGACCCTACACTGACCATCCTCCACAATCAGGAGGATATTATCGAGTAGTTGGAGAAGCATCATGGCTCTCTTCTACCTAGAATTGAAGTAAAGTGGTGCCCCTGAGACGAATTTCAAGGTCTCTCCCCCTAATGCAGGCGTGTACTTCCATCCCCAAGTTTTGGTGTTGAGGGTGCAGCTCCACTGACTGATTTTAACCATCGAGTCCTAGCATTTTATAATATTGCTCCTAACCAGTTGATGCCATGTGTGTGGTGAATGATTCTGGATTACAAAGCCCTTTGTGTCGATTTCGTCGCTCCCTCAGATAGTCTCAAGGATTTTGCAACCTTCTACACAATGTGAAAGCTTTCATCTGGGAATCGTTGCTTCAGTCCATGGGGGAGCTAGCCTAAATTAATTGTTAACCTCCCGGATAGTGACAATGGGTGGAACTACACTGCGATTCGGGTTTCCAATCCTTGGGAAGTCACCGTAGAAAGTTATAGTGTGAGTGTTTCGAGAACTTGGAGTACAACTGCCATTACCCAGGACAGTGAATTGGTTTCAAAAGAGTTTAACGAGTGGGCCAAAAAGTTGTACTGATTCTAATACGACATGCGTAATAAAGCTGGCTACTAGACCCGAGCAGGCTTGAAGAGCCTCCATCGTTCGAAGAGACAAATCTTCAACCAAGAACACAGTAGGGCTGACTCCTAACGCTGCCAGAGGAGAAACCGATACAGGTGATGCTTTGCCGAGGAGGCAAAGGGCCAGGCTCAAACTACAACAGGCCTAAAGAAGAGGAAGAGGGTCAAGGAGAAGTCACTCATTCAGACCAATCTGTCGAAGAGGAAAAGATTGGAGTTAGCTTCCCAACCGTAGGATTTCAGGGAGGTAAATATTAGTTCTACTTCTGACTTCCCTGTAATTTCCTTTGTTCGCACTCGTAATCTGCAAGGGATTTTCGTCATTTTTTACGGTTCCAATGAGGAGGAAATGAGCAGGGAGATATATAAGTTACAAAGAAGCTCTACTTTAAAAGAAGGTGGCTCCTTCTGTAGCGAGAATGCTCAAAGAGTCACATGTCTCCCAAGCTTCCAAGTAGTCGGAGGAGCCTCCAGTTTGGCATTTCTCCGAGATCCAAGATGGTGGTAGGCTCTCTGGGGTCCAAGTCTCAGTCCAGCATGTGTTCCGGGAGGGGACTCCATGATCAGTTCACGAATCTGTACATTTATATTACAATTTTCATACCTATTTTTAAATAAAACTCTGCTATGTAACCATTTATTTTTCATTTGTGCAGATATTATTTTGAAAGGGGCATAATAGAAATTATGGCTGAAATTTTCTATTTTTGACGGATTTTCATAGAGTTCTTGCTATTCTAGAAGAATCGAGAATAAATCCAAAATTGAGCCCCAAATTTGAAGCCCATTCTGCAGAAAATAAAGGAATAAATGCTGAATATTGATACTCTGTGGAAGCTTCTCCAAGATGTGAGAGACAGTGGCCAAAAGCTCAGAGCCAACAACTTTGATCCGACTGCGCTAACGCGGCTTTTGCCACGTTTGTGCGGCTAGATCATGACCAGTGGCCTGGATCTTTGACACATGTTCTCGTCTCATCAAACCCTAGCTGCCAAAGTGCCTATAAATACTGCATGATGATCCAGAGGCCAGGAACTGAAGAGCAAAAAAATTCTCTTAGGCTATTGATTGGATTTCTAGTGTAATTTTGCTTTTAATTTCTAGAGATTAATTAGATCCAGAAAGAGAGTAAGAGAAGATAATTCTGTATTTGAAGGGTAACACATCAATACAAAGATCAATCTTTCTTCTCTCTAATCTTTACTTGGAAAGCTTTCTTCTTTCTTGTTTTTAATTTCATGTAACTTACTTCCTTCTAGTTGCAGCTTGCGCTATGCTTGAATTTGTTTTCTTCTTTGCAATGACTAGCTAACTTCTAATTTGTAGCTAACTAATCACTAACCCATTAACAACTAACCCATTTGGATATTCATTATCTCATGTGAATTATGAATGTATCATTTGTAAATTTTACTTCTAGCAAGTGTTCTTGATTTTCTATGATGATGAGAGCTAACATCTAACTTGTATTTAAATTATCCAAGTGTTCTATTGATGCCTAATGCTTAGTGCCTTGCAATTTTGCCAGAGCCATTGATGGATCATAGATATGGGTGCTAACACTAACTCTTGTTATTAATCTAGATCTAACCCTAACTTGATTTCATTCTTGATTTACTTATCCAAGTTAGAGTGTTCTTTGTTCATACAAGAGTAGTGATGATCACTTTGTTGTTGTGCTAACAAGTTACATGCTATAGATTCTTATCTCATGCTTGCTTCACAATAACCTTGATGGTCTAATGGGCCTACTAGCCTTGTTATGAACAACTCCGATTTCTTCTTATGATCCATGCTTTGAATACTATGCAAGAGAGCCAATGAACACTTGAGGCATCCATATACCAAGTTTAGAAGCTCAAGCAAACTTATGAGTAATTCTTGATGCACTTGGAGATACAAGGTGACTTATTGCCAATGATTCAACATGAGGCATGAACAACTCCAAAGGGTTAGTATGTTAATTGTTATTAGAAGATTAGTTAGCCATGTATTTTCTCTTTTGAAGTCACAAACTTACCTCTTCACTTTTTAAAACTCACTTTCTTAAATTTTCTCCAACTTATTCAACTCATTTCTTTCGATTTTTTAGTTTTACCTCGCATTCCCGTCTTCGCTTTTGCAATCTTCCTTTTTCTTTTAAAATCCAATCAACACCACCATTTCCCTTCTTTATTTTATTTTTCTTTTTGAAAAAAAAATAAAAAACAACACATTTGTTAGTACATACCGAAAAGCTTTCATCGCATACCCCCCGTTGATCGAGAGAGGAACCTGCACACAAAAATATAGAATTTCAGAATTTTTAAAATAGTAGCGCAAGGTGCTCAATTCTACCGCAATAGCAAGTGGCTATGCGGGTCGTGATCCACAAGGAGGGACTAGCGATAGAAGCTTTTTAGTAAGTCTCTTTTATGCTACCATTAATGGTTAAAGTTCTTCTTTAGTTTTTTAAAAAAAAGAAAAATAAATTACAATGAAGTTAGGCAGAAAGTGAGAGATTGGGAAGATGGAGAAATCAGAATTGGATATGTACAAAAAAAATGAAAAAAGAGTGATAAAAGAAGTTGGTGTTGGTGATCTAAACTAAAGAAAAGAAAAGAAAGAAAAGATTAAAAAAATACTTACCTCCTTTGGTTGATGACTTACCTGGAACCCTTGTATATTCTACCTTGTTTCGGAGGCGTTCAACGCATAAGCCATAAGATCGAGCTCAGTCCCCATTCGCATTACATCATCAAGACGAACAAGAATGAAATGATACGAAGTCTTGAGGAGGAGAACATTGTTGGAATTTGTTTTGATGAAGACTTTTGTGAAGCATTTCATTTGGAGCTCTAACACACGACGAATCAAGAGTTCTTCATGATCAAGATGTCTAAAAGAGAGTTGATATGATGTGGTTTGTAATTGTGAAATAACATGTCAAAAGCCTTGATACACACACACACATATCATTGACCATTAGTCGACTTATATTCCCTATTAGTCGACTAATACACTTGGTAGTCGACTAACCCAAACCCCCTAGTCGACTAGTCATGTGTCCAAAAGAAACCCAACCCTCTGTTTGTCCATTAGTCGACTTGACAGACAAACCTAGTCGACTAATCCTATGCCCCTAGTCGACTAATCCGTGACCCAGTCGACTTGATTCAGTTAACCAGAAAACTGTCACTCGAACTTATCTTGACCTAGTCGACTAATACCAAAAATGTAGTCGACTAACCTTTGGAAATTGCCTAGTATAGTCGACTAACTCAAAAGGCAAGTCGACTATAGGTAGTTTCTGACTGTTGGACAGTTTCTGTTATCTGGTCTTTTGTGCAACGTTTTCCAACGTTCTAATCTTTTGAATTGCACCTATAATACCCTAACTAACCCTACAGTGCAGCTATATAAATGGTTGTTATTCTAAAGGCCAAATACCAATCCTAATCTTCAGTTTTTAACCACAATATTCTGTCAATCCTGAAAACTGTTCCCACTTTAGTTCTTCACCAAATTCTGATTCTCTAGTGAAGTTCTCTGAAGTTTTTCTCCTATACTAGGCCTTGTCCACGTTCATACATAATACCAAGGCTTATAGGAAAGTGTTGTAATACTCAAAGCAATCATTGTACACGGTGTCTTCTTGGTGTAGAAGCAGTTGTACAAGGTGGAGTTTGTTCTCTTGGTGGAAGAGAAGGTGTACACATTTGGCAAAGGGGATTTGTAAAGTGGTGTGCATGGTTGTGATTTTGGGTGTACAAAATCAAGGATAAAGGAAAATCTCAAGCGGGTGGCTTGGGGACTGGATGTAGGTCACGAGGACTGAACCAGGATAAATCTCTCGTGTTTGCGTTTGTTTAAACTTTTCTGAGATTTGATTTCCTTTATTGCAAGTTTTTTTATTTGATTAACTTTAATCCTTCTTTGTTTAGTATTTGTGTTGACTTTGTATTTTAGATCCATAAGTGCCAACAAAGAACGTTCAACAATTGGCATTATCTCGGGACCAACATTTGGTATCAGAGCAGGAACTACAATTGGTATCAGAGCACTGCATACCTAGTCAACAACAAGGATGGCAACGGAGTTTTCATCATCCCAATTTAAAGAAGGACATTCTATACAACATCCACCGCTATTTGACGGATCCAACTACAACTATTGGAAGTGTAGAATGAAGATCTACTTGCAATCGCTCAACTATGAACTTTGAAACATCGTCGAAGCATCGTACACCAAACCAACAACCATCTACAGTGCTTGGAGTGAGGATCAAAAGAAGAATGCGAACCTTAACGCCAAAGCGATGAATGCCTTGTTCTGTGCATTAACTAAAGAAGAGTACAACAGAGTGTCAACAGCCACTTCTGCACATCAAATATGGCATACTCTTCAGGTAACACACGAAGGCACAAGTATAGTTAAAGAGTCTAAAATATCTGTTCTTGTCCACAGGTTTGAATTATTCAAAATGGAGGAGAATGAAATCATATCCGAAATGGTTACAAGATTCACCGACATTACTAATTTATTAGCATCCCTTGGAAAGGACTACACCCAAGTTGAAAAAGTTCGCAAGATTCTTCGTGCATTCACACTAAAATGGGAGAAGAAGACAACCGCAATTGAAGAGGCGAATGATCTCTCAACTATGACATTAGAAAACCTAATCGGTAATCTAATGGCATATGAAGTGCAGTTAGAAGAAAGAAAGAAGGATGAACGACAACACCACTCAAAGAAGAAGGGACTTGCCTTCCATGCATCCTCCGACACGGACGATTCAAATGACGATGAAGAGGAGATGGAAATGCTTTCAAAGAAATTCAGGAGATTTCTAAAGCAAGGTAAATTCAAATGCTTTAATTGCAATAAACCAGGTTATATGAAGATGGATTGCCCATTGGTCAAAAATAAAGGTAAAATCAAGAGCAAAAAGTTCAGAAAGAAGAAAAACTATGAAGCCTCATGGGAGAACAGTGATTCCTCGTCCTCTGACAAAGAAGAAACCACAGAACGTGTCAATCTTTGTTACATGGCACTAGAAGATGATGAGGTATCATTTACTGAATTTTCAGATGCATTTCATGAATTGTTTAATGATCTGAAAAATGAAAAACTGAAAAATAAAGTTTTATCCAAAGAAAATGAAAAACTTTTAAAGGAAAATTCATGTTATGCTTTACAAGTTTCTTGTATAAACTCTCAAAAAGATGAGTTTGAAAAAGTCATATCATCTTTGAAAAATGATAATGAGAAGTTTATAAAAGAGAACATTTTTCTTAAAAAGGAAACTGAGTCTTTGAATAAAAAGATTTCTATTTTAGAAAAAGATATTTCAGTTTTCAAAAAGAAATAAGAAGATATTTTGCAAAATGTGACTAAGTTCAATCAAGGAAAAGAAAAGTTGAATGATTTATTATCTTTTCGGAAGTTGTCACATAATAATTATGGTATTGGATATATTAAAAATTCTTCATATTGTAGTAATCCATATAGTTCTTTTGTAAAAAGAAAGTATAAGAAAAATAAGTTTATATGGATTCCTAAGAATTTAAGTATTCATAATAAAAATGCCTATATTGCATCATACATTCATGATATATGTGATTCATGCAATTATGTGTATACTAACAGGTGGAAACCAAATTCTAAATGGATTTGGACTCCTAAAGGTTAATATGTTCTTTTATGTTTGGTTACCATCTAACGTTTATCTTGCAGGTACCATATAAAAGTTGATAAGAACATATATATATATATATATATATATATATATATATATATATATATATATATATATATATATATATATATATATATATATATATATATATATATATATATATATATATTGTTGGCCCAGAGGCCTTCCACTCTAGTTTTGATGATGATTAACTCATGTAGTTATGTGTACTAATAATCTTGTGATTTTAGTTTCATATCATTAATCAAGTTATTAGTTGGTGATTAGCTTCAACAAGATGATTTGGAAGCTTTCACATGTTGATTCTGTTGGCCCAAAGGCCTTCCACTCTAGTTTTGATGATGATTAACTCATGTAGTTATGTTTACTAATAATCTTGTGTTGTTTAAGTTTCAGATCATTAACCAAGATATTAGTTGGTGATTAGCTTCAACAAGGTGTTTAGAAGCTTTTCATGATGATTCCAGGGCCAAAGCGTCAAGATCACACATTGCCTAGCCCATGGATAAAGTTTTAGAGCAAGTCAGCTTGAAGATGAAGATCATCAAGAAGACTTAGGTATCCATAGTTTAGATAGTGTGTTTTAGATCCATATTTGTAAAGCTTAGTATAGTTGATATGCTCAAGTGCACAACACACAAAAGTTTTATGTTTTGGATTTTGTTTTCATGAATAGTAGATCAAAACAAGTTTACATGTTTTATATGTATAGTAGATGTATTCTAGTTATACATACATGCTTTAAACTTGCTAGACAAACTTATTTTGACTATTCTATTCATGTATTGAAAAATCAAGTTTGATAAAAATACAAGTTTTGTTTTTGATAAAATTTGCAAGACTAGAAAATGAATTGATATGATTAATATATGTCTTGAAATTTTTATCACAAGTTTGTGTTTCCATATAAAATGATAAAACTATTTTTGGTGATTTTTAGAAGTGTTAAAAGATTTTTAGAAAAATATTTTCCCAGTTTTTCTGACCCAGTTTCTGTTCCAGGCTTCTATTAGTCGACTAAGTCAACTGACCTAGTCGACTAGGCAGAAGTCGGTCGACCGGGTCGGTCGACCGACGTGCACAATTCTGTGCACGTTTGGAGGCACTGGGACGGTCGACCGCTCCGATCGACCGGGGCACTTACAGTGCTCTCTGTTTTGTTTCGGTCGACCGGGCCGGTCGACCGCAGTTGCCCAACGGTCATATTTCTGACCGTTGGCGGTCGACCGGGCCGGTCGACCGTTGCCTGTCAGAGCTGCCAGCTCAGCTCTAACGGCTAGTTTTGTATTGGGCTATATATACCCCATCTCTTCATAGTTTTTGTACAAGTTTTTAAGGGCAAAAATTCCAGACTTTCTCTATTGTTTTAAAAGAGTTTTGAGCCAAAAAGAATTCATCTTATTTGTTTTTAGGTTTTTGGAAAAATCAAAGAAAAGAATATTTTGGGAGATTTGTCTTGGTTTTCATTCTATATCTTTTGCAAGAATTTTCCCAAGTGTTTTTCTTTGTTGCTTGTTTTCCAAACACCTAGTTTTCCACACTTGAGCTATCTTCTATCCTAATCTATTAGGATCTTTTATTTTGTGGAAAAAGAAAAAGGAAAGAGGTTTGTGGTTGAAAGAGACCACCTATTGTAAACCCTTGATTTCTTGGTTGCTCCCTCTTTGGTAGAGGTTGAGGTTGTGATTTGGGTTATTGGTTTGCTCCCTCTAGAGAGAGATGGAGTTTGGTTGTAAACCCTCTTCGGTAGAGGTGTTGGCTGTTGTTGTTGTTGTATTTGGCTACGGGCCTACCCCTCGGTTGTGAGGTGGTTGTTTGAGAGAGGAGTTTGGTACTCCTAAGTGTTGTAACAAATCCTCTTCGGTAGAGGTTCCCTCGGTGGGAGATAGTGGATTGGAAATCCTACACGGTGGTGTAGGCGGGGATGTAGAGCAAGGTGCTCGAACCTCGAAACATATCTTGGTCTTTGCGATTGATCCATTGTCTCTCTAACTCTCTCTCATTTATATTGTGCAAAGCATCATTCATAACATCATATCTATTTGCTTGTGTTATGCCTTGCATATTTCATATTGCTATATCTTGTATATGCTTGGTTGTTTGTGTGTGCCTCACTTGTACCTAATCAACAAGAGCTTCACATAGCACCTCAACTCATTCAAGGGGAATCAAGAGGAGTTAGTCCAGAGCCCTTCACAGGGAATTCGGCTACACTTGTTGATTGTATTAAGTGTGTTGCAAGATTTGCATTAGCTTTCGCATTTAGCGCACTTAGTTTTGCATTAATTTTTAGATTAGCACTAACACCTATTCACCCCCCCTCTAGGTGTTTTTTCAATTGGTATCAGAGCTAGTGCTCCTGATACTTAGGCTTAACATCCTAGGAGTGAGATCCATTTGCTTGCTAATCTATTGTTTGCATTTGCTTGTTTGCACACATATAGTTTACCTTGGCCTTCATGACCCCACCTATGTATGACCCTTCCAATATTCATGTTTGGAAGATTAGGATGACCGTTTATTTACAAACCCTAGGTCATAAAGTTTATGTTGCTATTACCAAGGAATCCTTCCTTAGTGATCGCAATCATATAGGGGCCAATGCACAAGCCCTAGAGGCCATTAGAAGCACATTACCTAAAGATTATCTTATGTGTGTTTCTAACATTGGTTCCGCCTTTGCAGTGTGGAACAAATTGACAACAACAACCACCACCTCGGAGCTTCAAGTGCAAATTCAAGAAGAGGAATCTAGTGGAGAATCCGATTCACAATGCTTCATGGTCTAAGGGAATGACTCCCTTGAGGTACATTCGGAACCCCACTTAGACAGTGATAATTGCTCTAGTTCTTCATGTGATAATTTTGATGCCCATGCTTTAAATGAAGAACTTTCTATTGTTTGTGAAAAATTAATTAAAAATTATAAGATTTTGAAAAAGAAAAGTCTAGAAATTGAAAAAGAAAATAAGAGTTTGCATTCTAGACTTGATTGTGTTTTGCAAGAGAAGGTTGAGGTCTATAATGAAAGGGATTCATTGAGATCTCAATTGGAACTTGTACTAAAAGAAAATGAATTTTTAAAAACTAAAAATGATTGCCATGCTATTTTGAAGAAAAATAAAAATTTATCTTCTAAAGTTGATTTTGTCGTAAAATAAAATAATTCTTTGAAAATAAAAATTGATTCTATTTCAAAGGATTTAGAAATTTGTTTAAAGAAAAATGAAGTTTTGCAAAATAAAATTGATGCACATGTTTGCCATGCTAGTGTAGCTTCATCTAGTCTACCTAATGCATGTACCTCTTCTTCTAGGATTAATGATGATATTTGTATGTTAAAGAAGAGAGTAGATTGTTTGGGCTCCACTATAAGCCAATGTGCCATGAACCACACTCGCTTGGAAACCTTGGTTCGTAAGAAACAAGTTCTAACTTTTATGCATGCACACCCTCCACGGCATACACATGCTCCATACGGATACCATCAACACATGTATGCTCATGTGTACACATGTACACATTGTGGCCGAAAAGGCCATCTTGCTAAATTTTGTTATGATAGATTAAATGTTTCAAATTTAGCAAAGAAATTTATTTGGGTTAGGGAAGGGACTAACCTCCATGGACCCAACAAGATGTGGGTACCAAAGACCACCCCTCCTATTGTTTTTGATGTAGGTGTGGGCTCTCACATGACGTGAGAGTGATGACACCTTGGAGTGGATGCGTTCCGGACTTAAAGGAAATCAATTGGATGCATCACTTTCAAGGAAGATTTGGTGGAGATGACCACCATGTTTTGGAGACAATGAGAGTTGCCTTCTAGGTTTTGGTAACAATTCTTAACTCCTTATTATTCTTTACATGCTTTCATATTAATGTTTTATAGTATGTTTTCATTGTCTATGGATTAGTATGTAAATGCCATGATTATTAGATCCTGGACATACATATATAGTATTTGAGACACACATGCTTGTATGAACCCATTCTTAGTGTTCTCACTTTTGTTTAAACTATAATGTACATCATGAATCTAATGCATGTGAATTTACATAGTAATCATGTTTTAGTTTTATCATGATGACTTCTATATTGTGTTTTGATGCTTCTTGTTAAGATTACTTGTTTAAGTATTAGTTTTCATTAAGACTAGTTATATACTTGTGCATATAGTGGGCCACAAATAAATCTATATATGTATGAGCTTGATTGCTTATTTGAACCCATTAGATGTGCTAGTATAGTCTAGTTTTGATGATTCACACATTTTAACTTGTATTCTCAATTTTGGATTTGTTTTATGATTGCGTGTTTCACTTCATGTATATGTTTGTATTGTCAAATTTTAAGATATACATGTATACCCCTTGAGTCATTTGCCTTTCATGCAAATCTATATATGGACTCAATTGTGTTTAGGGATATGTATGTATACTTATTGTGTTGACAATTCATACATATACCTTGAAATGAAATTTGTTGTGATGAAAATTTAGTTATTCATGTTTCATGTATTTGTGTTTATATTTAACTTCATGTATATGCTTATCTTGTCCAAACTATTAGATATACATGTTTATCCTTTTGAGCCACGTGCCTTAATGCATATATTTTGTGGACTCGCTTGAATTTTGGATATGTATGTATACTTTAGTTTGTATAAGACATACATATGCCTTGAAGATTAAATAGTTTAGATGATTTTTATGTTTTCATGTTTTCAATGTTTTAAAGGAATAATTGAGCTTAATTGAAAATTTTCATGATTATGATATTCACACCTTATTTGTACACTCACATTTATTGCTTGCTCATGTTTTGTTTTCATGAGTCATATTTATGTCTAATTGAATTAGAGTGTTGATTATCATGTGATTTCATGTTTTATGAAAATTATTTTTAGTTTATTCCTTGCTTGAAGGATTTCACACTAGTTAACAAGTTTTTTATTTTGACTAGTTTGTATTCTTCAATTTGGTAGTATTTTTCAAACAAAGCTTATTTTTCAAATCTATTTTAAAAAACCCCTACCCTTTATGGGAGGATGGATGGGAGATCATGGTCTTGTATGCTTTAAAATGAAAATTATTTAAAACTTGAACCTTGATTGGGAGGTATTGTAATATGATGTATACACTTGAACTTATTGCTATGTCAATTGGTATCATTGAACTCTTTCAATTGGTATCATTTTGATCTTTTTGTATACTCATATGTTTATTGTGTATGTATATTTTCAATTGGTATCATCTATTGGTGATTGGTACTCATTCTATTTCATACACATTTTATTTGTACTTAAGATATATATTTTTCACAAAATCTTGTTTATGCTAGTGCTTGAGCTTCAATTTTATTTTTAATTGATTATTTTTAAATTGGTATCAAGCCCATGCATCATTTTAGTTGGAATTTCATAAAGGGGGAGAAAATTGAATTTTGTCTTTCAATTGGTGATTCTTCAATTGATATTTGTTTCCCACTCCCTTACTTTATGATTGAGAATTTCATATTGGTATCATATGTTTAATATGAAAATTATTTACAATTGGTATCAAAATTTTGTTTAGACATTCAAAATTTATTATGTTTAATTTCAATTGATATCAAGATGTTTCATGTGTTTTTGCTTAAAATTGGTATCTAAAATTTTTTTTAAAAAAATACAAAAGTTTTGATTTGTATTGACTATATGCATATAGATTCATGATGAGTGTATCTTGTATTGAAGAGCTTAACATCTCTTCGTTATGTGGTACACGTGTGTAGGGGGAGCTTCACATCTCCACTTATGCATTACATAGTGTGTGTTATGTGAATTAGGGCTTAACATCCCTCTTTCATGTAATGCATATGTGTAGGGAAGCTAACTTAGCGTCTTCCTCTTCATGAATGTATATAGCATATAACATCTATTGATCTTTGTTTATTTTCAATTGATATCAAGATACTTCATTGATATATTTATCTATTGATATCATGTTGTTTATAGTCACCCCTTGTTGACCTTGTTTTTGTTTTAGACAAAAGGGGGAGAACATTGTTTTATTGTTTTGATTGACTTAAATGGGGAGAAAAATTTTTACCCCTCATTTTATTGTTTGGATTGTTTAACCCCTTCTTGATCTTTTTGTTTAACAAAAAGGGGGAGAAAAATTTGTTTGATTTGAGTTTACTTTGAACCCTTTGTTGATGATTGACAAAAAGGGGGAGAAGTATTTGAGTTTATATGCATGTTTTCATTGCTTAAGGGGGAGAAGTATTTGTCTTCCTTGTTATTTATGCATATATGTTTTTGTATTGCAAATAGGAGAAAAAGATTTTGATTTATGCTTGTTGCATGTTTTATCTCCATACTTGCATACATATTCATGTGCTTCATTTTCATATCTTATTATTTATGTCTATGCAGGAGTTAAGGGGGAGCTTCTTTGAAGCTTAACTTTAATCCATGCATATATAACTCCATGAGTTTTTTTATCATCAAAAAGGGGGAGATTGTTGGCCCAAAGGCCTTCCACTCTAGTTTTGATGATGATTAACTCATGTAGTTATGTTTACTAATAATCTTGTGTTGTTTAAGTTTCAGATCATTAACCAAGATATTAGTTGGTGATTAGCTTCAACAAGGTGTTTAGAAGCTTTTCATGATGATTCCAGGGCCAAATCGTCAAGATCACACATTGCCTAGCCCATGGATAGAGTTTTGGAGCAAGTCAGCTTGAAGATGAAGATCATCAAGAAGACTTAGGTATCCATAGTTTAGATAGTGTGTTTTAGATCCATATTTGTAAAGCTTAGTATAGTTGATATGCTCAAGTGCACAACACACAAAAGTTTTATGTTTTAGATTTTGTTTTCATGAATAGTAGATCAAAACAAGTTTACATGTTTTATATGTATAGTAGATATATTCTAGTTATACATACATGCTTTAAACTTACTAGACAAACTTATTTTGACTATTCTATTCATGTATTGAAAAATCAAGTTTGATAAAAATACAAGTTTTGTTTTTGATAAAATTTGCAAGACTAGAAAATGAATTGATATGATTAATATATGTCTTGAAATTTTTATCACAAGTTTGTGTTTCCATATAAAATAATAAAACTATTTTTGGTGATTTTTAGAAGTGTTAAAAGATTTTTAGAAAAATATTTTCCCAGTTTTTCTGACCCAGTTTCTGTTCCAGGCTTCTATTAGTCGACTAAGTTAACTGACCTAGTCGACTAGGCAGAAGTCGGTCGACCGGGTCGGTCGACCGACGTGCACAATTCTGTGCACGTTTGGAGGCACTGGGACGGTCGACCGCTCCGATCGACCGGGGCACTTACAGTGCTCTCTGTTTGTTTCGGTCGACCGGGCCGGTCGATCGCAGTTGCCCAACGGTCATATTTCTGACCGTTGGTGGTCGACCGGGCCGGTCGACCGTTGCCTGTCAGAGCTGCCAGCTCAGCTCTAACGGCTAGTTTTGTATTGGGGCTATATATACCCCATCTCTTCATAGTTTTTGTACAAGTTTTTAAGGGCAAAAATTCCAGACTTTCTCTATTGTTTTAAAAGAGTTTTGAGCCAAAAAGAATTCATCTTATTTGTTTTTAGGTTTTTGGAAAAATCAAAGAAAAGAATATTTTGGGAGATTTGTCTTGGTTTTCATTCTATATCTTTTGCAAGAATTTTCCCAAGTGTTTTTCTTTGTTGCTTGTTTTCCAAACACCTAGTTTTTCACACTTGAGCTATCTTCTATCCTAATCTATTAGGATCTTTTGTTTTGTGGAAAAAGAAAAAGGAAAGAGGTTTGTGGTTAAAAGAGACCACCTATTGTAAACCCTTGATTTCTTGGTTGCTCCCTCTTTGGTAGAGGTTGAGGTTGTGATTTGGGTTATTGGTTTGCTCCCTCTAGAGAGAGGTGGAGTTTAGTTGTAAACCCTCTTCGGTAGAGGTGTTAGTTGTTGTTGTTGTTGTATTTGGCTACGGGCCTACCCCTCGGTTGTGAGGTGGTTGTTTGAGAGATGAGTTTGGTACTCCTAAGTGTTGTAACAAATCCTCTTCGGTAGAGGTTCCCTCGGTGGGAGATAGTGGATTGGAAATCCTACACGGTGGTGTAGGCGGGGATGTAGAGCAAGGTGCTCGAACCTCGAAACATATCTTGGTCTTTGCGATTGATCCATTGTCTCTCTAACTCTCTCTCATTTATATTGTGCAAAGCATCATTCATAACATCATATCTATTTGCTTGTGTTGTGCCTTGCATATTTCATATTGCTATATCTTATATATGCTTGGTTGTTTGTGTGTGCCTCACTTGTACCTAATCAACAAGAGCTTCACATAGCACCTCAACCCATTCAAGGGGAATCAAGAGGAGTTAGTCCAGAGCCCTTCACGGGGAATTCGGCTACACTTGTTGATTGTATTAAGTGTGTTGCAAGATTTGCATTAGCTTCCGCATTTAGCGCACTTAGTTTTGCATTAATTTTTAGATTAGCACAAACACCTATTCACCCCCCCTCTAGGTGTTTTTTCAGATTCAAGAGCTCGAGCGTCAAAGATCATATATAGCACTTGCTCGGTGGATCAAAGAGTTTTAGATCGAGTCGGCTTGGAGATTGCGCTCTACAAGAAGACTTCGGTACCATAATTTAGTTTTGTGTTTAGATCCAAATTGTAAAGATTAGAATAGTATGATATGCTCAAGTTCACAACACACACGTTTCATGTTTTGAATATTGGTTTTCGGTTTTCGGTTTTAGGTTTAACCAATCTTGGTTTGCATGAATAAATAGATTCAAAACAAGTTTACATGGTTTAATGTATATTAGATTTGTTCTATGTACATGCATGCTTCATCTTTTTAGACAAACTTAGTTTTGACTTTCATATTCATGTGTTTTATGTTTTGGTATTTTTGACAAAACATATTTTGGAATTATTGACAAAAACATGGATATATATATTTGTTTCATGTATATTGGATTTCTATCCATATGCATCATGCTTCAAAGTGTCTAAATATCATGTTTTTGTATTTGGAAGAGTTTTGGACAAAACGTATTTTCTATTCAAAATTCAAGTTTTAGAAAATACAGTTTTTGGTTTTTGGTAAAAATGATAAGACACAAAAATAGTTCATATTGATTGATATTTGAGCTAAACTTTTTACGATATGTTTATATATCAATGCAAAATGATAAAACAATTTTTGGTGATTTTTAGTAAAGATAAAAGAATTTTTAAACATGTTTCTAACCCAGTTTTCTGTTCCAGGCTTCAACCAGTCGACTAGTCTTCTGACCAAGTCGACTTGGCTGAAGTCGGTCGACCGGGTCGGTCGACCGACGTGCACAGATCTGTGCACGTTTGGCAGACACTGGACGGTAGACCGTCCGGGTCGACCGGTCTGAGAGCAGAGCTCTCTGTTTGTTTGGGTCGACCAGTAGCTGGCAACGGGCCGGTCGACCGGCAGTGTATTTCTGACATTTTCTGCTGCCAACGGCTACATTTTTCTGGGGGCTATAAATACCCCATTGGAAAGAGTTTTTCTCTAAGAATTTTTGTGCGAAATTTTCTCTACTCTCTGGTGTTTTCACAGCAATTAAAAGAAGTTTTTGAACTCATATTGAACAATCTATTTTGAGTTTTTGCTAGGGTTTGGAAAACCAAAGAAAAAGGTTTTTAGGAAAAGATTTTGATTGATCTTCTATATCTTGGTTTCAGTTTTTCCCAAGGATTTTACTTTGTGATTTTTGATTTCCATTCCATTGGTTTTCTCCACACTTGAGTAAAAATCTACTATCTCTTCTATAGGATCTTTGTGTGGGAGAAAGAAATTGTTTGTGGTTGTTGTTTAGACCACCAAGTTAAAAACCCAATCTTTGCTTAGTGCCTTGCCCTCATTGTGTTGAGGAAGTTGTGCATTTGGGTTGTATCCCTCAAGTTGTGAGGTGATCCTTGTGTTTGCTTTGTGCTAATCCCTCGGGTTGTGAGGTGATTGTTTTGGAGCTTACCTCAAGGAGGAGGTTGTGGTTGTAAAGAGAGGAGTTGGGTACTCCTTGTGAGAGTTCTTTGTGGACTTGCTAGTGGATTAGAAATCCTTCGTGTGTCGAAGGCAGGGATGTAGAGCTGGGTGCTCGAACCTCGTAACATATCTTGTTGTTTGCGCTTGATCCATTGACTCTCTCTATCTCTCTCTTTACTTTGTGCCTTGCAACTATTCATTTTGTGCATTCATAATTGCTTGGCTTGGTTGTGTGTGCATCATTTGTTGATTGTACTTGAGTGTATTGCATTAAGTTTTTAAATTCCACATTGAGTTGATTAGATTAGCATAATCACCTATTCACCCCCCCTCTAGGTGATCTTTCAATTGGTATCAGAGCTAGTACTCCTGATATTTAGGTATAACCACCTAGGAGTGAGATCTTGGTTTGCTAATCTTCATTTGCATTGTTCATTTGCACTCATTTAGTTTGCTCTCATGGATAGCCCTCCTATGTTTGACCATATTAGACTTGATGCTTGGAAGGCCAATATGAGTAGCCATTTGAAAAGACTAGGACATCTAGTTTATCAAGCCTCCACTATGAAATCATTCCCTAATAGTAGCAAGCATAAAAGGCAAATGCATTAGCACTTAAAGCACTTAGAGCATCTCTTAGTGAACATCTTTTACCGGTGTTTGATCGTTATGACTCGGCTTTTGCAGTTTGGAGCTTATTGACGTCTCCCGAGCTTCCAAGGATTATCATCAAGATGAGGAGATCTATGAGAGAAAAGTCCGAAGAGCGTTGCCTCATGGTCCAAGGGAATAACTCCCTTGAGGTACAATCGGATTCTCAATTAGATAATAGCTCTAGTTCCTATTGCCATGGTTGTTTTGAAGTTCAAACTTTAAATTTGGAACTTGCTCAAAAGCTTGAAAATTTATTTGAAAAACACAATCTTTTGAAAGAAGACAACCTTGTTTTGAAAAATGAATTAAAGGATTTGTGTTCTAATTTTGAATTGATTTTGCAAGAAAAGGAAGAGATTACTAGTGAACGTGACTCACTAAGATCTCAACTAGACCTTGCCCTTAATGAGATTGATGTTTTAAAAAGCAAAAATGATTGTGATGATGTTGTGAAGCACAATGAGATTTTATCTTCAAAATTGGATTTTACTTTTAAAGATAACCTTTCCTTGAAAAATAAAATTGATTCTATCACTAAGGAACTTGATCTTATTTTAAAGAAAAATGAATCTTTGCAAAATGAGATTGATATTCATGTTTGTCATGCTAGTGTAGCTTCTTGTTCTAGCACTCATATTGCATGCTCCACTTTATCTTCCACCATTGAAAATGATATAAATGTTTTAAAGATGAGTGTTGAATGTTTGGGCTCCACTTTGAGCCAATGCACATTGAATCATTCACGTTTGGAAACCTTGGTTCGCAAGAAATAAGGTCCATCTTTGCATGCACACCCTACACGGCATACACATGCTTCCCACGGTCACCACCATTACATGTATGCTCATGTGTACACATGTACACATTGTGGTCGAAAAGGCCACCTTGCTAGATTTTGTTATGATCGTGTTTATCATGAAAATTTAGCAACTAATTTTGTTTGGGTTAGAAAAGAAACTAACCCCTATGGACCCAAAAGAAAATGGGTACCAAAAACCACCTCCTTGATTTTTGATGTAGGTGGGAGCTCTCGCATCACGTGAGAGTATTGGTGCCTTGAGGTGGATGCGTTCTAAGCCTAAAAGAGAACCATTTGGATGCTTCACTCTCAAGGGGATTTGGTGGGAGGACCACCGTGGTTTGGAGAACTAGAGATGCACCTTCATCGGTTTTGGTATCATTCTCTAACTCCCATTTTTATTTGCATGCTTTTCATGTTCATCTATTCATAGCATGTCCTATTTTATTGTTCATTATGCTTATGTCATGTTGATTAGATTAGTGTTATACATGTTTAGTTACTTGAGACACCCATGTTTTATATGGATCTACCTTTAGTGCTCTCACCTTGTTTAAACTAACATGTATGCCCTAGATCTAATGCACATGCATTTACATAATGATCATGTGGATGTTTGTGATTTTTTTGTTTTGTTGAATCATGTTTTATTGTTTCATGATTAGTATGATATTTGCCATGTCTATTAGATTTATGCTTTACATGATTAGTTGAGACACCCATGTTTAGTATGGACCCATATTTTGTGTTCTCTTTATGTTTTAGCTATCATGTTAATCATAGATCTAATGCACATGTCTTTGTCATGCTAATCATATGATTGACTATAACTTTTTGTTTTAATAATTCATATTTTGATTATTATGTTTATCATGTTGGGTTATGATTCCCGTTTTATGTTTCATGTTTTGACTACTTGCTTGAATGATAAGTTTTCATTAAGACTAAAATTTATACTTGTACAACTAGTGATCTACAAATAGATCTTTATATATGCTTGTGCTTGAACGCTCATTTGTATTCACTTGATGTACTAGTATAGTCTAGTTTTGATGATTCTTGCATTTAACTTGTATTCCTATTTTTGGATTTGTTTTTTGTGTATTAGTTTTCATTTCATGTATATGTTTATTTTGCCAAACCTTAAGATATACATGTATACCCTTTGAGTCATTTGCCTTTCATGCAAATCTATATATATGGACTCAATTGTGTTTAGGGGTATGTATGTATACTTATTGTGTTGACAATTCATACATATACCTTGAAATGAAATTAGTTTTGGTGAAAATTTAGTTTTTCTTGATTACATGTTCATTTGTTCAACTTCATGTATATGTCTATCTTATCCAAACTATTGATTATACATGTACATCCTTGAGCCACGTACCTTCATGTATATACTCTTGTGGACTCATTTTGTTTAGGATATGTATGTATACTTTAGTTTGTATATGACATACATATGCCTTGAAGTTTAAATCGTTTGGATGAATTTCATGTTTGCTAAGTGATTTCACATTTATAATGAATTTCATGTTTTTAAAATGATTTCAATTGGTGATTTCACATCTTAGATGAATTTCATGTTTTCAAGGAATTTCATATGAGCCTAATTGAATATTTTCATGTTGATATGTGTCACATTATTCTTGTACACTCACTTTATTAGTTTATTCCTGATCTGTTTTCATGAGACTATGATATGGACTTTATGGATTTTGAGTGTTTAGTGACCATGTGATTTACATGTGTTTCATGAAAAACAATTTTGTTTTATTCCTTGCTTGAAGGATTTCGTACTAGTTTTAAAAGTTTTTCCTATAACTAGTTCGTATTCTTCACTATGGTAGAGATTTTCAAACAAAGCTTATTTTCAAACATATTTTTGAAAACCCCTACCCTCTATGGGAGGATGGATGGGAGATCATGTTCATGTATGCTTTAAAATGAAAATCATTTAAATCTTGAACCATGATTGGGAGGTAGATAATATGATGTATACATTTGATATTATTGTTATTTCAATTGGTATCATTGAATTCTTTCAATTGGTATCAATCTTGACATTTCTTATATACTCATATATGTTTGTATGTATGTATGCTTTCTTTTCAAGAATATCAATTTCTATTGGTATCTATTTTTCATACATATATATGTTTTATTTGTTCTTATTATATCCCTATATCTTTAAGCACAAAATCTTGTTTATGCTAGTGCTTGAGCTTTAATTTTGTTTCAATTGATTACTTTCAAATTGGTATCAAGCCTATGCATTATTTTAGTTGGTATTTCATAAAGGGGAGAAAATTTGATTTTGTCTTTCAATTGGTATTTGTACTCCCATACTTTATGATTGAAAATTCAAATTTGGTATCATATGTTCAAAATGAAAAATATTTATAATTGGTATCAAAATTTTCGTGTTTAGACATTCAAAATTTATTATGTTTAATTTCAATTGGTATCAAGATTTTTCATGTGTTTTTGCTTAAAATTGGTATCAATAATTTTTGTTTGTTTCCTTTCAATTGGTATCAAGATACTATTCTTTGACATATTTTCAATTGGTACCTTAATTGATTGTCACCTCTAATTGACTTTATTTTTGTTTTAGACAAAAAGGGAAAATATTATTTTTTATTGATTCGTTGTTTCGAACAAAAAGGAGAGAAAAATTTATTGATTTGGTTTTG
Organism: Agave tequilana; assembly: GCA_038442645.1. NCBI lineage: Eukaryota > Viridiplantae > Streptophyta > Magnoliopsida > Asparagales > Asparagaceae > Agave > Agave tequilana. Next base: position 325,498 of record JAVJIF010001682.1, read on the forward strand.
CTTTTACCCCTTATTGAAGATTGATTCTTTGTATTAAAAAAAGGAGAAGATTTTGTTTTGTTTTGGTTTGTACCCCTTTGTTGATGATTGACAAAAAGGGGGAGAAGAATTTGAGTTTATATGCATGTTTATGTTTTTACATATATTAAGTTTAATTTAGTTTAATTTTAATTGATATCTAGAGCATGTTTTGTAATTGGTATCTAGAGCATGTTTTATTTTTGAACATTTCATTTGTATCTAGAACCCTTTATTGTTTATGCATTTATATGCATTCATGTTTAAGAGCCCTTATTGCATATTATTTATTGTTCATTTGTTTATGCATGAGCTAAGGGGGAGCTTCTTTGAAGCTTAACTTTAATCCATGCATATATAACTCCATGAGTTTTGTCATCATCAAAAAGGGGGAGATTGTTGGCCCAGAGGCCTTCCACTCTAGTTTTGATGATGATTAACTCATATAGTTATGTGTACTAATAATCTTGTGATTTTAGTTTCAGATCATTAATCAAGTTATTAGTTGGTGATTAGCTTTAACAAGATGATTTGGAAGCTTTCACATGTTGATTCAAGAGCCCGAGCGTCAAAGATCATATATAGCACTTGCTCGGTGGATCAAAGAGTTTTGGATCGAGTCGGCTTGGAGATTGCGCTCTACAAGAAGACTTCGGTACCATAATTTAGTTTTGTGTTTAGATCCAAATTGTAAAGATTAGAATAGTATGATATGCTCAAGTTCACAACACACACGTTTCATGTTTTGAATATTGGTTTTCGGTTTTCGATTTTAGGTTTAACCAATCTTGGTTTGCATGAATAGATAGATTCAAAACAAGTTTACATGGTTTAATGTATATTAGATTTGTTCTATATACATGCATGCTTCATCTTTCTAGACAAACTTAGTTTTGACTTTCATATTCATGTGTTTTATGTTTTGGTATTTTTGACAAAACATATTTTGGAATTATTGACAAAAACATGGATATATATTTGTTTCATGTATATTGGATTTCTATCCATATGCATCATGCTTCAAAGTGTTTAAATATCATGTTTTTGTATTTGGAAGAGTTTTGGACAAAACGTATTTTCTATTCAAAATTCAAGTTTTAGAAAATACAATTTTTGGTTTTTGGTAAAAATGATAAGACACAAAAATAGTTCATATTGATTGATATTTGAGCTAAACTTTTTACCACATGTTTATATATATTTGCAAAATGATAAAACTATTTTTGGTGATTTTTAGTAAAGATAAAAGAATTTTTAAACATGTTTCTAACCCAGTTTTCTGTTCCAGGCTTCAACCAGTCGACTAGTCTTCTGATCAAGTCGACTTGGCTGAAGTCGATCGACCGGGTCGGTCGACCGACGTACACAGATCTGTGCACGTTTGGTAGACACTGGACGGTCGACCGTCCGGGTCGACCGGGTCTGAGAGCAAAGCTCTCTGTTTGTTTGGGTCGACCGGGGCGGTCGACCGGTAGCTGGCAACGGGCAAAATTTGACCGTTGGACGGTCGACCGGCTGGTCGACCGGCAGTGTATTTCTGGGATTTTCTGCTGCCAACGGCTACATTTTTCTGGGGGCTATAAATACCCCATTGAAAAGAGTTTTTCTCTAAGAATTTTTGTGCGAATTTTTCCCTACTCTCTGGTGTTTTCACAGCAATTAAAAGAAGTTTTTGGACTCATATTGAACAATCTATTTGGAGTTTTTGCTAGGGTTTAGAAAACCAAAGAAAAGGGTTTTTGGGAAAAGATTTTGATTGATCTTCTATATCTTGGTTTCAGTTTTTCCAAGGATTTTTCTTTGTGATTTTTGATTTCCATTCCATTGGTTTTCTCCACACTTGAGCTAAAATCTACTATCTCTTCTATAGGATCTTTGTGTGGGAGAAAGAAATTGTTTGTGGTTGTTGTTTAGACCACCAAGTTAAAAACCCAATCTTTGCTTAGTGCCTTGCCCTCATTGTGTTGAGGAAGTTGTGCATTTGGGTTGTATCCCTCATGTTGTGAGGTGATTCTTGTGTTTGCTTTGTGCTAATCCCTCGGGTTGTGAGGTGATTGTTTTGGAGCTTACCTCAAGGAGGAGGTTGTGGTTGTAAAGAGAGGAGTTGGGTACTCCTTGTGAGAGTTCTTTGTGGACTTGCTAGTGGATTAGAAATCCTTCGTGTGTCGAAGGCGGGGATGTAGAGCTGGGTGCTCGAACCTCGAAACATATCTTGTTGTTTGCGCTTGATCCATTGACTCTCTCTCTATCTCTCTCTTTACTTTGTGCCTTGCAACTATTCATTTTGTGCATTCATAATTGCTTGGCTTGGTTGTGTGTGCATCATTTGTTGATTGCACTTGAGTGTATTGCATTAAGTTTTTAAATTCCGCATTGAGTTGATTAGATTAGCATAATCACCTATTCACCCCCCCTCTAGGTGATCTTTCATATATATATATATATATATTTAATGATATATTTGTTGCAGGGGAGAACAATGTATTTCTATATTTGTTATAACCCAATTTCTGCAGGGGGAGGAAAATATAACATATTTTCTGCAGGGGGAGCACTTGTGCACACAAAGCGTCATCATCAAAAAGGGGTAGAATGTTGGAACTTGTTTTGATGAAGACTTTTGTGAAGCATTTCATTTGGAGCTCTAACACACAACGAATCAAGAGTTCTTCATGATCAAGATGTCCCAAAGAGAGTTGATATTATGTGGTTTGTAATTGTGAAATAGCATGTCAAAAGCCTTGATACACACACATATCATTGACCATTAGTCGACTTATAGTTCCTAATAGTTGACTAATACACTTGGTAGTTGACTAACCCAACCCCCTAGTCGACTAGTCATGTGTCCAAACGAAACCCAACTCTCTGTTTGTCCATTAGTCGACTTGACAGACAAACCTAGTCGACTAATAGACCTTGTAGTCGACTAATCCTATGCCCCTAGTCGACTAATCCATGACCCAGTCGACTTGATTCAGTTAACCAGAAAACTGTCACTCGAACTTATCTTGACCTAGTCGACTAATACCAAAATCTAGTCGACTAACCTTTGGAAATTGCCTAGTATAGTCGACTAACTCAAAAGGCAAGTCGACTATAGGTAGTTTCTGACTGTTGGACAGTTTCTATTATCTACTCTTTTGTGCAACATTTTCTAACGTTCTAATCTTTTGAATTGCACCTATAACTACCCTAACTAACCCTAAAGTGCAGCTATATAAAGGGTTGTTATTCTAAAGGCCAAATACCAATCCTAATCTTCAGTTTTCAACCATAAAATTCTGTCAATCCTGAAAACTGTTCTCACTTCAGTTCTTCACCAAATTCTGATTCTCTAGTGAAGTTCTCTGAAGTTTTTCTCCTAGACCTTGTCCACATTCATACACAATACCAAGGCTTATAGGAAAGTGTTGTAATACTCAAAGCAATCATTGTACACGGGTGTCTTCTTGGTGTAGAAGCAGTTGTACAAGGTGGAGTTTGTTCTCTTAGTGGAAGAGAAGGTGTACACATTTGGTAAAGGGGATTTGTCAAGTGGTGTGCATGGTTGTGATTTTGGGTGTACAAAATCAAGGATAAAGGAAAATCTCAAGCGGGTGGCTTGGGGACTGGATGTAGGTCACGAGGACCGAACCAGGATAAATCTCTCGTGTTTGCGTTTGTTTAAACTTTTCTGAGATTTGATTTCCTTTATTGCAAGTTTATTTATTTGATTAACTTTAATCCTTCTTTGTTTAGTATTTGTGTTGACTTTGTATTTTAGATCCATAAGTGCCAACAAAGAACGTACAACAATTGGCATTATCTCGGGACCAACAAACATCATCATGAAATATCGTTGGCACTCACACAAACATTGTTATACTGATGCTTCTAGATTCACTTGAATGCTCATCATAACAAAAAGAGGAAAAGAGGAAAGAAGAAGAAGGAAACAAAAGTAAAGACAAATATAAAAAAAGTTACCTTTTATTGCTTGCAGAAACGATGGAAGAAAGAAGGAGGTACATCGTTGTCACTCTCAACATAAGCCTCTCTCTTACTTACATGAATCTCAATCTAACCTAAACTTATAAAGAAATTAAAATTACATAAAAAAACAAAAACCTACACTACAAAGAATGAAAAACTGAACTAAATCCTATCTCTGCATGGTCGTCCCATTTACAGTGAAAATCCTGCCTTTTATAGGCAAAAACTCAGAGGGGGGAGGCGTGAGGAGATAGGGGGAGCAAACGCTCCCCCAACTGAAATGATAAGACCACAGAAACGCGGGTTTGGCCGCATTTTTGTGGCCTGACTGTGGCCAGGTGGCCACAGCCGGGGGTCGTACCCCTGGATTCGCATTTTGGCTTTATCTTCAACTGGATTTCTCGTTTCAGCTCTTGAATTTGACGAAACGATCTTTGATTGTTGGCTTTAACCACTTGATTTGGGAAGATCCATTTCAACCGGTTATCAACTTCTCTGATTTTCCAAGATCTGGCCTGATTCCCTGATTTCGAATTTATTCTGAATTAAATCAGAATTTGGTGGGCTTTTTGGGCTCATTTCTCTTCCCTCTTCTTTAGTACTGGGCCTACAAATAAATTAAACAATAATTAGGAACAAGTAGAGTTTATTTTATAATAAGTATGAGATATGATAATAAATGTGCAATCTTAGCGACTTATCACACTCTCATACCTATCTTTTGCTCGTTCTCGAGTAAAACAACTATACTAAAGATTATTAGACCACTTTCACAGGTCACGCGATTGCACTGAGCATGTGCAACAAGCCGTTAAACCTCTAGGTTTTCCCTAGAGAATGAGTTTTGTCTCGTGAGGGTTTTTAGTGGATTACATCCGCAAAATCCATAAAGAAAGAGAAACAAAGAGTTAGTATTTTCGAAAAGCATTTTGAAAGAGAAAAATATTTGAAATATAATTGTAAGATTTAAGTAATCTATAAGTTATAGGAAAACTAAATTTTCATTCTTAAACTTAGTCTCTATTCAAAAATTTGTTATCAATCAAAGTAAGGAGTTAAATTGTACTTCTCATCTAGTCTATTACTTTACCCTAAGTCATATGCACCTTGTGAACGTGAAAATTTTGACTAAGGGTTCTTTAACTCTAACTCTTATGCCTTATTTATTTATATATATATATTTGGTGGTATCATTACTTAGTTCTATTAGGCTTTCTAATCTGCTCATGTAACGAGCCTTTAATCGATGACTCCCAAACCAAACGGTCTTAGGACACAGGGTGAGAAAACACCCAAAGGACTTAAGGACTCGATCAAACAAGGCCTCAAAACTAAGGATTTTATAAATAAATCACTTTTAGGCGTGGATACTTATGCTTTATTAGGCACAAATACCCTGCTTAATCAGAGAATTTATATATATATATATATTTTAAACTTATCTAATCATCTTTCGCATAAATACTAAGGCTTGCTTAGGTCAAAACATCTAGCTAATCAATAATTAGATTTGTTTATCTTTTATATATTTTTTCTTTCTTTATTTTTTTATAAGGCATAAGAATCTTTGTTTTTGAACCCTAAGTGTGTAAGTGTATGAAGTGTGCATATTTCTTCAAGGTAAAGATCAAGACTAAATTACTTTTACAAACTTTCTTCCTATCCTTAGAAATCAAACAAATAATCTTATTTTTGACCAAGTATAAGAAATCTTAATTATGATTTTTCTATTCCTTAAAATTGACTTAATTTCTTACAAAAAATATGTCACAATATTGTTTCTAGTTTCAAAAAGTTTTTAAAAGTAAAGAAAATGTTTAATATTTTAATAAAATGAAAAAAAAACCTAAGATATGTTAGACTCTCCCCCACACATATCTCATGCATTGTCCTCAATGTATGAATTAATGCATAGATGCATGAAAAAGAAGAAAGGGAAGGAAATATTACCTTAAGGTGGTGGTTCCGGTGGTGGTCTGATTGGTCCACAAAATGTGGCCCAATCGACTTTGCATGGAGTTCGGAGGAACCCACCAGAAATTTCTCTAATATAACCCACTAAAATGATATATACATGAATGATTTTTATTATATATTTTACCCCATCTAATTTTCAAATTTCATAATTAATTTCAGAGTCAATTTTGTCAACCGCCTTGTCCTAAAATGGAGTGTGAAAAGATAGAATGATTGACTTGGACATAGGAAGTAGAGAATTAATACCGACTCAGGAAAGTGACTTAAGTCAAATAAAGGTTCAGGAGTCGAGATTGGTTCGGGAGGTGGGTCCACATCAAGAAGTTGAAACTCAAGTCCACATTCATTTTCTCACAATGGAATGTGACTTAATATTGGTGATTCAAGTTCAAGAATGACAGGTGTGAGAATCAAAACTGACTCTAAAATATTACTCAAATCGGGTAACAAAACAGGAGTCAATATTGATTCGGAAATTTGAACTGGATCACAAATTTGAGAATCTAGGTCACATTTCTCATTGAGTTCAATTTCATAAAAATGAGAACTTGCCAATTTATCAATGGGACTTTCAAAAGTATGAAACTGGTCAAGTTCAATAAAATGATCATCAAAGATGGGCGATTCAATTTTATTATGAATTGGCACAAGATCTAATGTTGACTTGGGAAAAGATTGAAATCAGGTGAAGACACCGGAGTCATAATTGAATCAGGAGTAGAATTGAATCACTAAGTTGAGGTTCATGATCATATTCATTCTCAAGTTCAATTTCAGGAAAGGGATAACTTACCAAACTGTCAATGTTATTTTCAAAATTTAGAGTTTGGGCAAGTTCAAATGATTGTTCTGAAATGGAACCTTGTTTTCTAAGACAACGTGACTCTTCGGCTCTAACAGAATGGTTAGCGACATCAGAACTGGTCAAACGGTGAGAACGTAGAGTTTGGACCCTCTTATCTATGTCATGATTACGAGCGTTTTGAGCCTGAGTCATAACTTCAAGCATCTTTTCATAGTTGATTGGTTCATCGTTTGTTGAAAAGATGAAGTGTTGCTTTGGAATTGGTGGTGAAATTGTGAGTCCATCAGATTTTGTGATTATTGTTTGGACTCACGCTTTCTCATTTCCAAATTTGATGGTTTTCTATTTTGGACTGATGGAACTGAGTATGAATCTTGAAAATATTATGGACAAGGTGTTGGCCCAAAGGCCTTCCACCCTAGTTTTGATGATGATTAACTCATGTAGTTATGTGTACTAATAATCTTGTGATTTTAGTTTCAGATCATTAATCAAGTTATTAGTTGGTGATTAGCTTCAACAAGATGATTTGGAAGCTTTCACATGTTGATTCAAGAGCCCGAGCGTCAAAGATCACATATAGCACTTGCTCGGTGGATCAAGGAGTTTTGGATCGAGTCGGCTTGGAGATTGCGCTCTACAAGAAGACATCGGTACCATAGTTTAGTTTTGTGTTTAGATCCAAATTTGTAAAGAGTAGAATAGTATGATAATGCTCAAGTTCACAACACACACGTTTCATGTTTTGAATATTGGATTTCGGTTTTTCCGTTTTTGGTTTAACCGATCTTGGTTTCATGAATAGATAGATCAAAACAAGTTTACATGGTTTAATGTATATTAGATTTGTTCTATATACATGCATGCTTAATTTCCTAGACAAACTTAGTTTGATAGTCTATTTCATGTGTTTTATGTTTTGGTATTTTTGACAAAATATATTTTGGAATTTATGACAAAATCATGGATATATATATGTTTCATGTATATTGGATTTCTATCCATATGCATCATGCTTCAAAGTGTTTAAATATCATGTTTTTGTATTTGGAAAAGTTTTGGACGAAACGTATTTTCTATTCAAAATTCAAGTTTTAGAAAATACAGTTTTTAGTTTTTGGTAAAAATGATAAGACACAAAAATAGTTCATATTGATTGATATTTGAGCTAAACTTTTTACCACATGTTTATATATCAATGCAAAATGATAAAACTATTTTTGGTGATTTTTAGAAAAGATAAAAGAATTTTTAAACATGTTTTTAATCCAGTTTTCTGTTCCAGGCTTCAACCAGTCGACTAGTCTTCTGACCAAGTCGACTTGGCTGAAGTCGGTCGACCAGGTCGGTCGACCGACGTGCATAGATTTGTGCACGTTTGACAGACTTGGGACGGTCGACTGTCCGGGTCGACCGGGTCAGAGAGCAGAGCTCTCTGTTTGTTTTGGTCGACCGGGGCGGTCGACCGGTAGCTGCCAACGGGCAGAATTTGACCATTGGACGGTCGACCGGCCGGTTGACCGGCAGGGCTATTTTGGCAAAATCTGCTACCAACGGCTAGTTTCCAGATTTGCCTATAAATACCCCATTGGAAAGAGTTTTTCTCTAAGAATTTTTGTGCGAATTTTTCCTTACTCTCTGTGTTTTCACAGCAATCAAAAGAAGTTTTTGGATTCAAATTGAACAATCTATTTGGTGTTTTTGCTAGGGTTTGGAAATTCAAAGAAAAGGGTTTTTGGAAAAGAGTTTGATTAATCTTCTATATCTTGGTTTCAGTTTTTCCCAAGAATTTTTCTTTGTGATTTTGATTTCCATTCCATTGGTTTTCTCCACACTTGAGCTAAAATCTACTATCTTTTCTATAGGATCTTTGTGTGGGAGAAAGAAATTATTTGTGGTTGTTATTTAGACCACCAAGTTAAAAACTCAATCTTTGTTTGGCTTTGTGCCTTGGGTTGTATCCCTCAAGTGGTGAGGTGATCCTTGTTTGCTTTGTGCTAATCCCTCAAGTTGTGAGGTGATTGCTTTGTTGGATTGGAGCTTGCCTCAAGGAGGAGGTTGTGGTTGTAAAGAGAGGAGTTGGGTACTCCTTGTGAGAGTTCTTTGTGGACTTGCTAGTGGATTAGAAATCCTTCGTGTGTCAAAGGCAGGGATGTAGAGCTGGGTGCTCGAACCTCGTAACATATCTTGTTGTTTGCGCTTGATCCATTGACTCTCTCTCTATCTCTCTCTTTACTTTGTGCCTTGCAACTATTCATATTGTGCATTCATAATTGCTTGGCTTGGTTGTGTGTGCATCATTTGATGATTGCACTTGAGTGTATTGCATTAAGTTTTTAAATTCCGCATTGAGTTCACCAGATTAGCATAATCACCTATTCACCCCCCCTCTAGGTGATCTTTCAATTGGTATCAGAGCTAGCGCTCCTGATATTTAGGTTTAACCACCTAGGAGTGAGATCTTGGTTTGCTAATCTTCATTTGCATTGTTCATTTGCACTCATTTAGTTTGCTCTCATGGATAGCCCTCCTATGTTTGACCATATTAGACTTGATGCTTAGAAGGCCAATATGAGTAGCCATTTGAAAAGACTAGGACATCTAGTTTATCAAGCCTCCACTATGGAATCATTCCCTAATAGTAGCAAGCATAAAAGGCTAATGCATTAGCACTTAGAGCATCTCTTAGTGAACATCTTTTACCGGTGTTTGATCGTTATGACTCGGCTTTTGCAGTTTGGAGCTTATTGACGTCTCCCGAGCTTCCAAGGATTATCAACAAGATGAGGAGATCTATGAGAGAAAAGTCCGAAGAGCGTTGCCTCATGGTCCTAGGGAATAACTCCCTTGAGGTACAATCAGATTCTCAAATAGATGATAGCTCTAGTTCCTATTGCCATGGTTGTTTTGAAGTTCAAACTTTAAATTTAGAACTTTCTCAAAAGCTTGAAAATTTATTGAAAAAACACAATCTTTTGAAAGAGGACAACCTTGTTTGAAAAATGAATTAAAGGATTTGTGTTCTAATTTTGAATTGGTTTTGCAAGAGAAGGAAGAGATCACTAGTGAACGTGACTCACTAAGATCTCAACTAGACCTTGCCCTTGATGAGATTGAGATTTTGAAAAACAAAAATGATTGTAATAATGTTGTGAAAAATAATGAGGTTTTATCTTCTAAATTGGATTTTATTTTAAAAGATAACCTTGTTTTGAAAAATAAAATTGATTCAATTACAAAAGAATTGGATTTAGTTTTAAAGAAAAATGAATCTTTTCAAAATGAGATTGATATTCATGTGTGCCATGCTAGTATAGCTTCTTCTTCTTCTTGCACACCTATTGCATGCTCCACTTTATCTTCCACCATTGAAAATGATATAAATGTTTTGAAGATGAGTGTTGAATGTTTAGGCTCCACTTTGAGCCAATGCACATTGAATCATTCACGTTTGGAAACCTTGGTTTGCAAGAAACAAGGTCCATCTTTGCATGCACACTCTACACGGCATACACATGCTTCCCACGGTCACCACCATTACACGTATGCTCATGTGTACACATGTACACATTATGGCCGAAAAGGTCATCTTGCTAGATTCTATTATGATCGTGTTTATCATGAAAATTTAGCAACTAATTTTGTTTGGGTGAGAAAAGAACTAACCCCTATGGACCCAAAAGAAAATGGGTACCAAGAACCACCTCCTTGATTTTTGATCTAGGTGGGAGCTCTCGCATCACGTGAGAGTATTGGTGCCTTGAGGTGGATGCATTCTAAGCTTAAAGAGAACCATTTGCATGCTTCACTCTCAAGGGATTTGGTGGGAGGACCACCGTGGTTTGGAGAACTAGAGATGCACCTTCATGAGTTTTGGTATCATTCTCTAACTCTCATTTTTATTTTCATGTTTTTCATGTTCATCTATTTATAGCATGCCATGTTTTATTGTTCATTATGTTTATGTCATGTTGATTAGATTAGTGTTATACATGTTTAGTTACTTGAGCACCCATGTTTCATATGGATCTATATTTAGTGTTCTCACCTTGTTTAAACTAACATGTATGCCCTAGATCTAATGCACATGTATATGCATAATGATCATGTGGATGTTTATGATTTTTGTTTTGTTGAATCATGTTGTATTGTTTCATGATTAGTTTGATATTTGCCATGTTTATTTGACTTATACTTTACATGATTAGTTGTTGAGACACCCATATTTAGTATGGACCCATATTTTGTGTTCTCTTTATGTTTTAGCTATCATGTTAATCATAAGATCTTATGCACATGTCTTTGTCATGCTAAATCATATGGTTGACTATGACTTTTTGTTTTAATAATTCATGTTTTGATGTTTATCATATTGGGTTATGATTCCCGTTTTATGCTTAATGATTTGATTACTTGTTTAGATGTTAGTTTTCATTAAGACTAGAATTTATACTTGCACATGTAGTGGGACACAAATAAATCTTATATATGTTTGTGCTTGGATGCTTATTTGTACCCATTAAATGTGTTAGTATAGCCTAGTTTTGATGATTCATGCATTTTAAACTTGTATTCCTATTTTTGGATTTGTTTTATGTGTATGAGTTTTCATTTCATGTATATGTTTATTTTGCCAAACCTTAAGATATACATGTATACCCTTTGAGTCATTTGCCTTTCATGCAAATCTATATATATGGACTCAATTGTGTTTAGGGATATGTATGTATACTTATTGTTTGACAATTCATACATATACCTTGAAATGAAATTAGTTTTGGTGAAAATTTAGTTTTTCTTGTTTTTGTGTTTAATTTTTTTTTACTTCATGTATATGTCCATCTTGTCCAAACTATCATTTATACATATACATCCTTGAGCCACGTGCCTTCATGCATATACTTTTGTGGTCTCATTGTGTTTAGGATATGTATGTATACTTTAGTTTGTACATGACATACATATGCCTTGAAGTTTTAATCGTTTGGATGAATTTCATGTTTGCTAAGTGATTTCACATTTATAATGAATTTCTTATTTTTAAGATGATTTCAATTGGTGATTTCACATCTTAGATGAATTTCATGTTTTTCAAGGAATTTCATATGAGCCTAATTGAATAGTTTCAAGTTGATATGTGTCACATTATACTTGTACACTCACTTTATTAGTTTACTCATGATTTGCTTTCATAAAACTTTGATATGAGCTTTATGGACTTTGAGTGTTTAGTGATCATGTGATTTACATGTGTTTCATGAAAAATAATTTTGTTTTATTCCTTACTTGAAGGATTTCGTACTAGTTTTAAAAGTTTTTCCTATAACTAGTTCGTATTCTTCACTATGGTAGAGATTTTCAAACACACTACATTTTCAAATCTATTTTTGAAAACCCTACCTTCGATGGGAGGATGGATGGGAGATCATGTTCATGTATGCCTTATATTGAAAATCATTTAAAACTTGAACCATGATTGAGAGGTAGTTATATGAGATATACATTTGATCTTATTGTTATTTCAATTGGTATCATTGAATTCTTTCAATTGGTATCAATCCTGACATTTCTTGTATACTCATATATGTTTGTATGTATGTACGCTTTCTATTCCAAGAATATCAATTTCTATTGGTATCTATTTTTCATACATATATATGTTTTATTTGTGCTTATTATATCCCTATATCTTTAAGCACAGAATCTTGTTTATGCTAGTGCTTGAGCTTCAATTTGTCTCAATTGATTACTTTTAAATTGGTATCAAGCCTAAGCATTATTTCAGTTGGTATTTCATAAAGGGGGAGAAAATTTGATTTTGTCTTTCAATTGGTGATTTTTTAATTGGTATTTGATTCCCACTCCCTTACTTTATGATTGAAAATTCAATTTGGTATCATATGTTCAAAATGAAAAATATTTATAATTGGTTTCAAAACTTTTGGTTAGACATTCAAAATTTATTATGTTTAAATTTCAAAATGGTATCAAGATGTTTCATGAGTTTTTGCTTAAAATTGGTATCAATATTTTTTTTTGTTTGTTTCCTTTCAATTGGTATCAATATTCTTTGACATATTTTCAATTGGTACCTTAATTGATTGTCACTCCTAATTGGTTTTGTTTTTGTTTTAGACAAAAAGGGAAAATATCATTTTTATTGATTCGTTGTTTCGGACAAAAAGGGGAGAAAAATTTATGAATTTAGTTTTGTTTTTACCCCTTATTGAAGATTGATTCTTTGTATTAAAAAGAGAGAAGATTTTGTTTTGATTTGGTTTGTACCCCTTTGTTGATGATTGACAAAAAGGGGGAGAAGTATTTTAGTTTATATATGCATGTTTATGCTTTTGCATATATTAAGTTTAATTTAGTTTAATTTTAATTGATATCTAAAGCATGTTTTGTAATTGGATGTTTTGTAATTGGTATCTAGAGCATGTTTTGTTTTAAACATTTCATTGGTATCTAGAACATTTTATTGTTTATGCATAGATATGCATGTTTTATGTTTCATGTTTGATATTCATTGCATATTATTTATTGTTTATTTGTTTATGCATGAGTTAAGGGGAGCTTCTTTGAAGCTTAACTTTAATCCATGCATATATAACTTCATGAGTTTTGTCATCATCAAAAAGGGGAAGATTGTTGGCCCAAAGGCCTTCCACCCTAGTTTTGATGATGATTAACTCATGTAGTTATGTGTACTAATAATCTTGTAATTTTAGTTTCAGATCATTAATCAAGTTATTAGTTGGTGATTAGCTTCAACAAGATGATTTGGAAGCTTTCACATGTTGATTCAAGAGCCCGAGCGTCAAAGATCACATATAGCACTTGCTCGGTGGATCAAGGAGTTTTGGATCGAGTCGGCTTGGAGATTGCGCTCTACAAGAAGACATCGGTACCATAATTTAGTTTTGTGTTTAGATCCAAATTTGAAAAGAGTCGAATAGTATGATAATGCTCAAGTTCACAACACACAAGTTTCATGTTTTGAATATTGAATTTCGGTTTTTCCGTTTTTGGTTTAACCGATCTTGTTTTCATGAATAGATAGATTAAAACAAGTTTACATGGTTTAATGTATATTAGATTTGTTCTATATACATGCATGCTTAATTTCCTAGACAAACTTAGTTTGATAGTCTATTTCATGTGTTTTATGTTTTGGTATTTTTGACAAAACATATTTTGGAATTTATGACAAAATCATGGATATATATATATATATGTTTCATGTATATGGATTTCTATCCATATGCATCATGCTTCAAAGTGTTTAAATATCATGTTTTGTATTTGGAAGAGTTTTGGACGAAACATATTTTCTATTCAAAATCCAAGTTTTAGAAAATACAGTTTTTGGTTTTTGGTAAAAATGATAAGACACAAAAATAGTTCATATTGATTGATTTTGAGCTAAACTTTTTACCACATGTTTATATATCAATGCAAAATGATAAAACTATTTTGGTGATTTTTAGAAAAGAAAAAAGAATTTTTAAACATGTTTTTAATCCAGTTTTCTGTTCCAGGCTTCAACCAGTCGACTAGTCTTCTGACCAAGTCGACTTGGCTGAAGTCGGTCGACCGGGTCGGTCGACCGACGTGCATAGATTTGTGCACGTTTGGCAGACATGGGACGGTCGACCGTCCGGGTCGACCGGGTCAGAGAGCAGAGCTCTCTGTTTGTTTGGGTCGACCGGGGCGGTCGACCGGTAGCTGCCAACGGGCAGAATTTGACCGTTGGACGGTCGACCGGCCGGTCGACCGGCAGGGCTATTTTGGCAAAATCTGCTGCCAACGGATAGTTTCCAGATTTGCCTATAAATACCCCATTGGAAAGAGTTTTTCTCTAAGAATTTTTGTGCGAATTTTTCCTTACTCTCTGGTGTTTTCACAGCAATCAAAAGAAGGTTTTGGATTCAAATTGAACAATCTATTTGGTGTTTTTGCTAGGGTTTGGAAATTCAAAGAAAAGGGTTTTTGGGAAAGAGTTTTGATTCATCTTCTATATCTTGGTTTCAGTTTTTCCCAAGGATTTTTCTTTGTGATTTTGATTTTCATTCCATTGGTTTTCTCCACACTTGAGCTAAAATCTACTATCTTTTCTATAGGATCTTTGTGTGGGAGAAAGAAATTGTTTGTGGTTGTTGTTTAGACCACCAAGTTAAAAACCCAATCTTTGTTTGGCTTTGTGCCTTGGGTTGTATCCCTCAAGTGGTGAGGTGATCCTTGTTTGCTTTGTGCTAATCCCTCAAGTTGTGAGGTGATTGTTTTGTTGGATTGGAGCTTGCCTCAAGGAGGAGGTTGTGGTTGTAAAGAGAGGAGTTGGGTACTCCTTGTGAGAGTTCTTTGTGGACTTGCTAGTGGATTAGAAATCCTTCGTGTGTCGAAGGCGGGGATGTAGAGCTGGGTGCTCGAACCTCGTAACATATCTTGTTTTTTGCGCTTGATCCATTGACTCTCTCTATCTCTCTCTTTACTTTGTGCCTTGCAACTATTCATATTGTGCATTCATAATTGCTTGGCTTGGTTGTGTGTGCATCATTTGTTGATTGCACTTGAGTGTATTGCATTAAGTTTTTAAATTCCGCATTGAGTTCACCAGATTAGCATAATCACCTATTCACCCCCCTCTAGGTGATCTTTCACAAGGTGGATAAGGAGGACAAGTTGGTTGAAAATTGGACTCGGGGGAGGTGAATCCCCACTGACTCTGTGAAGAGTTAAAATTATTCTGAAAATTATGGTTATAAGATTGAGGACATGGGTTATAGTGATTCAAATAAGACCAATCTGGCACACTATGTTGGTTAAAGTTATGATATGTCGGATTGGTAACATCTGAAAAAGAGGTGTAATATGGATTACCATTACAATTGGAAAAATTATTGTTATAAGCCATATCACACAATAAAACACAAACAAATAAGCAAACAAAGGAAAAAAATTATAAACTAAGTTAGGGTAGACCTATGACCTAGACGACTCCTAACTGGTTAGACTGTTCACGGGAGGTATAATGCAGACTTTGATCACAAGCTAATCAGCCAGGTCAGGGAAAGATTGGTGGAAGGTTATCCGTCAATAACGTTCCTTAATTAAGTAACCACCAACCTTCGGGCTTTCGGCCCTTAATCCCCTTCCTAGACACTGATTTAGCAGGAGTCAAATTCCAATACCTTTCCCCTTAGGATAATCTCCTAATTGAGTCCGAGATGTCCCTAGGGCCAACATCTACTCATTTTTAGATAGGCTTGGGTTAGTGAGTGAGGAGATTGTTTGTGGGCTAAGGGAGGGTAATGACTTCCCCACCTTATCTTGTTTATAGGATAAGCCCTTAAATCAATTTAGTGCAGTGTACAAGTATATAGAAAAAAAGTAACATTCAAGCAATATTTCATACAAGAATGAACCTTATACTAAATGCTATGCACACATACCTTGGCTCCAGCACTCTTCAACAGTAAATAGAAAATGAAATGAAATAGACACGTGCCTAAATGCAAAGTCTAAATCATTTTTAGCATTTACAATCAACTTTTACTGTTGAGTTAAAAATGTATATACAATGAGTCAAACAAGGAGATAAATGCTACAGAAATTCAGATTTTCAATTCAGCCAACCTGCAAAAACACAGGTTAGTAGTTCACTCAGTTTTGCCACTAGAATGTAGCAAATCTAAGGGTTTCTGGGCTCTGCTTTCTTGGCAAGAGTCCAGGATCACTTATATGTCCACTGCAACAGATATTCCTTATTGTTAAATCTGTACACCAAAAACAAAGAAGAAGGTTAGCCAAAAATGTAAACTTTAAAGAGAGTAACTTACCGTCCCTCCCCAGCAACGGCGCCAAAATTTGATTGAGTTAGGAACCTGCACACAAAAATATAGAATTTCAGAGCTATTAAAACAGTAGTGCAAGGTGCTCAATTCTACCGCAATAGTAAGTGGCTATGCGGGTCGTGATCCACAAGGAGGGACTAGAGATAGAAGCTTTTTAGTAAGATCTCTTTTATACTACCATTAATGGTTAAAGTTCTTCTTTAGTTTCTTAAAAAAAATAAATTACAATGAAGTTAGGCAGAAAGTGAGAGATTGGGAAGATGGAGAAACCAGAATTGGATATGTACAAAGAAATGAAAAAAGAGTGATAAAAGAAGTAGGTGTTGTTGGTGTTGGTAATCTAAACTAAAGAAATAAAAGATAAAGAAAGAAAAGATTAAAGAAATACTTACCTCCTTTGGTTGATGACTTACCTGGAACCCTTGCATGTTCTACCTTACTTCGGAGGCGTTTAACGCATAAGCCATAAGATCGAGCTCAGTCCCCATTCGTATTACATCTTCAAGACGAACAAGAATGAAATGATATGGAGTCTTGAGGAGGAGAATATCATCATGAAATATCGTTGGCACTCACACAAACATTGTTATACTGATGCTTCTACATTCATTTGAATGCTCATCATAACCAAAAGAGGAAAAGTAAAAAGAAGAAGAAGGAAACAAAAGTAAAGACAAACATAAAAAAAAGTTACCTTTTATTGCTTGCAGAAACGATGGAAGAAAGGAGGAGGTACATCAGTGTCACTCTCAACATAAGCCTCTCTCTTACTTACATGAATCTCAATCTAACCTAAGCTTACAAAGAAATTAAAATTACATAAAAAGAAAATAAAAACCTACACTACAAAGAATAAAAAACTGGACTAAATCCTATCTCTGCATGGTCGTCCCATTTACAGTGAAAACCCTGCCTTTTATAGGCAAAAACCCAGAGGGGGGAGGCGTGAGGAGATAGGGGGAGCAGATGCTCCCCCAACTGAAATAATAAGACGGCGGAAACGCGGGTTTGGCCGCGTTTTCGTGGCCGGGCTGTGGCCAGGTGGCCACAGCCGGGGGGTGGTACATCCTGGATTCGCGTTTTGGCCTTATCTTTAACTGGATTTCTCGTTTCAGCTCTTGAATTTGACGAAACGTTATTTGTTTGTTGGCTTTAACTACTTGATTTGGTAAGATCCATTTCAATCGGTTTTCAACCTCTCTGATTTGTCAAGATCTGCTCTGATTCCCTGATTTCAAATTTATTCTGAATTAAATTAGAATTTGGTGGGCTTTTTGGGCTCGTTTCTCTTCCCTCTTCTTTAATACTGGGCCTACAAATAAATTTAACAATAATTGGGAACAAGCAGAGTTTATTTTATATTAAGTATGAGAATATGATAATAAATGTGCAATCTTAGCGACCGATCACCCGTGGATTAGTGCTACACGGTACATTGAACCGACTCGTGAAGATTTAGATTTTTAAACGACACATCATCACAAAATGGGATTTTAAACTACACACAATTTGAGTTTTGGTTCTCAATTTCAATCTTGGGATTCCTTGTTTTCTAGTTTTCGTGATTGATGAACAAGTTTTTGGCACCGTTGCCGGGAAGGTAACGATATTCGTACTAACTGATTTTCTTAACATTGTTGTTTCTCTATTTCTGTTTATAGGACCAGATACCATGAAACTGTTGGCCCAAGAGGTTACACTCTCCAATTGTTTTGTGTTTTGATGATGACAAACCAAATTAGTGCTATTTGGTACTAATCATTTGATCAAGATGAGTTTCAGATTTTGTACCATGTTTAGAGTCCATTCGCTTAGCTATTGCAAGAACTTCTAAGTTCCACAAAGTAAGGAAGGCAAATTGCACATCAAGGAAGGATCAAAGAAGAGAAGGCTCTAGCAAGGCATTGGATGGCTCAAAGACTTGAAGATAGCACAAGAAGTCTTCATGTAATTTGTTTTTCAGTTTATAGTTTGTTAAAGAATAGTGGATTGGTTTGAAGCTCTATCACACACGTTTTTGCGCACATGCTCATTCCAAAATAATTTCTTATAAATTATACAAAAATATTTTGCATACAAGATTTTGCCTACAGATATATATTTATGTTTTATACTAATCCCTGTTCAAAAGTATTTTTGTTAAAATCAAAATCCTCTTTGTTTTCTTTTTAAAATTGACTTTTTGACCTGATCCGGTCGACCGGGTCGGTCGACCGAGTCTGTGTCAGTCTGGTCCGGTCGACCGGACTAGTCGACCGAAGTCCTGGCAGATGCACGTATCCGTGTGCACGTCTGTCGGTCGACCGGGGCGGTCGACCGGACTATTATTTTTGCTCACAGGTTTTATCGGTCGACTGGGTCGGTCGACCGCTCGCCTGTAACGGTCAAATTTTTATACTACCGGTCGACCGGCCCGGTCGACCGATCCGACCGTTTGAACAGTAACGGGCAGATTTTTAAGAGCTGTTTATTTTTGTCTTTTGTGTTTAAAAATTCGTTTAAAGATTTATTTTGGATCTAATATTATTTAATTAGCCTTAAGTTTATTTTATCTCTTAACCTAGCCCTCTCCTATAAATAGGGGTGTTTAGGGAGAGATTTATCACAACATTTTATTGCTAGAAAATTCAAAAGTTTAAGGCTTTCAAGAGAGACTTGTTTCTTGGTTTTTGTGCTGAATTTCTCACTGATTTTCTGAAGGGTTTTTCAAATTCTCTCTGATTTAATTCTCTTTTCTTCACTTACAACAAGAGCTTCATTCCTACTCAATATTTTCTAAGGACCTTTGTAAGGGAAGAGATATTTGAAAGAGAGAGTTTGTTGTCTTTTGACTACCAAGGAAATTACTTGTTCTTGAGATTGTAGGAGTTGGGTACTCCATTGTAATTGTTCTTTGTGATAGTGGAAGTAGCTAGAATCCTTCTGGGGAAGGCGGGGAGTAGAGCTGGGTGCTCGAACCTCGATAACATATCCTTGTGTTTGCGATTGGTTTACATTCTTGCAATCCTTACTCTATTTTGCTTGCACTTATTACTTGCTCATCATATTCATTGTCATACTTACTTGCTTGCATTCATCTTGTGATTGTTGTAACTTTAAATTTTAAATTTGCCCCTTGATTAGCATTGTCACCTATTCACCCCCCCTCTAGGTGACTTTTCAATTGGTATCAGAGCTTGGACTCTAGGTTTGGCTTAACATTCATAGAGAGATCCTTAAAATATTGCTAATCAACATTTTCATTCATCCATTCATACACTAGTAAACATGGCCGACAACATTAAAACCCCACCTAAATTTGATGGACTCAACTTCCCTATTTGGAAGGTTAGGATGACTATCTTTTTGCAATCACTAGGTAGTTTAGTGGCCAAGTCTTTGACCAAACCCTATGTAGTACCCGATAGTGATGAGAGCACTTGGACCGACTTCAACTTTAGAGAATATGAGGCTAACTCAAAAGCCCAAAACTCCCTATTAACCGCCTTGAATGAGGATGACCTTACACGGGTAATTCATTGCCAATCCGCCTATGAGATTTGGCAACACTTATTGGTCACACATGAAGGGACTTCACAAGTCAAGAGAGCTAAAATAGATCTCTTGAGGTCTCAATATGAATCATTCAAAATGCTTGATGAAGAATCTATTGATTGTATGATTACTCGTTTCACTAAAATTACAAATGGTCTTTCTTCATTAGGTGACGTCATCTCCAACGATCAAAAGGTGCGCAAAGTGATACGGGCTCTTCCTCCATCTTGGGAGATCAAGGCCACCACCTTAAAGGAATTAAATGACAAGGATGAGATGGACATCATTAGTCTCATTGGGAACCTAAAGACCCATGAGATGGAGAAGAAAGCAAGAGATGAGGCTACTACTTCAAAGAAGAAATCCATCGCCTTCAAGACTTCATCCACCAATGATGACGATGATGAAGACGAAGAAGAAGATGAGGAGCTAACTCTACTTGTGCGGAATGTCAAGAGATTGTACCAGAAGAACAAGCTCAACTTCCGAAGAAAATTCGAAGGCAAAGAGGAGCGGAGGATCATATGCTATAATTGCCGCAAACCCGGACATATCATGGCGGATTGTCCGGAGTTCAAGAAGAAGATGACTTCCTCCTTCAAGCCAAAGAAACCGGAGGAGAAGAAAGCCTACAAAGCAACATGGGATTCGGAAAGCGAGTCCGAAGAGGAGGTGGATCAAGCTAATATGTGTTTTATGGCAAACACACCCAAGGTAACCCCTCAATCCCATGATGATGAAGATGATGAACTAAGTAAGGAAGTTCTAGTACATGCCTTTGTAGAACTTTCTGAAACTTATGATAATAAGAAACTTGAATGCTTAAAATTACAAAAAGAAGTTGCTTTTCTTAAAAATCAACTTACCATTGTTTCTAAAGAAAAAGATGATCTTTCTTCCAATCTTGTTTCTATTCAAAATGAATTTGATGCTTATAAGATTTCTTGTAAGGGTAAAACCCCTATTGTTGATAATAAAGAGATTTCTTCCTTTAAATCTAAGATGAGTGATTTTGAAAAAGTTTTAAAAGAATGTGCTTTTAATACAAAGAAGCTTGAAGAAAAATTTTCTAAAAAGAATACTTCCCATGTTAAAATTTCTCATGATAAGATTTCCCATGCTCACAACACACACACACACATGTTAAATCCTTTCATGCTCACAATGCTCATGCTCACAAATCACACACTCATTATGCATTTAGATATGGTAGAGTATATAGATGCACATATTGTGGTAAACATGGACATTTAGCTAAGTTTTGCTATGATCAACTAAATAGAACAAATAATCTTGTTTGGGTCAATGACACTAACCCTAGAGGACCCAAGAAAATGTGGGTACCAAAATCAAGTCTTAAATTGTTTGATGTAGGTACACACCAAAGCTCCAAGACGTAGGGAGCGGTGGTACCTTGATAGTGGTTGTTCAAGACACATGACATGGGACATCAACAACTTCACAACCCTATCAAGGTACATGGAAGGTGGCTCCGTCACCTTCGGGGATGACTCCAAAGGAACTATCATCGGTATAGGTAACATTCAAATTGGTGCATCTCCTATTATTGAGAATGTTGTTTTAGTAGATGGTTTAAAACATAATTTGCTTAGCATTAGCCAACTTTGTGATCGTGGACTTAAAGTTGTTTTTGATGATACTTCTTGCAAGATTTTTGATGTTAAATCTAATGATTATATTCTTACCGGTTTTCGTGATAATAATGTTTATATTATTGACATGCTTAATTTAGATTGTTCTACTAAATGCTTGAATGCTTTTGATGAAAATTCTTGGCTTTGGCATAGAAGATTAGGACATGCATCTTTTGACCATATTTCTAGGATTAATTCAAAGGAATTGGTGAAGGGTATACCTTACTTGGATTTTGAGAAAGACCGCATTTGTGGTGCGTGCCAACTTGGGAAACAAACCAAGTCTTCCTTTAAACCAATCAAGGATATCATGTCAACTAGGCCTTTAGAATTAATTCATATGGATCTTTTTGGACCAACTAAAACTAAGAGTTTAAATGAAAGTAGATTTGCATTTGTTTTGGTTGATGATTTCTCCCGTTTTACTTGGGTTTTCTTTTTGCAAAATAAAGATCAAACTTTTTCTCATTTTAAGATTTTTCGAAAAAGAGTTGAAAAAGAAAAAGGTTTTCCGATTTTAAGAATAAGGAGTGATAGAGGTGGTGAGTTTGTTAACCAACTCTTCATGACTTATTGTGATGAAAAAGGAATTAAGCATGAAATGTCTTGTCCTAGAACTCCACAACAAAATGGAGTTGTAGAAAGGAAAAATAGAACACTTCAAGAGATGGCTAGGACAATGATAAGTGAGTATGACCTCCCTCAATATTTATGGGCCGAGGCCGTAAACACCGCATGCTATATATCGAATCGTATTTATTTGTGCAAAAATTCTTCAAAAACATCATTTGAAATGTATCATTCTAGAAAACCAAATGTTGCATATTTTAAAGTTTTTGGATGCAAGTGTTTTGTTTTAAATACTAAGGATAATTTGAGTAAATTTGATGCTAAGGCTTATGAGGCTATCTTTGTTGGATATTCCTCTACTAGCAAAGCATATAGAGTTTTCAATAGATCTACACTTACCATAGAAGAATCCATGCATGTTAAATTTGAAGAGACTAATGTGGTTGTTGAGAATGTTGTAGAGATTGAACCATTAGGTGAAGACATGGAGAGACTATCCTTGAAGGACTCACCCACTCAAGAAGATAAGCAAGAATCTATAGGTGAAGTTCAAGAGGATAAGGAGGAAAGCACTCAACCGCTTCCCAAAGCTTGGAGATACGCAACAAATCATCCTAAGGAGCTCATCTTGGGTGATGCATCTAAAGGAGTCACAACGCGCTCCAAACTCCATGACCTATGTGGTAACTTTGCTTTCATTTCTCATTTTGAACCCAAAGGCATTCTCGAAGCCGAGACGGACCCATATTGGTTGCTTGCCATGCAAGAGGAGCTCCCTTCTGCACCTTGATTTTTGAAGGTTGTCCAGGGTTAAGAATGAACTTTTTAAGGTAACCCCGATCGACAAGCTCCTAAGTTGCTTCCGGAGGGATCAACAGCCGATGGTGAGATGACCTATCCCATCATGGAATGCACAATAGTCATTCGCTCTGGGGCCCTTCGGGTTAGGTGAGAATGGTTTCGGGTGCCTCATCCAAGGTTTGTCCTAAATAGTGCTAAAGACGCGATCGAAAGGGATCTTGAATGGAGTGAAGTTAGCATCAACTTCATAAACTTCAAGGGGGTTCCGTGAGGAACTCAGATGGGAGCGCTTCTTGTAGCCATCCTCCCCTCAATTCTGAGCCTACTTCAAGGGAGCAGACGGTTGCTTCATTTTCTCTCCTTCGCTTTCTTGCTTGGGATGTCGGCTAGTCAAGCACTGCGTCGCCTCCTATAGTTGTATGTACTTTTAGGCTCGAGATAAAAAGTCCTTTATGTTGGTGACATCATGCTTCATCAGGTGTTTGTAGGAGTGGTCATGACAATGAATGCGACTCCAATGACTTCATCACTGCAGTTATCGACCAGTGCCATCTGACTTTGAAAATGAGTGAGCAGCACTTGAGGGTTTTATCTTGCTTCATCTTGACCGTGAGGAGATGGTTGTTGTTTTTAAACTTTTGCCATGAGGCATACTGGTTAGAGAAGGCATTGATGATCTCCTCAAAATTCTAGATAGATCGCGATGGGAGCGAGTAGAACCAATCTAAAGCCATGCCCCTGAGACTGGAAGGAAATCCTAGCACATAAGGGGGGCGTCATGGAGTGGACCACCATCTTTACCTAATAGACACAAAGGTTGAAAAGAGTGGTCGGTCATTCCGATATAGCAGTATGGGATGTGGTCTCCTCTGAAAGTGGGGAATCAGCGATCCACAGGATGGAAGATCCTCACCTGCCATGGGGCTACAACTTCATTAATTCGCTTCCTGATCATGTCACCATCTACACGCGATCCTCGATATGAAGGGTCTTCGTGGACTTGTGGGGTTTGTTCTCATCAGAGTGTTCCTTGCGACGCGGGAACACAAATTTAAGATTTTTCTGGTTGCCCCAAGTGCCGACAATATTCGTCATGCATGGCTGCGAGGGGTAAGTGCGGGATTCCTCATCTGAACCCTTCATATGGACTCTTTTGAGCACCTCAATCTGAGTGAGGAGCTGGTTATGGACGCGAGTCAAGGCATCCTTCTCCGGGGTAGCCTTGTCGCTCTTGCGAGCCACCTCCGCCTCTTTTACGTCCAGCCGCTTTTGCAGGCGGGCTATCACTGAAGGAGCAACCCTTTAGCAGGGAGCCGAGACTCATGCTCATTGGTTGTCCCCTCTGGTGTGGTCACTGGGAATGAGTGCTCTTCCCTAACTCATTCAAGAATGATGTTGGGGTTTAGGAGATGGAGATCGACAGGATTCGTGCCTCAATGGTTATCTTCTTGCCTTTGGAGGCGATAATTAAGCTGTGGTCTACGAGGAGGCCTTCTTTGGATGGCCAACGTTGTTGGTGAAGCTATTTGAGGAAGGGTTTGGGTAGGATGGGAGAAAGATCTCAAGCGTAGACTGAAGATCTTAATGAAACACCAATGTGGTGAGGAATTTCAGCCGCAGACGATTGGATGCTCTTAATTGAATCTGCCAAAAACACAAAAGGAAAGTAAACGCCTTCAGGTCAGAAGCATCGGCGTGGTACCGGTCAGAAACCTTCGGGTGTGAGAATAAGTAACCTCGTTGGGAGAAAGCAAAGAGAGTGCTTGTGAGTAGTGATATTTTGTAATGATCAGAAGCAAACCCCTTTTCGATGGAGAAGGAGCGGTATTTATGCCTACTAGGGCGGTTGTTGTAGATGAAGATAATGAAGGTCTCCATAACTACAGATCTCTCTGAATCACAATCGTTTGGGCTGGTTTAGATAGATAAGAAAGGGGCTTTACTGTTATTTTACAGCTGTTCGCCTGGGTTGTTGAGATTGACGCGTGAGAGATTCATCTCTATCCGCCACCGTTTGAACTGCGTATCTACAGATCATGTAACAATTTTGATCGCGTCGAAGTTGTTTGGACTGATATGCTGAGGAATCCATCCTTATTTATAGCCGCCTGCTTAGTTGCATAGTTGTTACAACCGCCAGAGTTGCACAACACCTAGAGCATGGGGAAAGTTCAGGGTGCACAATTGATTTTGTGATTTGTGAAGATCGCGTTGTTGATCTGTCGCTGGAGTGGAAACAGAAGTACTCGAAGAGGTTCTTCATCATGGAGACTAAACCATTCTCAGAGTGGAACTTCTCTATGGAGACTGAAGCTTCCGAATAACTGA
Organism: Agave tequilana; assembly: GCA_038442645.1. Lineage (NCBI taxonomy): Eukaryota > Viridiplantae > Streptophyta > Magnoliopsida > Asparagales > Asparagaceae > Agave > Agave tequilana. The sequence continues at coordinate 351,015 of JAVJIF010001682.1, forward strand.
GCAGATCCAACTTCGTTTAGAATCCGGATGGTAGCTCTGGATCGATGTGATCTCGAGGAGGGATGCGAGGCTTCTCCAAGGCCCGTGTTAGGCTTGCTGGCATGTTGGGTTAGCCGCTTGGGGTATCTCTGAGGTAGTAGGACACATATTGTGATCTCAACAGGGGTCGAAAACTGACCACTACAATTATCATCAAGGCCTTGTCCCCCTAAATTTAGGTTGCCACTGAAGTACAATAACAAATTGACACCATACAACTTGATGGCAGCCCACTGAGTAAATGACAAATTCCTAAAAGAGAAAACTAAAGACAAGAAAGGAGATTGCAACAAAATAGCAGGACAAATGGATCATTTGGATCCACGAGCCATTTCGTGATGAATGGAATGACTATATCCATATTTATTTGGTCTTTATATGACAGGCCATATATATGCCTTTATGACATTACTTGATCATGCCGGGAGCCAAATGTCATTTGCGCTCAATTTGTGGGATTCCTGTTGGATCAAATCTTTAGTCGCGAAAAGGATTCACTAGGTTGCATCTAGGAAAATCTATCGTATGCATTTTAAGCTTACTCAACCAAGTGTCCTCCAAATTCTTCTATAAAAAGAAAATGCCAAAAGGGGGAAGATGATAAAATTTGTTGTAGAGACATATTCTTGACGATGATTATATAAATGCCAAATGAAAATAGGCTCCAAATATTTTTCAAGATGTAGATAATTACAAAATGTAACAATGACCATGTAGCAAATCCAGCTACCAGTGACATTCTTCATAATTCTTCCAACTATTCTTCTTTACACAAAGACTTCTTTCTCCAATGTATAGTGCACAATATTTGCAGAAGTTCCTTGAATGTTACCGAGGGACAGATGATTCTCAAACATTTCAAATTAAGATTAGCACATAGCTTGGCTTTGAATAAAACTCATCATTTAACCATTAAATATCACTATTCCAAATAGTGAAAAGTGTAGTATAGCGTAGTGGACGAGCACCGCTAAGCTCCAAAGTGGAAAGTGATAATTTTGCACCGCTAAAATGGAATGGGTATTTAGATAGTGGTCAAAATTATGATCCTAACTGGATTGCGACACCTGGAAGTCAGAGCGGCTACAACCATTAGGAACGTTAGGGCTACAAGTGCGGATTTGAACTTTCATTCTCGCCCCCAGCATAACCCTTGTTGGCCCAAGGTTACAATCACCCGTGTTTAGTGTGTTTTGATGATTACAAAACATATTAGTTATTTGTACTAATAAAGTTTGTTGTTTAAGTGTGTTTTAGGGTTCTAACTCAACTAGAAGGGTTCTTCCCTAAAGGAGAGTATTTTGGACTCAAGTCAACTCATTTTGGGCTCAAGAATCAAGTTTTGAAGATCATATGGTGAAAGCCCTCTTGAAGCACTTGTAGTACTTAGAACCAATGTAAGAAATAGTTTGTTAAAGTTTGAGTTTTAGAAATTTGGCTCTAGGATACACACACACATTTTTGTATACAAGTTTTCATAGTTAAAATTTTTTTTTGTTGATTCTAAGTTTTTCTCATGACTTGACAAATATACATGACTCCAAGTTTTACAAAGACATATATCACATTTAAATCATGTATATTCTTTTCATCATAATACTTAGATATCCTTTACTTCAAAATATTTTTTACTACAAAAAATTCCAGGTCCTGCTGCTGTTTTTCTGTTTCAGGCAAGACCGGCCGACCGGCCCGGTCGACCGGCGCCTGTTCCAGGACGTGCACGTTTGTGCACGTCTGACGGCCGACCGCTCGGGTCGACCGACTGTAAGCAGTTGCTCTCGGGTTTTCTGGGTCGACCGCCCCGGTCGACCGCCTGAAGAAAACTGTGTTTTCTCTTAGAGGACGGTCGACCGGACCGGTCGACCCGAGCCCAACGGCTCTTTGCCAGCAGAGCTGGCGGCCGACCGGCCCGGTCGACCGCCAGGCCTGCAAAAGCCCAACGGCTCTTTCCTCTTTTGTGCAATTCTGAAATCTGTCTTTTTAATCTGTTTTGGCAGACTTTTTCTGAGGTTTTGGAGATCTTTTTCAGAGCAAATAAGCTTAAAATAAATTGTTTTTAACCTATTTCTCTCCCTATAAATAGAGGAGAAGAGTCTCTTACAAAATACCAAGAAAAATCCTCAAGTTTTCATAGTTTTCAAAAAGAAAAGAAAAGTGTTTAAGCTCTTCATTTCCTACTCTTTCTTGAGCTTGTTTTCAGTTGTGTTCTCTAGCAAAAATCATCTCTACAACTGAGTTTTTCTCACTACACTCCTTAGAGCCAAAAATCCCTTACTCCTTCTATAAGGAAATTGTAAAAGAGTGAGAGATTGTTAAGAGTTTAAGTGATCTTGTTGTGATCACTTTGGTTACTTGTTCCTCTTCTTGTTCTTGTGGAGACAGCTCTTCGTAGAGGTTATTATACTTGGTGGAGCTCGGTGCTCGGGTCTTCGGTAAACCGTTGTAATCGTCCTTGGTGGATAGTGGAAACCCTTCACGAAGGTGAAGGCGGGGAGTAGAGCGGTGGCTCGAACCTCGAAACAAATATCTTGTGTTTGCGATTGCCTTGTGTCCATTTTACTTTAAATTTCTCTTGCTCTCTATTGCTTTCAATTACTTGCTTGAGATCTAATTTTCTTTCCTTGTGATATTGCATCTAGTTTGTGTTACTTGTGATATATCTTGTGTGCATTTCATCATTGCATATTATTCATTATTTGTTCGATCAATTCTCATACAACAAGGTTGCATTGCGCACCTCTAGCCCATTCAAGGGGATTGGGAGGAAGGAGTTCAGAACCTCTCACGGGGTATTCGGCTCTTAGTCTTGTTTTGAGAGATCGTTGCATCATTCATCCATCTTAATTTTAAAAAGATTGTTAGATTAGCAATTACACCTATTCACCCCCCTCTAGGTGTTTTTCAATTGGTATCAGAGCTTGGACTCTAGGCTCTTGGCTTAACAACCTTAGAGAGATCCTAATTTTGCTAATCACTTCATTCATTCTTCATACACTCTCACTTAGTAAAAATGGCCGATGGAATTAAAACCCCACCTAAGTTTGATGGACTTAACTTTCCCATATGAAAGGTTAAGATGACCATTTTCTTGCAATCACTAGGTAGTCGAGTTGCAAAGGCCGTGACCAAACCCTTTAGTGCACCCTCCGGTGATGAATCTACTTGGTCCGAAATTGAGACTAAGGAATTTGATGCAAATGCTAGGGCTCATTATGCACTCCTTCAAGCCCTTAATGATGATGATATAGCTAGAGTTATTCATTGCAAGTTCGCATATGAAATTTAGACACACTTGCTAGTTACACATGAGGGGACCTCACAAGTGAAGAGGGCTAAGATAGACCTTCTTCGGTCCCAATATGAGAACTTTTGCATGCAAGAAAATGAAACCATAGATGATATGGTTACAAAATTTACTAAGATTACTAATGGACTTTCTTGTGATGCTATCGACAATGATCAAAGAGTTAGAAAGATCATCCGGGCTCTTCCTCCTTCATGGGAAGTAAAAGCAACCACCTTGAAGGAACTCAATGACAAGGAGGAGATGGAGTTAATTGGTCTCATTGGGAACCTCAAAACCCATGAGATGGAGAGGAAAGTAAGGGAGGACATGGCTCCTTCCAAGAAGAAGACTATAGCCTTCAAAAGTCAATCCACACACTCCGACGAAGACGATGAAGAAGAAGATGATGAAGAGCTCTCACTTCTTGTGAAGAACGTCCGAAGGATGTATAACAAGGCTAAATTCTAAGGAAGAAGGAGATGGCAAGGAGGCAAAGAAGAAAGAAAGATTATTTGCTTCAATTGCCAAAGACCGGGACACATTGTTGCGGAGTGCCCGGATAAAGTAAAGCCCTCCACCTCAAAGAAGCCCTACAAGAAGAAAGCAATGAAGGCTACATGGGATTCCGAGAGCGAATCCGAGGAGGAGATTGATACCGCCAACATATGCTTCATGGCCAATGAAAGCACAAGCAAGGTAACCCCTTCCACTTCTCCTAATGATGAACTTTCCATGGATGAACTAGGAGAAGCTTTTGTAGAATTATCACATAACTATGATTTTCTTAAGAAAAAGTATTTAAAAATGAAAAAGGAAAATGAATCTCTTAATCATCAAGTTTTTACTCTTTCTAAAGAAAAAGATGAATTACTTTCCACTCTTGTTTCTTCCCAAAAAGATTTTGACAAATATAAGATTTCTTGTAAAGGCAAGTCCCCACTAATTGATTCTAATGAGATTACCATACTTAAAGAAAGAATAAACTCATTAGGAATTGTTTTGAAAAATTGTGAGTTTGATAAGAAGAAGATAGAGGCCATGTTTCCTAAGAAACAAGCCCCTAAGAAAAATGCTTACCATGCTCATGCTCATGTTCATACCACACAACCTTTACATCGTGGCAAACCCCAAGACATGCTCACACTTCACACACACATCATGCATTTATGTATGGAAGAGTGTTCTCATGTTCACATTGTGGGCGAAAAGGGCACTTAGCTAATTTTTGCTATGATAGATTAAGTGCATCTTGTCATAATGTTTGGGTTCGAAGCACTAACTTTCAAGGACCCAAGAAAATTTGGGTACCAAAGTCAACAATTTTGTTAAATGATGTAGGTACCTTCCAAGGCCCAACGACGTAGAGGATTGTGGTATCTTGATAGTGGTTGCTCAAGGCACATGACTTGGGACATCAACAACTTTGCAACCCTATCAAGATACCATGAAGGTGGCACCGTCACCTTCAGAGATGATGCCAAGGGTAAAATCATTGGTATTGGTAATGTAAAACTCGGCACATCCCCTTTAATTGAGAATGTTGTTTTAGTTGATGGCCTCAAGCATAACCTCTTGAGTGTTAGTCAACTTTGTGATAAAGGTTTTGATGTAGTTTTTGATAATGTAGCTTGTAAAGTAATTGATAGAAATTCTAATACTTGTGTGTTTTCCGGTTTTCGTGAAAGTAATGTTTATATGATAGATATGTCTAATATGTCTTGTAATATTACCTGTTTAAAAGCCCTCGATGACGACTCTTGGTTGTGGCATAGAAGATTAGGCCATATTTCATTTGACCATATATCTAGGTTAAACACAAAGGAAATTGTGAAAGGTATTCCTTGCTTGAGTTTTGAAAAGGACCGAGTTTGTGACGCATGTCAATTTGGGAAACAAACTAAGTCTTCTTTCAAGTCAATTAAGGATATCATGATATCACGTCCTTTGGAGCTAATTCATATGGATCTATTTGGCCCTACACAAACCAAAAGTCTAAGTGGGAATATATTTGCATTTGTTTTGGTTGATAACTTTTCACGGTTTACTTGGGTTTTCTTTCTTGAACACAAAATCAAGCCTTTTCACACTTTCAAGCCTTTAAGAAAAGAGTTGAAAAGGAAAAAGATACTTCAATTTTAAAATAAGAAGTGATAGAGGAGGTGAGTTCATTAACCTACCCTTTACCACTTTTTGTGAAGAACATGGAATTAAGCATGAACTTTCTTGTCCTAGAACTCCACAACAAAATGGAGTAGTTGAACGGAAAAATCGAACTTTACAAGAGATGGCTAGGACAATGCTAAGTGAATATGGTCTACCACATTATTTGTGGGCCGAGGCCGTTAATACATCATGCTATATATCAAATCGTGTTTTCTTGTGTAAACATACTTCAAAAACTTCTTTTGAAATGTACTTTTCTAAAAACCAAATGTTTCATATTTCAAGATTTTTGGATGCAAATGTTTTGTTTTAAATACAAAAGATAATTTAGGAAAATTTGATGCTAAAGCTTATGAGGCAATTTTTGTGGGTTATTCTAATACAAGTAAGGCTTATAGAATCTTCAATAGATCATCTTTGACTATTGAGGAATCTATACATGTTAAGTTTGAAGAATCTAACTTGTTTGTTAAGAATGTTGTAGAAATAGATGCATTGGATGAAGGCTTGGAGAAAGTAATCTTGGAAGATACACCGACTATGGGAGACAAGCCAAAGGATGATGAAGGAAGTGAAGCTAAAGTAGAAGAGGCTCAAGGAAATGAACATCAATCAAATGTAGTGGAGCCTACTCATCAACTTCCAAAGGATTGGAGATACAATCCTCATGATCCCAAGGACCTCGTCATAGGTGAAGTATCTAAAGGGGTAACCACTCGCTTGAAACTTCATGACTTTTGTGGACATTATGCATTTATTTCTCATGTTGAACCCAAGAACGTCCTCGAAGCCGAGGCCGATTCATATTGGTTGCTAGCCATGCAAGAGGAACTCAATCAATTTAAGCGCAATCAAGTTTGGCACCTTATTCCTATGCCCCACAATAGACCAACAATTGGTACTAAGTGGATCTTTAAGAACAAATTGGATGAATCGGGTAACGTTGTTAGGAATAAAGCTAGGTTAGTTGCCCAAGGTTACACTCAAATCGAAGGAATCGATTTTGAAGAAACCTTTGCACCCGTAGCACGGCTTGAAGCCATACGGATGACACTAGCATTTACCTCATATAAAGATTTTAAATTATTTCAAATGGATGTTAAAAGTGCTTTTCTAAATGGTTTTATTGAAGAGGAAGTGTATGTTGAACAACCCCCGGGTTTGTTGATCCTACACATTCGGATTTTGTGTTTAAATTAGATAAAGCTCTTTATGGTTTAAAACAAGCCCCTAGGGCTTGGTATGAAAGACTTTCTTCATTTTTTATTTCAAATGGTTTTAAGAAAGGTAAAATTGACACCACTTTGTTTACAAAACATGTAGAAAATGACATTCTTATTGTGCAAATTTATGTAGATGATATTATTTTTGGTTCTACTAATGAATCTCTTTGCCAAGCTTTTGAATCATGCGTGAAGGATGAATTTGAAATGTCTATGATGGGGGAACTCAACTATTTCCTTGGACTCCAAATCAAGCAAAGGAAGGATGGGATCTTCATCAATCAAGCCAAGTACACAAAGGAACCCATCAAGAGATTCGGACTTGAAGGCGCTAGAGTGAGCAAAACTCCCATGGCAACAATCACAAAGCTTGATAAGGATGAACAAGGTAAAAGTGTAGACATTAAACTTTATCGTAGCATGATTGGTAGTTTATTATATTTGACGGCTAGTAGGCCGGATATCATGTTTTTCGTTTGTCTTTGTGCTCGTTTTCAATCATGTCCTAAGGAGTCTCATTTAGTAGCGGTAAAACGCATTATTAAATACCTTAAGGGCACTATTGAAATGGGTTTGTGGTATCCGAAAACCGGACTATTTGATATGAAGAGTTTTTCGGATGCCGACTATGCGGGTTGTAGGGTAGATAGGAAGAGCACAAGTAGAACATGTCAATTCTTAGGTAATTGTCTTGTATCTTGATCTTCCAAAAAGTAAAATTCGGTAGCCCTGTCAACCGCCGAGGCGGAGTATGTAGCAGCCGGAGCTTGTTGTGCACAAGTTCTTTGGATGAAACATACTCTCCTCGACTATGATTTACACTTTGATCATGTTAAAATATTTTGTGATAATACTAGTACAATTCACATGACAAAGAATGCAAATCAATATAGTAAAACCAAACATATTGACATTAGGTATCACTTTCTTAGAGATCATTATGAGAAAGGTGATATTGATATTGATTATGTTTCTACCGATTTTCAACTTGCCGATATTTTTACTAAACCATTGGATTATGCTAGATTTTCCTTTATTTGTGGTGAGTTGAATGTTTGCATTATGGATTCTTAAAGAAAAATCTCTTTTGTTTTGTTTGTTTTGTTTAACCCTTTTTGATGTATGACAAAAAGGGGGAGAAAAGTATAAGTGTGTTTGTTGTTTTGTTTGTTTATTGTGTATTTTGATGTATTTGAGATTTATTTGAGTTTTTAACAAAACTATGTGCCTTATGTATTTAGCTCTTCATTGACATTATTGATACATAGCATTATTTGAGGGGGAGCTTTCCAAGCTCTTCTTCCATTTTTGTTTAAATAACCTATATGTTTTGTCATCATCAAAAGGGGGAGATTGTTGGCCCAAGGTTACAATCACCCGTGTTTAGTGTGTTTTGATGATTACAAAACATATTAGTTATTTGTACTAATAAAGTTTGTTGTTTAAGTGTAGTTATTTGTACTAATAAAGTTTGTTGTTTAAGTGTGTTTCAGGGTTCTAACTCAACTAGAAGGGTTCCCTAAAGGAGAGTATTTTGGACTCAAGTCAACTCATTTTGGGCTCAAGAATCAAGTTTTGAAGATCATATGGTGAAAGCCTTTTTGAAGCACTTGTAGTACTTAGAACCAATGTAAGAAATAGTTTGTTAAATTTTGAGTTTTGAAAATTTGGCTCTAGGATACACACACACATTTTTGTATACAAGTTTTCATAGTTAAAATTTTTTTTTGTTGATTCTAAGTTTTTCTCATGACTTGACAAATATACATGACTCCAAGTTTTACAAAGACATATATCATATTTAAATCATGTATATTCTTTTCATCGTAATACTTGGATATCCTTTACTTCAAAATATTTTTTTTACTACAAAAAATTCCAGGTCCTGCTGCTGTTTTTCTGTTTCAGGCAAGACCGGTCAACCGGCCCGGTCGACCGGCGCCTGTTCCAGGACGTGCACGTTTGTGCACGTCTGTCGGCCGACCGCTCGGGTCGACCGACTGTAAGCAGTTGCTCTCGGGTTTTCTGAGTCGACCGCCCCGGTCGACCGCCCGAAGAAAACTGTGTTTTCTCTTAGAGGACGGTCGACCGGACCGGTCGACCCGAGCCCAACGGCTCTTTGCCAGCAGAGCTGGCGGCCGACCGGCCCGGTCGACCGCCAGGCCTGCAAAAGCCCAACGGCTCTTTCCTCTTTTGTGCAATTCTGAAATCTGTCTTTTTAATCTGTTTTGGCAGACTTTTTCTGAGGTTTTGGAGATCTTTTTCAGAGCAAATAAGCTTAAAATAAATTGTTTTTAACCTATTTCTCTCCCTATAAATAGAGGAGAAGAGTCTCTTACAAAATACCAAGAAAAATCCTCAAGTTTTCATAGTTTTCAAAAAGAAAAGAAAAGTGTTTAAGCTCTTCATTTCCTACTCTTTCTTGAGCTTGTTTTCAGTTGTGTTCTCTAGCAAAAATCATCTCTACAACTGAGTTTTTCTCACTACACTCCTTAGAGCCAAAAATCCCTTACTCCTTCTATAAGGAAATTGTAAAAGAGTGAGAGATTGTTAAGAGTTTAAGTGATCTTGTTGTGATTACTTTGGTTACTTGTTCCTCTTCTTGTTCTTGTGGAGACACCTCTTCGGTAGAGGTTATTGTACTTGGTGGAGCTCGGTGCTCGAGTCTTCGGTAGACCGTTGTAATCGTCCTCGGTGGATAGTGGAAACCCTTCACGGAGGTGAAGGCGGGGAGTAGAGCGGTGGCTCGAACCTCGAAACAAATATCTTGTGTTTGCGATTGTCTTGTGTCCATTTTGCTTTAAATTTCTCTTGCTCTCTATTGCTTTCAATTACTTGCTTGAGATCTAATTTTCTTTCCTTGTGATATTGCCTCTAGTTTGTGTTACTTGTGATATATCTTGTGTGCATTTCATCATTGCATATTATTCATTCTTTGTTCGATCAATTCTCATACAATAAGGTTGCATTGCGCACCTCTAACCCATTCAAGGGGAATTGGGAGGAAGGAGTTCAGAACTTCTCACGGGGTATTCGGCTCTTAGTCTTGTTTTGAGAGATCGTTGCATCATTCATCCATCTTAATTTTAAAAAGATTGTTAGATTAGCAATTACACCTATTCACCCCCCTCTAGGTGTTTTTCAACCCTGACAATCATGTGCCATTTAAATGAACTGCAGCTGGGACATTACACAGTTACGATCATGGGCATATCTAGAGGTGGAAATCTTGCTAAGATTTCACTTGCTATCCCTCAGCTATAAAAACAAACTCTTTCTCATTTGCAAGGGATTGGACTCTAAAGAATTGAATCTATAATAGAGTGCTGAGAACCCTTGTAATATCTTTTATTTAGTGGAATCTCTCTTTTTGCATAGTGGTTTTTCCCCTCTGTGGGTTTTCTACATAAACTTCCTGGTGTTTGCGTTGCTTCATTTTCCCTCTTATAAATTTAAGTGTAGATAAATTTTTCTAGGGAATTTACCTCTACTTTTTGGTGTTTTCATTGAGATCTTTGAGTCAATACTCAAAGTTCTCTCATCCTCAAATCCTCCTCGAAAAGCCTCATTAACATCAGAGATGGCTCCTTCCAAGAAGAGCGCCTCTTAGGCCATTACCGCTTCTACCGCCAAAGGCAAATTAGTGATCGCTAGAGGCACAGTGGTCGTCCATCCTCCTTCACGCCTAGACATTCACATCAAGACATCGGTGAAGAGCAACCTTCCTGAGCTACCATGCCTGAGGTGGGGACCAACCAACCTGAGACACGGCTCCCCGCTGAGGGTCAACTCCTCCAAATGCTCGCCAGCCTCTAGAAATAATTAGATGAGGAGTAGGCAGAGGCGATTCATGATTGTGAGCAGGTTGTCCTAGAGAGAGACGTGATAGCCCACATCCAGATTGAGCTCCTTACCCAGATTGGGATTCTCCGTAGAGCGCAGCCCTGTGGGTGCCTCGTGGGGGAGGGTTCTCAAGCTCCTCCATTACCACCTCTGTTAGCAGGAACCGCTCGTACCGAGAGTAACTAGAAGCATGACATGTTACTCACCCGAGTGGCAGTCAGCACTCTGAGAACTTTGGATCGTCTAAAGCCCTAAAGACTCCCTGGATGGAGGATATAGAAATCGTTCGAAAACAGGTCGAGAAGGCTAACAACTTCTCCAGAAGGAGATGGAACCTTATGAGTAAACATCCTCAACTCTTCACTCTCCGAATAGATCACCTCTCACTGCTTCCGAAGGAAGTTCATGACGTTGAGATTCGAATGCTACTCAAGAGTAACTGAGCCCATCCAGCATCTCTGTCGGTACCAAAACAAGATTGTTATTTATTCTTACGACGACCTGCTCCTGAGTCCAGTCTCAAGGGCGCCGCCTACGACTGGTTCTATTTGCTCTCGAGACAATCTTTCTGAAATTTAGAAGAGGTGAAGCATGCTTTCTACTGCCAATATGCTTGCCAACAAAAGCTGAGAAAGAACAACAAACACCTCCTTACCATCAAAACGAAGCTCAGGGAGAGTCTGAAACAATATGTCAATTATTTTCAAAGCTAAATGGCTCTAGTATATAACTGCAATGCCGTCATGACTGCCACCGCTTTCACCAGTGGGATGCAAGTCACCCAGTCCTATAAAAATCAGGTGAAGCATGAGGTCACCAGGATGAGGAACATTCTCGCCCGTGCCTAGAAGTACATCCTAAATGAGGATACTACCTAGAGTTCTGCAAACCACTCCCCAAACGAGGGGGAGAATTGGATAAACAGATGGCACAACTTGGTGCCCCTAAGAAGTTTCCAAGTCGAGTAGTCGGAACTGTCAACAAGCCGGCTCAGAACCTCGCCAAGGTCCACGAGGATGGACCCGAGCTCACTCTATTCAAAATTAACTTCCTTTTTTTCTTTTGAAATAACTTTTCTTTTTAAAGAGTTGTTTTCATTCAAAGTAACTTCCTTTTGTTTTTCCACCAAATAATCTTATTTTTCAAAGAAGTATTTCCTTCACACATATCATTCATTTAGAAAGCAAGGAAATATTCTCATTTTTCAAAGATTCGTTTTCTTTTGAAAAACTTTCATTTTATCTTGTAATGAATCTTTTTCTTTTAACATGGCAACAAATTTGTTTTTCATTTTCTTATTGTCTTTTTTAAGCAATTCATATTTTTCAAGGAGTTGTTGACAAAAAGATGCAAGTTCATCATATGGCATATCAACATCCTCTTCTAACTCAGATTCAGTATTTAACTCAAGGGGTTATCCCCTTAGACCATGTAGCATACGTTAGAAGCTTCACTTCTAACATCTGAGTCGCTCCCCGCATAATATTGTTCTTGTTCGCCAAAAGAGATGATGGTATTCCAAACTACAAAAGCCGAGTCAAGATTAGCAACCCTACATAAATAATCATTATTTAAGGTACTCTTCAAAGCATGAATGACTTTTGAATTAGCCTCAATATACTTTCTATTATTAACATATGAATCTTTAATAGTAGCAAGATAAACATGAATGCCTAGGCCTTTGAGGTACATATATATCTTAACCTTCCAAGTTTGGATGTTAAGAATGTCAAAGGTGGAAGGTGACATGAAATTCATGTGCGTGTAAACAAATATTGTGATTAGCTATAAAATGAGGATCTTTAACTCAAGGTTGTTAGATCCAAATCAAGAGCACTTGGCTCTGATACCAATTGAAATCACCTAGAGGGGGGTGAATAGGTGACTAGCTAATCTAATGATGAATTAAGTGGAATAAAAACTACTTATGCAAACTAAAAATTCTTAAGCACAACACACCAAGTATAATCTAAAAGTGTAGCCGAATTCCCTGTGAAGGGCTCTGGACTATCTCCTCAAGATTCCTCTAGATAAGAGTTGAGGTGCCGCTTTGTCTCTCTTGGTTGAATACAAGTGTTAGCAAACAATCCCCAAGCATATAACAATTAAGCACAATGTATATCAAGCATATAAAGATAAAGACAATATAAGCATGTAAGATATAAAGACAAGTAAGAGATAGAGAGAGCAATCGCAAACACGGGAGAATAGTTTCGAGGTTCGAGCACACTTGCTCTACGTCCCCGCCTTCAACACTATGAAGGATTTCCACTATAATCGATCCCACCGGATCACTCGGTGCCGCAACACCTACAAGGAGTTCCCACTAGAACTCTTGGACTCTCTAGTCCCTCTCTTGTTCCCGCAAGAACAACACACCGCAAGCACGCAAGCTTGCCGAGGCTGCACCTCTATAAAGAGCTCTCACTAGAACTCGAAACACCGCGAACACACAAGTCCGCCTCCTCAAAGCAAAGATGAAAACTTTGGTGATCTAAACACTTGATCACCTAAAATCCTCTCACAATAAAGATCCCTATAGGATAGGTATAGCAATGAAAAGCTCAAAATATGTGTGAGAAAAATAAGGATTGAAGTTGTGGTGGAAAACACAAGAAATCACTTTTGAAAACTCTTGATAAACTCTCCTTTTGAATGAAAGTATTTGGCTCTTAAACAAGTGGAGAAAACCTCTGAAATAGATAGGAAAAACTAGGTTTATAACTCTCCAAAAATCTTATTAAAACAGTCCAAGAAACCCCATTTTATAGACCAAGAGAAAACTGGCCGTTGGGGTCCAGTCAGTAGTCCAGACTGCTGTCTGTTGACCGCCTGGTCGACCGGCCAACGGTCAGATTTTTGACCGTTGAGCCAGTTGTCGACCGGCACGGTCGACCGTGACCTGGATATAGAGAGCAGAGCTCTATGCCGGTCGACCGCCCGGTCGACCGGGACTCTCCAGAGAGCAGAAGCTCTCTGGTCAGTCGACCGGCCCTCCAGCCAAACAAGGCATGCACGTTTGTGTACGTCGGTCAACCGAGTTGGTCGACCGACTCTTGGCTCGGTTGATCGTCCCGGTCGACCGGCAGAAGCCAAAACAGAACATTTTAGGGATTGAAAACTTTGTATTTTTCCTTTAATAAATCTCATAAAATCTCTAAAAATCTACAAAAATAAATTCAATATAATACTTTGATATACAAACATGTTTGAGTAAAAATCAAACATGTTACGAACATTTTGAACTGTTTTTGTAACTTAGAAATTTTGACTTAAAACAAAAACCGTATTTTTTCAAATAGATTTTTTCAAAACTTCTCCAAATACAAAAACAAGATATTTTAAACTCTTTTAAAGTATAGAGTGTATGGATATGATCCACTACACATAAAGATGAAATAGCTATGTTTTTGACAATAAGCACTAAAA